>OZ038507.1:77565583-77713083 GCA_964036315.1 Acanthosepion esculentum
TTATTTACGCACGCACACACACACACACACACACACACACACACACATATATATATATATATATATATATATATATATATATATATATATATATATATATATATATATATATATATATATATATATATACATATATATATATATATATATAACCACTTTGAGGCTGGGTCATGTGAGCAGAAAGCTTAGGACCAATTTAATAAAAAAAAATATCCCAATGTTGTACAATTTTTGTCTTTATTTTCACCCGAAATTAAAGCAAACATTCGAACATTACAACGGCTCAAGATCAGACATAATCAACATCCATTGTCTGTTACATTTTATATGTTCCAATATATATATATATATATATATATATATATATATATAAGTGTACATTGAAGTCAACACTTAGAGGCGACAGGCTGTTTCATGCTAGACGCAATCGTCAGGCGGCCTCTGATATTGAGCACTTTATCCCATAAATATAGCACACCTTAAGACTATATTTCTTCATATGTTTTTTTTGGGGGGGGGTAAGCTTATCACCCCAAGCAAGGCTGGAAGCCACTAACACGCAAGGGGTTACAGAAGGTTTGGAGGAAGAGCAGATAGGAGTGGTAAAGGAGAGGATGTGGAGAAAGATAGTGGATCGATCAAGGCAAGGGGGTTACAGAAGATTTGGAGCGAGAGCAGATAGGAATGAAAAGTGAAAGGATGTGGAGAAGGGAAGTGGATAGATCAAGGCAACTGGAGATGTCGATTGACGTTACACTTAAGTAGTTGGAGATTATATTTGTCAGGGAAACAGTAATAGGGAAGGGAGTTCCACAGGCGAGATGTGCGAGACATGAAGCTATTGGAGTAGAAGAGACGTCTACATCTAACAGTTTCAACGGTGAAGGGGTGGGAACGGGATGCCAGCCTCGTAGGATATATATATATATATATATATAGAGAGAGAGAGAGAGAGAGAGAGAGAGAGAGAGAGAGAGAGAGACATACAGTGACACGGATAAATATTGGATACATGTTATTTTCTGTTATAACTCTAGTTTATGTTCGCCATTTTGCCTAATATTTCGTAAGTAATATCTCGTAAAATTGTTTTAGTTGCATGTGGAAGGAAAATTAAAAAAGCAAACATTCGAACGTTACAACGGCTCATGATCAGACATAAGAGACTTTCATTGTCTGTTACATTATATAATTTTACCAGCCACGCCGATAAACCTAACACAATCCGCACCACACACACACACACACACACACACACACACACACACACACACACACAGAGTTACGCACACGCACACATATGTGTGTGTGCGTGTGTGTGTTTTGTAGGATGTATAATGTTATTCAAAACAAAATCAAAAAGCTATGAACAACGCGTTTCGCCGAAAGAACGTCTACTGCTTTCGGGCTCTTCAGTTTAGAATTTAGAATGAAAGCCAAAAACGGTCTGTAAGGGAAATGTGTTGGCGTCAATGTTGCCATAAATTATATTACCTTATCATATCAAATGACCAGAAATTATATATATATATATATATATATATATATATATATATATATATATATATATAGAAGTGAACATTGAAGTCAACACTTAGAGGCGACAGGCTGTTTCATGCTAGACGTAATATATATGTATATATATGCATATATCTATATAAGAGAGAGAGAGAGAGAAGGGGAAAGAGAGAATGACTTAGATAAATGAAACCTCGAATACCTATATATTTCTGAATATATATATTTTTACATAGTGGGTGGGATTTTTGAGGTTCCTCCATATTGGTACAAACTGAACACTTTATCCCATAAATATAGCACACCTTAAGAGTATATTTCTTCATTCATATATATATATATATATATATATATATATATATATATATATATATATATATGTTTGTGTGCGTGTGTGTGTGTAACTTTTATATATCTGTATAGATTATTATTATTAGTAGTAGTAGTAGTAGTATCAGTAGTAGTTATACTATGATAAGTCACAAGCTGAAAACGCTCTACCTCAAATATTATAGACTCCTACACAACTTTCTGCCTGTTACAAACTCCCAAATGATACTTCTAAAACATCACATAGCTTGGAGTCTCATCGTCTATGGGGCCACTTTACCAGTAACCTAAGCAGTATTAAAAGGACTTTATTCGGTGTTACCTCTTTTGAAATAGGGCCTCCATAGCTATCCCTTCTGTGCCAAGGACTCGGCATATCTAAAAACCGGCACTGTATGTACAGTTTCATTTTCCCTAATCTGTTTGAAAATTGTCTATTGGAAATAGTACAAAACTATTTCTACTCAAGTAGTTCTACAGTTTGAAAAGTTTTCTCTCGCAACAAAATGACAAAAAGAATAATGAACAAAAATTTGAAAGCAGGAAAAGACAAATTTTTAAAAAAAAGATTTTAATAAAAGAAGCGGTTTAATACTGTTTATAGATTTGGTCGAAACAATTTCTATGATGACTTTTCGAAATGATTCATTCTGACAATGTATAATATATTTAGATACATATTACTTACGAGGTTTAGATTGGCATAAGGTCACAAGAAAGGCGCAACCAGACTACTTCACTAACCAGTAACCTATGCTGAGGTGACGATAGATAGATAGATAGATAGATAGATAGATAGATGAAGAGAATAAGAATAGATAGATAGATAGATAGATAGATAGATAGATAGATAGATAGATGAAGATAATAAGAATAGATAGATAGATGAAGAGAATAAGAATAGATAGATAGATAGATAGATAGATAGATAGATGAAGATAATAAGAATAGATAGATAGATGAAGAGAATAAGAATAGATAGATAGATAGATAGATAGATGAAGATAATAAGAATAGATAGATAGATGAAGAGAATAAGAATAGATAGATAGATAGATAGATAGATAGATAGATAGATAGATAGATGAAGATAATAAGAATAGATAGATAGATGAAGAGAATAAGAATAGATAGATAGATAGATAGATAGATGAAGATAATAAGAATAGATAGATAGATGAAGAGAATAAGTATAGATAGATAGATAGATAGATAGACAGATAGATGAAGATAATAAGAATAGATAGATAGATGAAGAGAATAAGAATAGATAGATAGATAGATAGATAGATAGATAGATAGATGAAGATAATAAGAATAGATAGATAGATGAAGAGAATAAGAATAGATAGATAGATAGATAGATAGATAGATAGATAGATGAAGAGAATAAGAATAGATAGATAGATGAAGAGAATAAGAATAGATAGATAGATAGATAGATAGATAGATAGATAGATAGATGAAGATAATAAGAATAGATAGATAGATGAAGAGAATAAGAATAGATAGATAGATAGATAGATAGATAGATAGATAGATGAAGATAATAAGAATAGATAGATAGATGAAGAGAATAAGAATAGATAGATAGATAGATAGATAGATAGATAGATAGATAGATAGATGAAGATAATAAGAATAGATAGATAGATGAAGAGAATAAGAATAGATAGATAGATAGACAGATAGATGAAGATAATAAGAATAGATAGATAGATGAAGAGAATAAGAATAGATAGATAGATAGATAGATAGATAGATAGATGAAGATAATAAGAATAGATAGATAGATGAAGAGAATAAGAATAGATAGATAGATAGATAGATAGATAGATAGATGAAGAGAATAAGAATAGATAGATAGATAGATAGATAGATAGATAGATAGATAGATAGATAGACAGATAGATGAAGATAATAAGAATAGATAGATAGATGAAGAGAATAAGAATAGATAGATAGATAGATAGATAGATAGATAGATAGATAGATAGATAGATAGATGAAGAGAATAAGAATAGATAGATAGATGAACAGAATACAAATAGATATCTATCCATTTGTATTCTGTTCATCTATTTTTGAGATGTATAGATAAGAAAAGATTAGATAGATAGATAGATAGATAGATAGATAGATAGATAGATAGATAGAGAAGCATGGAAATGGTGAATGACTGGCACATATATATATATATATATATATATATATATATATATATATATATATATATATATATATATATATATATATGAATGAATAAAGTCTATTTCAAAGTCTATTCTATTCAAATTAACACCCACACAAAATACACATACGCACACACACGTACACGCAACGCACACACCACCCATACGGACAAGCAACGCTCCCATACACAGATGCAACGCATACACGCAGAGCCAACGCTTACAAGAAAAACATATTGAGGACGCGCGAACATATGTGTACAATTTTCGTCTCACGTGAGACAACAAAGAACAAGAACAGTTATGTGGTCATTAAATGACTTGATACCAACTTCCCTGCCCCACTGGTCCTCTCTGAAGAGAAAACACCCAAAGCGAATTGTTGTTGGTATTTAGGGACATGCCAACGGCGAGGAGCAGACAAGCAATTCTTCTCATTTTCAGGGTCCCGTTTATAAAGGGCAGGCCCGTAGCAAGAAGGCCTCACGGGGAAAAATAAGTACGCATGATCTGATGTAGCTGTGCTTGTTGGGTGGAAGGCAAGAGAGTAATGTTATTGTTCTGAATTATGACTCGCAAAGGCTAAGGATTGGGAATTAAGAGCTCCTACCATCGAGTGTTTACTAGCGAACTGCCCTTTCACAAGCCACTGCAAGAATGCGAATTTTATATATATATATATATATTTTAATCATTTCACCCCAAGGAAGGCGATAATGCCACTAGGACGAAGGAGTTTCCAGGGAGTGAATGAGAAAACTTTGCTGACAACTGAGGAAAAAGTACAATAAAAGAACAGTGTTCACTAAGACAAAAGCAATTCGAGTTGCGTTTAAATTTTTGAGGATTGTAGTTGGCAGGGAAGAAAGAAATCGGAAGGCAGTTCCACATGCAAGAAGTGTTTGAAACTAAACTATTAGAATAGAAAACGGTTGTATCTAGATAGTTCAACAGTAAAAAGGTGAGACCTAGTTGCCAATCGAGTAGCCCGCTTACATTCATGCAGTTGATGCACTAAGGAGGTTAAAAATATCTAAAATCAACAACAAGATTTATTTCTTCTTCTTTGTACATTGTCCCTTCAGAAAATTGTTGATCATGGCTCTCCACAATTTCCTTAATGTTGTAGCTCTTAGTAAATTTTGTCTTTTTGCTATCTCTCCTAAACCGTATTCTGTCATCCATTTAGACAAGCCCGTACTTTTTTATCTTCTATATACCGTGTCCCTTCAAAAGATTGCCGATCATGGCTCTCCACAATTTCTTTAGCTTTGTAGCTCTCGGTAATTTTCATATTTTTGCTATATCTCTAAAAGCTGATCTGACATCCATTTACAACAGTTCGTGCTTTTTAATTTTCTATATACTGAGTCCCTTCGAAATATTAGCGATCATGGCCTTCCCCAATTTCCTTAGCTTTGTAGCTCTTGGTAAATTTTGTCTTTTTGCAATATTCCTAAAAACTGTTCTGATATCCATTTACAAAATCTCGTTCTTTTTCATATTTTATATACCGTGTCCATTCAGAATATTGCCGATCATGGCTCTCCACAATTTCCTTAGCTTTGGAGATTATGCGCTGTTTCTTCTATCCCAGTAGTGTTTAGTATACCCTGTGAGTGTCAAATTTCCAGTCCCTCTTAGAAATAATCAAAATATTTCTCCCCTATTATGTAATATCAATCCTCATCTACAGCAATGAATGCCTTGCAGGTGAAGCAATAGTAATGTGGTCCTACAGGAGGATACTGAGAATACCATGGATTGTGCATGTGAGCAAAGAGGATGTTTTTAAAGAAATCTAAAAAGAAAGATTGCGAAAGAGAAAACGATAACATGAGATATTGAAAGACAGCGAGAGAGAGAGGGAGAGAGAGGGGGATGTGTGTCAGGAATTCGTAAAAGAGAGGTGAGAACCATCGGAGAGCCGAGTTCAAATTCCGCGCTTTCCTTTTCCGTTCACGTTCGCTAATGTTCCCTGTGGAAAGGCATGTATCCCTCCCTTCTCCACCTCGCCCTTGCATGGAGTATTGCTGCCATATATGGTCTGGGGCCCCTGCTGTTTGCCTCGGGGTTCTTGATAAGATCCAGAGACGGATATGCAATGTGATTGGTCCTGATCTGTCATCTCGTCTGCAGTCACTCTCTCACAGACGCGATGTTGCCTCGCTCTGCCTTTTTTTACAAGTACTTTCACGGTAATTGCTCCGAGGAGCTGCTTTCGCTTGTCCCTAGGCCTCGTGAATTTAAATGTCCTACGAGGCTGGCATCCCTTTCCCACCCCTTCACCGTTGAAACTGTTAGATGTAGACGTCTCTTTTACTCCAATAGCTTCATGTCTTGCACATCTCGCCTATGGAACTCCCTTCCCTATTACTGTTTCCCTGACAAATATAATCTCCAACGGTTTAAGTGTAGCGTCAATCGACATCTCCAGTTGCCTTGATCTATCCACTTGCCTTCTCCACATCCTTTCATCTTTCATTCCTATCTGCTCTCGCTCCAAATCTTCTGTAACCCCCTTGCCTTGATCGACCCACTGTCTTTCTCTTTCTCCACATCCTCTCCTTTACCACTCCTATCTGCTCTTCGTTCAAACCTTCTATAACCCCTTGCGTGATAGTGGCCTCCAGCCTTGCTTGGCGTGATACGCTTAAAAAAAAAAAAAACTCTCAGCAGAGTAGACTGGGTTCTCTAGCCTCTGTTGGCAACCAGTCTACAAGAAGGAAAACACTGAATTCAAAACCGTGGTGAAAGCAAACATGAAAACTACTCGACTATTTTCTCCCAAGAATGCACGGCAATTGACAAATAACAAAGAAAAGGAAATTGTGAAGAGCCATAACTGCCTATGACCTAAATATGTATGTGATTCTAAGATATATTGCTTATAGTTATTCTCTAAGCGTAGCTTAGATGTGACACAAGGCCGAAAATATGGAGCAACTAGTGAGTAACTGATCTAGCGAGATAGGCTTACACCACGCCGTGGTGCTCAAAAATGGTTTTCTAAGTGTAGCTTAGATGTGGCACAAGGCCGAAAGCGTGGAGCACTCAGTGGCGATCGAACTCACTTTTCAGTTGTAACTGATCTAGCAAAGAAAGCTTGCTAACCCTTACACCACGCCGAGGTGCCCAAAATGAATTTCTAAGCGAAGCTTAGATGTGGCACAAGGCCGAAAGTATGTAGCACCTAGTGAAGATTGAACTCACTACTCAATCGTAATTGCTCTAGCGAGACAAGTTTCGTTGTAGACATAATATGACGCTCAATTTTTTGAAAGGGCGTTGAAGGGAGGGGGTTGGGTTCATAAGACGTAAAGTTAACAGAAAAAAAATTATTTGTGAAGTGAAAAACGCTAAATTTATGACTATTTTCTAAGCGTAGCTTAGATGTGGCACAAGGCCGAAATTATGGGGCACCTCGTGTGGATCGAACTCACTTTTCAGTCGTAACTGATCTAGCGAAGAAAGCTCGCTAACCATTACACCACGTCGAAGTGCCCTTTATAATTTTCTAGATGTGGCACAAGGCCGAAAGTATGAGGCACCCAGTGAGGATCGAACTCACTATTCAGTCGTAATTATTCCAACAGGACAAGATTGCTAACCGTTATACTACGGTGAGGGCCCAATAAATAGTGATTTTCCAAGGGTAGCTTAGATGTGGCACAAGGCCGAAATTAGGGGGTACCCAATGAGGATCGAACTCACTACTCAGTCGTAATTGTTCTAGCAAGACAAGCTTGCTAACCATTACACCACCTCAAGGTGCCTCAAATATGTTGCTTATATATATCCTTTTCTTCTTACTATATACGTCCGTCTGTATTTCTGAGATGAGGTATTGTAATTATTTACATCATTCGAACTATTGTCTTCATTGTTATATATCCTTTCACCTTTCATTCCTATCAGCTCTCGCTCCAAATCTTCTGTAACCCCCTTGCCTTGATCGATCCACTGTCTTTCTCTTTCTCCACATCCTCTCCTTTACCACTCCTATCTGCTCTTCCTCCAACCCTTCTATAACCCCTTGCGTGATAGTGGCCTCCAGCCTTGCTTGGGGTGATACGCTTAAAAAAAAAATGTTCATGACGTTTCGGCTTCGGTCTTCTTCAGGAGATATACGTTTGAATTTCGAACCGAATCATTTTTTTCTCCTAGGGTAGATTGTTCTAATTCCACGTGCCATGCCTTTTCTGGATATCCGTTGCAGTTATTTCCCTTTAGTAACACCATCTCTCCAATTTTTTGTTCACCTGGTAACCAGTTATGAAACTCACAACTCTTTGTCAATACTCTGAAAAATAGGTGTGAGCCTTCCAAGACGAATGTAAGGCAACGCCCAGGCTCAAGTAAGCTTGGACGGTCACCTAATTGGCTCGACTGATTGGAACGTGGATTTGTATGTTGAGTCATTACACTATAACGTTAGATATAATGTTAGCTATCTAATTCAGCCTTTTATATGATGTAACCTCAGTACTTAGCTGGTACAAGTATTTCCAAGACTATAAACCTTCCTGGAGCCAAGCCACAAGCTTAAACATGCTCTGTTATATTAGCAGCGGCAGGAGCCTTTCTATTCTTGATCTTGATGATGTACATTTGCTCACACTCTTATGCCGTGAAAATATCAGTTACCACCAGTCTGTCACACGTACTTTTTGTCCTGGAAATGATCACTCATGTCGAGTTCATCAAAACGATTTAAAACCACCCTTGGACAATGAAAGGCGTATAGTATATTTACTAACCACCAACTGGTATGTCATTGCCATACAAACAAAATGGAACGGGTGATTAATGTAAACAATACATGGCGCCAGTATGTGAGGGACGCACGGTGAATGTGTAATGAGAATTCCTTTTTTTTTCTTTTTTTTTTTTTAAGCGTATCACCCCAATCAAGGCTGGAGGCCACTATCACGCAAGGAGTTATAGAAGGGTTGGAGGAAGAACAGATAGGAGTGGTAAAGGAGAGGATGTGGAGAAAGAGAAAGACAGTGGGTCGATCAAGGCAAGGGGGTTA
Organism: Acanthosepion esculentum; assembly: GCA_964036315.1. Taxonomy (NCBI): domain Eukaryota; kingdom Metazoa; phylum Mollusca; class Cephalopoda; order Sepiida; family Sepiidae; genus Acanthosepion; species Acanthosepion esculentum. The sequence goes on from OZ038507.1 coordinate 77,574,659, forward strand.
CAGAAGATTTGGAGCGAGAGCAGATAGGAATGAAAGGTGAAAGGATGTGGGGAAGGGAAGTGGATAGATCAAGGCAACTGGAGATGTCGATTGACGCTACACTTAAACCGTTGGAGATTGTATTTGTCAGGGAAACAGTAATGGGAAAGGGAGTTCCATAGGCGAGATGTGCGAGACATGAAGCTATTGGAGTAGAAGAGGCGTCTACATCTAACAGTTTCAACGGTGTAGGGGTGGGAACGGGATGCCAGCCTCGTAGGACGTTTAAATTCACGAGGCCTAGGGACAAGCGAAAGCAGCTCCTCGGAGCGATTACCGAGAAAGTACTTGTAAAAAAGACAGAGCGAGGCAACATCGCGTCTGTGAGAGAGCGACTGCAGACGAGATGACAGATCAGGGACAATCACATTGCCTATCCGTCTCTGGATCTTATCAAGAACCCTGAGGCAAACAGCAGGGGCCCCAGCTTAATTTTCTTAGAAATTTCTTTCCATATTAGGCTGCGTCTTCCAAGACGCAACGTCTTGTAAGCTGGAAAATACAGTACGTTATATTTAGTGGATACCCGCATTTGAATAGACGTCTCTCTTTTTTTAAACAGTATATTTTCGCATAGCGCCTTCGGTTTTTACAGAGTATTTTAATAATAAAAATGTGCCCTTTGGAAGCGATTCAAACCTGCGCAGGCCTTATGTAGGAGAAGCCACCGTATAGTCCGGTGTGCTTTTAAATCGACTCAGTGACATAGGACTTTAAAGTACAGCAAGACAAGGTGGAGTAATTTCAGTCGAATCCATTACATTCACTTACGTGTTAATACCCTTGCGAAAGGTATTAATCCTCTTCTCCCCCCCCCGCAGCTATGGGTAAATAGCAATAGCAGGACAGACCTGGTTCTATAGCCTTGGATGGCAACTGGTCTACCACAGAAAGAAATGGCAACTTACTGCGGGAAAGTAATCTGTCTCGTCAGTCATGTATCGAAAGATGCATGATCGCCAATCGTGTATCACGTATGACACATAACTGACTGACTTTCCTGTCGAATCCATTACATTCATTTACGCTGCTGATACTCTTGGGAAAGGTATGGATCCTCTTATTCTCTCCCCAGTTATGGGTGAATAGCAGGACAGACCGGGCTCTATAGACTTGGATGGCAACTGGCCTACCACAGAAAGAAATAGCAACGTACTGCGGGAAAGAAATCTGCCTCGTTAGCCATGTATCGAAAGATACATGGTCGAAAGATGCATGATCGCCTAAGCGTTGTATCACGCATAGCACATAACTGACTGAAGGTTTATTTATCCTTATGCAGGACAGCGCCTCTTTCAGTAAGATCTTTCAGGGCCCATATCTGCTGATATATATTTTCGTATCCGAAATGTAAGCACAATAATTATGAATGAATATTTCGACATTCTGACTTCATTTCTCTTTACTCGATACATTCTATTTAGTGAATGTCCGTGCTTGAGTAGACGTCTCTGTTTTTAAGTGTTATATTTTCGTCTACGGATCTGGGTTTTTTCTCGAGGGCCTTTAATAGCGAAAATCTGCTCTTCAGACAAATTCGAATGCGCGTCGCCCTGATATAAAGCAACGTACAGCCTGGTCTATGTGGTTCTACAGAATGAATATGATGATAACATGGACTGAACATGTTAGCAACACAAAGTTTTAGAGAAAATGAAAACAAAAAGTAAACTTATATTTCACATCACGAAAAGAGAGCTGGAATTTTTAGGCCACATAATGAGGAAAGAGGTCTTGGAAAATTTGATACTCACAGGTCAGGTTGAATGTAAGTTGGATTGAGGAAAACAATGCATAACTTAGTTTTAGGAGAGATAACAAAAAGACGAAATTTATAAAGAAGTTGTGGAGAGCCATGACTTGAAAAGGTTAAGCCTGTGCTGTTCTGGTAAGCACCCATGTGTGAGTTAGTTCTACAAAACAGCAATTCTTGTTGAAAGAACTGTCTGAGAGTAATGTTCTCCTTGCGGAGAAAAATATGGGTGGTTCCACTCAGCAGGATGAATACTAGCTGTAAAGGTTTGAATTGGTGGATCTAAAGGGTGGAGCTCATCTGAACATTTGCCAAGGAAATAGCGACAGTGTAGCGTTAGGCTCGCAACTTTGTGACTGTGGGGAAATAGACTGTAGAGTGGGAAACGCGCCATCCTCTACAATCCCAAGCGTGTATCACGCATGGCACATAACTGACTGAAGGTTTATTTATCATGATGAAGGAAAGCGCCTCTTTCAGTAAGAAAGAGGCGAACACCAAGATATCAGCACACTGCTATATGGCAGCGAGGCTTGGACCATGTACGCCAGGCAAGAAAGGCATCTGAACACCTTTCACATGAGAAGCATCCGCTGCATTCTGGGAACACCGTGGCAATATAAGGTGCCCAACACTGAGGTCCTGTCTCGAGCAGGTTTGCCCAGTACGTTCACACTGCTCAGACAGCGCAGATTCCGTTGATTGGGCCACGCCCATCGCATGCCCGACGGCTGCATCCCCAAAGACCTCTTGTATGGAGAGCTGGCCGCTGGAAGGAGACCCGCCGGGCGGCCACTGCTGAGGTACCGACATGAAAGCTGTGGACATCAACCGAGTGTCCTAGGAGAGCGTGGCAGCCATACGATCCGAATCGAATGGAACCCTGACTAAACACCTCAAGTCAGGGGAGGAGAAGCTGACACAAGTCGCCACGGAAAGGCGCGCCCGCAGAAAGCAAAGTGACAGCTCCAACAGACCAGAGACAGAAAACACATGCGACCTCTACAACAGAGATTGTCACTCTCGCGTCGGCCTCTACAGTCACAGACGTCGATGCTCCAGCCAAGCAAACAACTAGGACGCTACTCATGGTCAACCCTGGCCGACGGAGGCCTGCATCTACAAGACGGTGTAAAAGATTTTGAACTCTATCAAGGCTATTATTAAGCTGCTCCAGATCCCAGACACCACCTCTAGATGTGGCAGCAATACTCCATTTTTGATCAGATCTGGCTGTTGTAAAGATATGGCCGTGGAAGTTATATACTTCCGGGAAGGATGCAAGAAGTCAACCATTTTCTCCATTTTCTTTAAGGATAAATCGAATATATGAGAATACTTTGAATATTGCAGTTACGTATGATCCTACACGCTTCCTTTATATTTAGAGATTCTTGATAAAACTCAAACAATCAGCAATATTATTGACCCTAACCTACATATGGGAACTAGTTAGGATTTTCAGAGACAATGAGGTATTAGGGTGCATGTAGTAAGAAAGGTAAGTAAGAATGCGTTGTTTTGGTGTTAGGAATATTGTGATATGTTTGCTTCAGTGTTTGTGGCTAGCTAAGTTTAAAGTTAAGACAGAACAAGACCGTCCTTTTCCCCATTCCCCATTTTGGCATTGTGCCTCATTTTGTTACTATTTACAAATAAATATCGCTCTTTGCTATGGCATCTATACTTTGTGAATTTAAGCGCATTATCAGATTAGGTCTCATCAGTTGAATTAGTTAGATGTAACTGTAAGTTCTATGCTAAGGTTTTTTTTTCTCGCACTTCTCGCTTGTGGAACACTCTACCGACTCCATATTTGATCTTCGAAAATTTAAATGCAATGTCAACCGTTAGTTATTGTCGTCCTGATTATTGTTCTCGCTCCTTGGTAATGTTTCTGTTTTCTTCTTGTTTCACACTCAGTAAGCCCTTGTGTCTTAGTGGCTTTACTGCCTTGTATGGGATGAATTCGATTTTTTTTTTAAATTAGGTCTCAGATGAACTTCAATCTGAACATAAGTTCAAAACAAGAGTCTGTGGAAAAGAAGTTTCAAAGTAGAAAATGTCATCTCCAACAAATTACTCGATGTAACCGTAATTTCTATCTCTAACAGTTTCTTCTCTGGCCCTGCTCACCTTCGACCTCTTGCTTTCCAGTCAAGTTTGATCTTCAAAAATTTAAATGCAATGCCTACCACCACCTTCTATCTTCTTAATTACTATTCTTTTATTGTCCTCTCTCCATAAAAATGTCTACTTTTTCTCATATTTTTCACATTCAGTAGCCACTTCCGCCTTAGTGGCTTTATTGTCTTGCTTGGGGTGAAATGATTAAAAGAAATCGCGACGTCTATTTCAAACTTTGGTATCAAATATATAATCCGGAAGAGTGTTTCACAACCGAGAAATAGTAATATGATGAGACCTAGCTGCCAATCTAGTACTGCGCTTAAATTCGCAAAGTCTGCGTATTAAAGAGGAAAACTCATCAGAACAATTATCTTAAAATATTTAGTTCTCAAGAGAACTTGAATCCGAACAAATGTCCAAAGCAAGACTCGACGGGAAATAAGTTGGAAAGTAGAAAATAGGTCACCCCCTACAAAACCACATGAAAGATTTTCAGTTCTGTCAAGCCTATATATGATGATTGAGCAACTCCAGCTCAGATATGGCGGTGTTATTGAACTTTTTATTCTGGAACCGATTGCACCGCACGAAATCTCTTGCAAAATTTCTACCATGAGAATACCTGTATGGTCATCGGTGAAACGTTGGGCTATCGAGTGCCTGGGTCGGGATGACCTGTTCAGAATAAAGTTGGTTAAAAAATAAATGTATGCGCCGAAAATAAAACAAAAATATTATTTTCCAGTTGCATGTGATTAAAAATATTGCGATCAAAACTTTTCGAGCAGTCCTTATGTGTCGATGTGCGGTAAACAAAATAATCCAAAAGCCTCACAAAACTAAGAGGTCACTAGCGAGATTTTATATCCTCCATGGGAATTTATCGAACACATCCGAAGATTCACTTGTTAATGTTGGACTGTTTTTTGTTTTTCTTTTACTTTCTTTTTCTCATTTCTCAAAAAAGAAAAGATCAAAAGAAAAATGAAAAGAATAAAATTCTTTTCATTTTTCTTTTTATCTTTTCTTTTTTTCTTTGTTTTCATCATCAGCCTTTATCTTATTTTATTTTATCAATAAATTTTAGATGAACCTCTTTTCATATTATTTGTAGTATTTCTTCATCATTTTTCTTTTTTCTTTTTTTCTATTTCTTTTTTTCATCATCTTTTTCTCGTTTTGTTTTATCACAAAATTTTAGGATGATCATTTTTTTCTTCATTTTTCTTTTATCTTTTTCTTTTTGCTTTTTCTTTTTTTCTATTTCTTTTTTCATCGTATTTTCTCGTTTTGTTTTATCGCAAATTTTCGCTAATCATTTTTTCTTCATTTTTCCTCATTTCTCTTTCATCTTTTTTCTTTTTTTTCATTATCTTTTTTCTCGATTTGTTTTATTAGAAATTTCAAGCTGCTCTCTTTATTCCTCAGATTCTTAATCTTTTTCTTTATCTTTTTCTGTTTTCATCTTTTTTGTTTTTTCTTCTTTTTCTTTCTTCTTTTTCAGTATGTGTTTTTATTTCATCCTCTTTTGCCACATTTTCTTCACTGACCTTCTAATTTTTTCTCTTTTTCCGTTCTCTTCTTCCTTTTATTCACTTTTTTTCAATTTATTTCATCCAAAAATTTTAGGAAGTTTTTTCCTCATTTTTTCATTTTTTTTGCTTTTGAATTATCTTTTTTTCTTTTTCTGTATTATTGCTTTCTTTTTCTTTTTCTTTTTCTTCTGTTTTTCTTCGTCTTCTCTCAATTTTTTAAGCTGATTTCTTTTTCCCTCGTTTTTCTTCTTTTTCCTTTTCTGCTTCCTCTTTCTTCTTCTTTTTCTAACTTTTATGTTGATCTCTTTTTCTCATTTTTTCACGGGGAGCCGAGTTCCAATTCCAGTCGGGTTCGCTATATTCACTTACGCGCAATTAACTTTGGGAAAGTTAGGAATCCACCTCCTCTCGTCCAGCTATGGGTTAATTAGCAAAATTTGTAAAACATTATTATCTAAAAAAAATATTTATATATACACTTTCATATGTTTTGGTCTCATTTAAATTCTAATCGTAGTTTTCTTTTTAAACGATAAAGATTACCAAGGATTAAAGGTCGATAAAATCATGACAGCGTCAAGGGAGCAAACATCCTTTTGTCACTCTGGGTTTTTTTTAATTTTTTTTTTGGGGGGGGGGTTGTTTTTGCTTTTGGTTTGTTTGTTTTTTTGTGTTTTTTTTTGTTTTTTTGTTTTTTTTGTGAGTTTGTGAGTACGAACTTCAAAGATTGCCAAAACTTGATACAATTTAAACATATTTTCTGGCTTTAAATAACCTGCGAAGGGTTGATAATCCTTAACCCTAGAACACAAACCATCAATTAAAGTTACCCCACTACTAACCATGAGTATATCATGCCTGATTTTGAAAATATCAACAAAAAAATATTAAATATAAATCTTTATTTGAAATATTTTACATGCAGGCACTTCAAACTTTGTACTTTGTGTTAACATTAATAGGAACTGAAAAAACATATTATTTAGGTAAAAAAAAAATCAAGTACTGAAAATTGTAATTAAAAATAAGAAAATTTGCCCTGGGTACTATATATCCATGGTTAGTGTTCTAGGGTTAAAAAAAAAAATCTATAAATCACATTATTTAATTTTTTTTTTTCGTTTTTTTTTCATCATCTTTTTTTCGCATGTTGATTTATTGCAAATTCTTAACAGGATTCTTTATCTCATTACGAGTAATTTTCTTTGCTTAACAATGAAATTCCGAATTATCAAAACATTTGTAGTTTACCTCTACCAATGATTAGATCTTCGCATCGCACACACGCTCGCCAGTCAGTCTAAACTGGACCTGACACTCCCAATGGGTGGAACAATGGTGAAAATGGAGAGATAAGAATTCTAATAAGGCGGGACAGGAAACAGACCATAAAATAGTGGCATTAAAGTTAAAGGAAACCACAATCTGCGTAATGGCCGCTTGTTCGACTTTTCTTTTCGCAGACGATAACCAAGGTCCTTCTTACTTCATTTTTTTTTACCCCCGATTATCTGTTGTCGGCTGACCAAAAGGTCGGCGTAGAAGGGAGAACGTACCCGTTATCTTTATTAAAAGATTTCCGAATTTGGTGGTTGATTAGGTTTTGGTCGTCAGAGGCGGGGTCGAAAGTTGTTTTTTTTTTGTTTCTGGTTTGTTTGTTTGGGGGGGGGCTTCTTTTTTTTTTTTTCGTTTTATGGGGTCAGCAGATTATTGAGCGGTGACCGTCAGATCGGAGGTTTGTTTTTCGGTTCTTAGATAATTAAAAAGAAAATAAAAGCGACGCGGAAATGAGATATTTAAAATAATAAAGAGTTATATTTGCAATTAATACAAGAGACGAGATAACAACAAAGGAAAGAGATAACAAATAAGTTTTATAAGAAAAACAAACGACAAAGAAAGAAAAAAACGAAAAGAAGCGTAATAAAAGAAAAAGACGAAGAAGGAAAGGAATGAGAAAGAAGGAAAAATTGAAAGATAGGAAAAGCGAAAAGGGAAGGAAATAAAAAGAAAGACGAAGAAGGAAATGAAAGAGAAAGAAAAAATTGAAAGATATGAATTGCGAAAAGGAAAGAAAATAAAAAGAAAGACGAAGAAGGAAATGAAAGAGAAAGAAAAAATTGAAAGATATGAATTGCGAAAAGGAAGGAAATAAAAAGAAAGACGAAGAAGGAAATGAAAGAGAAAGAAGAAAAAATTGAAAGTTGGGAAAAGTGAAAAGGAAGGGTAAGAAAAGAAAACACGAAAAAAGAAATGAAAGAGAAAGAGGAAACAGTGTGAAAGAAAAGGATAAACGAAAAGAAAGGGTATTAAAAAGGAGAGATGAAGAAGGAAATGAAAGGGAAAAAAGAAACAATGTGAAAGAAAAGGATAAACGAAAAGAAAGGGCAAAAAAAGAGAGATGAAGAAGGAAAGAAAAAAGAAAAAAGAAACAATGTGAAAGAAAAGGATAAACGAAAAGAAAGGGTAAAAAAAGAGAGATGAAGAAGGAAAGAAAAAAGAAAAAAGAAACAATGTGAAAGAAAAGGATAAACGAAAAGAAAGGGTAAAAAAAGAGAGATGAAGAAGGAAAGAAAAAAGAAAAAAGAAACAATGTGAAAGAAAAGGATAAACGAAAAGAAAGGGTAAAAAAAGAGAGATGAAGAAGGAAAGAAAAAAGAAAAAAGAAACAATGTGAAAGAAAAGGATAAACGAAAAGAAAGGGTAAAAAAAGAGAGATGAAGAAGGAAAGAAAAAAGAAAAAAGAAACAATGTGAAAGAAAAGGATAAACGAAAAGAAAGGGTAAAAAAAGAGAGATGAAGAAGGAAAGAAAAAAGAAAAAAGAAACAATGTGAAAGAAAAGGATAAACGAAAAGAAAGGGTAAAAAAAGAGAGATGAAGAAGGAAAGAAAAAAGAAAAAAGAAACAATGTGAAAGAAAAGGATAAACGAAAAGAAAGGGTAAAAAAAGAGAGATGAAGAAGGAAAGAAAAAAGAAAAAAGAAACAATGTGAAAGAAAAGGATAAACGAAAAGAAAGGGTAAAAAAAGAGAGATGAAGAAGGAAAGAAAAAAGAAAAAAGAAACAATGTGAAAGAAAAGGATAAACGAAAAGAAAGGGTAAAAAAAGAGAGATGAAGAAGGAAAGAAAAAAGAAAAAAGAAACAATGTGAAAGAAAAGGATAAACGAAAAGGTAGAGTAATAAAAGAGAGAGAAAGAAGGAAATGAAAGAGAAAGAAGAAACAAGGTGAAAGAAAATGATAAACTAAAAGGAAGTGCAATAAAAGGAGAGATGAAGAAGGAAATAAAAAAGAAACAATGTGAAAGAAAAGGATAAACGAAAAGAAAGCGTAAAAAAGAGAGATGAAGAAGGAAATGAAAGAGAAAAAAGAAACAATGTGAAAGAAAAGGATAAACGAAAAGGAAGGGTAATAAAAGGGAAAAGGGAGAAGGAAATGAAAGAGAAAGAAGAAACAATGTAAAAGAAAAGAAGTAGATGTCGAGAAACTGAAGTAAAAATACACAAGAAATCCAGTGGCACCGTTTCGTCTCGAACTATTTCTTTGTCCTGAAACCCTGCGAATTAAAATCCTTATTACAAGCAATCTATGTTTTGAATTTTCTTAGGAATTATAATTCTCTATTTAATTATTGTATATATTTATTTCGAATAAGACGACTATAAAATACCATAAGAAATTCTACTATTTCCATCTGAAATATTTGAGATGAACAATTTTAACAAAATATTACACTGAAAATTCGAATTCCGAATAAAAATTAGAGACATGTCATAATAGATCATTCCATCTTAAATAAATCAACAATGTAATTTTTAACATCAGCTTGAGATTTTTCTGTGCTAAGTATATGTTGAACAAACAGAAATGTGCCTGAGCAGACGTCTGCAACAAGGATCTGCTAGCCGCTCTAGCAGACCGATGTTCCTGGATACGAGTAGCCGGTAAATATATATGGAGACGCTCTTTTTCGTACTTTTTTTTTAATTGCTTTTTTTTAATATTTTACTTATTTATGTTTTTGTTTTTTGCAGGAGAGTGAACTAAAACTAAAATATAAAAATTATGTCTAAAATATAAAATCATGCGTGTACACAATAATAATAATAATAATAATAATAATAATAATAATAATAATAATAATAATAATAATTTGGTCGAAGCATTTCAATTCGAAATAGAAATCTATGCCACCATCTTGATACGCTTCGTTAAAATCCGATGGACGAAGCCGTTCCTCAACAGACATATTGTCGTCTGCCGCTAATAATTCCCCGAAATAACAAGCCCCGACTCTTTTCGAGTCTGACTACTTGACGGCCAACTTGGACCATTGGCGCGACTATATTTAATATACCAACAATTACTCAGCGTCCAGGAAGTAGATTGTAAGAGAATTATCTGTTATTGTGCAGCAAAGGGAACGCAATAATAATAATTATTATTATAAAAATAAATTACAAACATTAAAGAGATGGAAAGTACTTGAGAAATAAAAGTGATTTTCACTGTTACAGTGCATTTCTTGCATCATTTGATTGTAATACACGGAAAAATATCCGTGAATATGAACGGATTATACTAAAAATAAGTAGACATAATGTTTGTAATTTATTTACTCAGACATGCCTAAAAGAGAATTTGCTCCCTAAATACACAAATATATATGTGTGTGTATCTGTGTGCGTGTGTGTAAGAATTTCTCAGAATTAACTTGTAGAAAAATGAAAATATTTATAAAGGAAAAAAAACAATAGGAAAATTGTAGTTTTAGTCGACGCGTTTTCGTCCAATGTGGACCTTTTCAATACTCTCCGAAGTCAATGTACACAACAAATCAAAAGAAAACGGTTGAATCCGTCAACACAATAATTCAAATAATATTTCTACATGTGAAAATATTCTCTTCAAACATAAAGTAACTGACGTCATTTTTCAGTTGACTACGAGGCTCATTCAATAAATAAGGTGAATTTTTCGGTATAAGGATTTCTAATACAGATAGAAGCTTACTCTTTTTTTTTTACTTCTTTTTCACATGGATTTAATTTCTTTTGCAGATTAAAAAAAAAACTTTGAGAGTTTTGCCGATTAACAAAGATGGCCGACCAAGAAGCATGCTCCAGGATTGAACAGCGGTCAGTTATCAAGTTTTTGGTTGCTGAAGGGTGCAATCCAGTTGAAATTCTTAGGAGAATGTCAACTGTGTATCAGTGTTTCAGCCCAAAAATGTCTACAAGTGGGCTAAATTGTTTAAAGAACGACGGAGCAGTGTTGAGGATGAAGACAGGACTGGGAGTCCTACAGAAGTGAGGTCTCCTGAGGTGATCGAATCAGTCAATGACCTCATTCAGTCTGACAAAAGGGTGACAGTGGATGACATTGCAAGGACTTTGAGCTTATCTGTTGGGACAAACGCAGAGGTCAACAGTCAGAAGGAGTCATCTTGCATCATGACAACGCAAGGCCTCACACAACAGCCCAAACGGTGCAGACCATCAACGAGCTGGGCTGGGAACTGCTCCTTCATCCCCCTTACAGCCCAGATCTTGCCCCTTCAGACTTTAACCTGTTTGGTCCCTTGAAAGCGTTCACGAAAGGCACGAAGTTTTAAAGTGACGATGAAATCAAAAGTGTTCTGAGCGACTGGCTGAGACATCAGTCCAAAGATTTTTACGCTAAGGGAATACGAAAGCTTGTGCACATATGGGAAAAGTGTGTGACAGTATTGGGAGACTACGTTGAAAAAAAAAGTAAGCTTCTATCTGTATTAGAAGTCCTTATACCCAAAAATTCATCTTATTTATTGAATGACCCTCGTACAATATCGTTTCGAAAGTTTTCTAGTTTGTTGTTTATAGATACTTTGTTTCAACGAATTCATTTTGTTTTTTTGCCTTGAAAAAGTCCACATTGGACGAAACGTGTCGGCTAAAACTACAGCTTTCGTATTGCGTTTTCCTTTATTATATATATATATATATATATATATATATATATATATATATATATATATATATATATATATTAACTTCCAAAAGAGGTAACGAATAGTTTTCAAATTTCCAAAATAACCATGTTCATTCTATGTTGTCTACCATCACCTGAAGAGGAACGATAATAGTTCCGAAACATGAAAGTTTTTGTGTAGCGATGTAAAATGTTTTTATAGTAATCGATAATAAAAATATTTTAATATATATATATATATGTGTGTGTGTCTGTGTGTGTGTGTCTGTGTGTGTGTGTGTGTGTGTGTGTGTGTGTGTGTGTGTGTGTGTGTGTGTGTGTGTGTGTGTGTGATTGAATACATTATAGACATTATGTCAGCTAAAATCCATTCATACTCACAACTAACCTTCCGTGTATTCCTTTGTTTCTCTCTTTATCTTTGCCCTTCTCTCTTTCTTTCTGATTCTCTCCCTTGTCTCTTCTCCCTCATCTTTCCCCGAATCATTTTTTCATTTCATCTGAATGTCGCCTCTCTCTTTCTTCACTATCTCCCCTGTGTCCTGAACTTAGTCTCTATTCCACTCCTCTCCCTGTCTCTCTCTGTCTTTGCTTTTCTTTCTTTGTTTCATTCTGACTCTCTCTCTCTCTCTCTTTCACTATGCTTCTCACTCTCACTATCTCTCTCTCTCTCTCTCTTTTCTCCTTCATCTTTCCTAGAATCATTTTTTCATTTCATCTGAATGTTGACTCTCTCTTTCTTCACTATCTCCGTGTTTTGAACTTCTCTATTGCTCTGCTCTCTGTCTCTCTCTTTCTTTGCTTTTCTCTCTCTATTTCTGCCTCTCTCTCTCTTTCACTATGCTTCTCTCTCTCTATTTCTGTCTGTCTGTCTGTCTGTCTGTCTGTCTCTCTCTCTCTCTCTCTCTCTCTCTCTCTCCCGAATCATTTTTCCGTTTTATCTGAATGTCGAAAAGCGGAACGGCGTGTGGTGAGTAAAGTGTGTACGTCAGAAAAACAAACAGGAAACAATTTTCATAATGTTCTTGTTGTTTTCCTGTTTAACAATTTTAGGAATGAGTCTAGTGACCCTGACTGACCTCGCCATTACCGACAGGATTACCTCCCTTGACTTCATCACATGGCATAGAGCCGCCATCTTGCAAAGCATTCTGGCTAGCATTTTCCTTCTCTCTCTCTCTCTCTCTCTCTCTCTCTCTCTCTCTCTCTCTCTCTCTCTCTCTCTCTCTCTCTCTCTCAGCATTTGGATTTTTAAGTATCCAAATCTTCCTCGGATTTTATCCTCTTTCTCCCGAGGTACATAAAAATGGATATAAAAACACATGAATTCCTATTTGTTTAAGTAGATATTTACTGAGATTACTTTAAACAAACAGCAAAACTAAAGGAAATGGAGGAGGTGTGAAGAATATTGTCTTGCACACAATCGGCTTTCGAAACTATGACATTGTCTTAAGTGCCAAACAACTGCCCCAATTAGAAATACACACCAACATTAGTTAATAAGCAGGCCATATATATATATATATGTGTGTGTGTGTGTGTGTGTGTGTGTGTGTGTGTGTGTGTGTGTGTGTGTGTGTGTGTGTGCGTATGCATGTATATATAAATAAAAAGAAAGAACAGTAAGATATAAAAGCCGGTGTTCTTATAGATATTTTTATTTTTACACAATAGTGCTCAATGTAAATTTACAGTGCATTTTTGAAACATGGTTATCACTGTGTAGCGAAAAAACATATTTTAAATCAGTTAATTTATAATATATATATATATATATATATATATATATATATATATATATATATATATATATATATATATATGCACTGTGTATATTTAGGCAGCATATATTCATTCAAATAGGTTTGGTTAAATAATTTAGACATTTCATGTCGATTAGTTTTCGTTGTGATCCTTTCAAGTTCACAGATTAATTTCTTGGTAGCCTTAGAAAATTGATTAAGAAAAATACCTAAATTTTCTTTCGAATAGTTTTAATTTTCCTAAGTAGTTTCAAACTCATCCGAGACCATCTTCCGGGAGTTGAGTTGTCTGTGAGGATGTATATGTGTTTCTGTCAATTCAAAACATTTCAATTGTTCATTTTTTTTTTTTGTTGTTGATGTTTTTCACAGTTTTGCTGCGTTCTAGATTCCAATGTTCAAAGTTCATGTGTTTTTTTGTTGTTGTTTTTTTTTTCAGTATAATGGAAGTAACTTTTTTGATTTTGCTCATACCAATATAATTTTTTTTCATAAGCATTTTAGGATTTTGTCGCTATAATCATAGTTGAATTTATTTATTTTTGGCTTTAAGTCTCTTATAGCTTCAAGGATTTTTAGTTTTTGCTTGTTATTGTTTTTATGTAATGTAGATGTATTTTCAAATAATATCCGTCTAATCTGTGAGTATGGACATGAGTGTTCCTTTAATTGCTGAGGTATTGAGCTATGTTCAACAAAATGAAAAGTAAGTCTTTTTGTTAGCATCCTCGTAGTAATACCAACGGACGTATTGACATTTTTATCAGAGATACAATCTCCTAAAGGACATTTAAATTGATATACAATATTGAACTTTTGCAAGATACTAGGAATTGTTTTTGGATAATTACTTTGGTTGTATTAAATTTATTATAGTATATGATTAGTTTTATTTTTTTGCTTGGATCAGTGGGGAATATATTAGTATTTATGAGTTTTTAGAATTTTTTCCTCCTGTTTATAGTAGGAATGCATTTGATTGGGATATAGTAATTTGATATGTTTAGAGTTATTTGATGATGTATTCATTCTTATTTATGTTACTATTTCTAATAGTTTGTCTAATTTGTTAATCGACAATGTAATTAGGGAAGTCATTATTAATGAGGGTTTGTTTAATATATTTTAATTCAGTGTAGGACCACAACGAAAACTGATCGATATCATATTTCTAAATTATTTAACCAACCCTGTTTGAATATATATATATATATATATATATATATATATATATATATTAATGCATGTTTCATTAAATAATATAGACAAGTTCTGTATATTTATTTTAAGTAAGTTCCTTTCATATTGTCTGATAAGCTTAATCACATTATCGTTGAAAGACAAAAGGAAATCACCATATTGATACATGTTTAAATCCAATTTAAGCTTTCGGCTTACATAAGCCATTATCAAAGATGACAATTATTATTATTATAATTATTATTATTATTATTATTATTACTGTAGTTCGTTTGTGTTGTTTGATTTATTGAAATTGTCATCTGTTTTCCCTACGTCTTTCAACGATAATGTGATTACGCTTATCAGACAATACGAAAGGAACTTACTTAAAATAAATACATACATACATCGAATTCGACGTATGAGGGTCAAGCAGATCAGTTCTTAGGAAACCGACATCCCGAAAACAGCACATGAGATTTGATTATAGTGGTGAAGGTTTCGTGCGGGACCATCCACACTTTTTGAAAGGCTGAATACAGAGACCTGGTGGACTACGTGCCACAGGGTCCCCAAACGGCCCTCCGTAGGTTTTCTCCTAGACCAGTTACCATCCAAGGCTATAGAACCCAGTCTGTCCTGCTATTTATCGATAGCTGGAAGAAGAAGAAGAGGATTCACACCTTTCTCAAGGTTATTAGCAAGGAAGTGAATGTAATGGATTCGACTGGAATTCGAACTCGACTCTCCGATTCCTCAATCCGAGCCGCTATTCATTACTCCACCGTTCGAATTCCAGTCGAATCCATTACATTCACTTACGTGCTAATACCCTTTGGAAAGGTGTGAATCCTCTTCTTCTCCCTCCAACTATGGGTAAATAGCAGGGCAGACTGGGTTCTATAGCCTTGGATGGCAACTGGTCTAGGAGAAGTACAACTCTGAATTCAAAACCTGCGGAGGGTTGTTTGGGGACCTTGTGGCATTCGTTGCACCAGATCCCTGTATTCGTCCCTCCAAAAAGTGTGGATGACCCTGCACAAAGCCTTCACCACTATAATCAAATCCTGTGTGGGTGTCGGGCTTTCAGTTTCTGGGAACTGATCTGTCTGACGCTCATACGTCGAGTTCGACGGGAGAGCTATAATATATATATAGCGTGACTCTTCGGTAAAAGCGAATATATATATATATATATATATATATATATATATATATATATATATATATATATATATATATATATATATATATAGCACGTAAGCATAAATATATATATATATATATATATATATATATATATATATATATATATATATATATATATATATATATATATATATGCGACAGGAGAAGAGATCGATTCATGCCTTTCCCAGGGTATTAGCACGTGAGCGAATATAATGAGTTCGACTGGAATTTATATATATATATATTAAATATAAATATATATGTGTGTGTGTGTGTGTGTGAGAGAGAGAGAGAGAGAGAGAGAGAGAGAGAACACGTTCTCTTTCTGACCATGAAAACAGAAGAAGCTGGTCATAGCTGTCAGACAATTTCTGTGGGAGAGACCTACAAAACTCCTTGTAACACCAAAGATGAACTGAAGGGAAGGATTATGGCAGTATTCACCAACTTAAACAAGGAGACTGTCCAGTAGATTCTGAAGTTGCCTGCAGGCTGTGGTTGCAGCCGATGGCGATTTTATTGAATAAATTTACTCTTTAGCATTTCAAGACATTTTTGTGTAATTTTGGTAAATATATCCCTTAAAATGAGATACCAGTATTATTTTCATTTTTGCTTCATGTAGACGACAATTTATCCATCGCACCCCATATATATATATATATGTATGTATGTATGTATATATATATGTATGTATGCATATATATATATATATATATAGAGAGAGAGAGAGAGAGAGAGAGAGAGAGAGAAAGAAAGAGAGAGATAGCGTTAGACATTTTTCTCACCCTCAAAGGCGGAAATTCAAAGATTATTATCTTTGACAGTGCGCGACCGTATTTGGATCTAAGCGGCGTCCTGGGCTGCTGGTCTACTTTGGTCGATTCTGGTCTAATCTCTTGCTTGTCCATTCAATCACTTCGATGGCCCACCTGTTGTCCCGACGGCGGTCTAGATTTTCTGCACAGCCTTGTTTGGCGTACCGGATGTAGTGGATTAGGTCGGCGACATCACCCGTTTGACGTCTTATCCAGCTGTTGTGCTTTCCGTCTTGCAACGCAATGTCTAACATTATCCGTTCTATCTTCCTCTGAGCTACCCCGAGTATCCATGCCAGAACAGAGAAGCGGGCTTGTGGGCCAGTTTGCATAAGCCGCCGACAATTTTACTATGGTAACACCACCTACTAAAGTTAAAATGGAGCCTTTGTTAAGAAAATATTGATGTCGTAAAGAGTCAAAAGATATTATTAACAACAATTATATATATATATATATATATATATATATATATATATATATATATATATATATATATATAATTGTTAATAATATCTTTTGACTCGTATATATATATATATATATATATATAGAGAGAGAGAGAGAGGGGGATAGATAGATAGATAGATAGATAGATAGATAGATAGATAGATAGATAGATAGATAGATATATATATTGATGCATGTTTCATTAAATAATATAGACAAGTTTTGTCTATTTACTTTAAGTAATACTTCTCGTTTTCACTCTCGCGTGGCCATGCGTGACGTCACGAGCTGCGATACGATTTTCGTTTCCGCGTCTCGTATACATGAGTTTGTCGTTGCTTTGAAATATTTCATGCAACAAAAACAGACTAACATTATTGTTTTGTCCGTGTATTGTTTGATATATTGAAATGTAATTGTCATCTTTGATAATGGCTTGTGTAAGCCGAAAGCTTAGATAGGATTCAAACATGTATCAATATGGTGATTTCTTTTCGTCTTTCAATAATAATGTTTTAAGCTTATGAGACGATATGAAAGGAATTTACTTGAAATAAATAGACAAAACTTGTCTATATTATTTAATGAAACATGCATCAATCAAAAATTGCTCCCTAAATACACACAATATATATATATATATATATATATATATATATATATATATATATATATATATATATATTGAGGTTCACCATGTACAAAGCCCAAGAGCCAATCGAGGTAGAGTGGGTTACAGAGTAACAGGCACAGTTTATGTGAATACGTGGGAAAGATAACGGTTAACCCTAGACTTGAATGTAGAGGCCGGGGAAAGATTAGGAGTCGGTTCCACAGAACTTTGATTCGCGGAAAGAAGCTGTTCGAGTGGAACTTACTTCTCACCAATGGAATTCGACTGAATATTTCCCATGGAAATAGTGAAAGAGCAACAAGTGTCTTGCAAAGTTTCGTCTATGGGGAAGAGGTTATCGGGTAGGAAAATAATTTGTCACTCACAAGAAAGCGGGGGCGCTTTTGGCTTCTATCAAAACTGGAAAGTGCGGACTGGGCATCTCTTGCCCACATATGAGAGCAGTACTAAGTTTTACTTGCCAACCGAACGATCATCTGTGGCCTTTAAAATGCACGTGCGGCTATATGACGGTTCCGTATAGGATACAGGTTCGAATCCTGTCGAAGGACGAATTTTCTATGAAAATTTCTCGGACATTCAGGCCGGTAAATATTGTTTAATACTGTTTATTATAAACAGAGCATTTACTTAAATATTTGTATCTATAAAAAGAATGTTAAACGTAAAAATGTCTTAAAATATATATATATATATATATATATATATATATATATATATATATATATATATATATATATATATATATATATATTTCAACTTAATAAATGACTATCTGATCAAGAAAGAAAAGGGATCACTAAGAAGAAAATGTATTGAAAGTGCGCTAATCTCACAATTATCGACAATACATAATATCAAGAAGATACCTCTTATCACCTATCATTGCAAAAGCAATAATAGCATAATGCGTAATGACTTGCTAGAGACAAAAAAAAACAGATATCTACTCGAAGTCGGCTGATTTAAAATCCAACAGATACCAACGGTTATATATATATATATATATATATATATATATATATATATATATATATATATATATATATATTGATGCATGTTTCATTAAATAATATAGACAAGTTTTGTCTATTTTATGTAAATTATTTTCATATCGTCTGATAAGCTTAATAACATTATCATTAAAAGACGAAAGAAAATCACAATATTGATACATGTTTTTTAATCTATCTAAGCTTTCATAAGCCATCATCAAAGATGACAATTACATTACAATATATTAAACAATACACGGACATGGCAATAATAATAGTCTGTTTTTGTTTACATGGAAGATTCCCAAGCAACGACAAACTCGAAAATGAAAATTTCTCGGACATTCAGGCCGGTAAATATTGTTTCATTTTTACTTTTTGTTTATTGTTTTCATGTTTAAGTATAGTTGTGTTTTTCACAAGGATATATATATATATATATATATATATATATATATATATATATATATATATATATATATATATATATATATAAAGAAACACTTTCTGGTCTCTGGTCGTCGTGTTGCATGCATAGCTGATCTTTGTCATCGGCGCCAATTCGATAATAAAGTTGAATTCTTCTCTCACGGGAGGTGATCACTAGTTGTTTTGAGTCCAGGGATAAAAGAACTTCAACACGGAATTTTAATTTAACTATTTTATTAAGGTTCATCGATATGGAGTGGAGGCTGTTACCTCCCACTGGGGAGCCATTTCAGACATGAAAGACAACACATCTACATTGTTTGACAGTTAAAACTTGACTCTCTGAATAACCTTAATAATAAGATTATTTAGATTGATAATACTAAGTGTATTAGTAATTGTAAGTATTTTAGTTCACGTCTTCAAGGTATTATCAGTAGTTATGTTGGGAAGACAAAAAATATGCTTATCCAGGTGATTTTCCAAATCTTTTTTGACACGTGTAATTCCATCTTTATTATTAAGACTGGCTGAAAGTTTGCCAAAAATCATTATATCCATCTTTTTTTTACTATGTCTCATATTGTAAGTAGATTTTTCAATTGCACCTATTATAAAATGAGCCAACATACTTTTTGCTGTCTACACTTTAAGAGCTGTTTTCAGCTAATTTGGAGTTACTGATTTTGAAAATGGCATCTTTTTTTGCCTATCATGTCAAGATTTTACACAATAGCACATGCCTATCTTATTGTTGCACAGCTCTCTGGTGGGGGCGGTCTTGGGTGATGGCGTCAATTCAATAATAAAGTTGTATTCTTCTCTCACGGCCGGTGATCACTAGTTGTTTTGAGTCCAGAGATAAAAAGAACTTCAACACAGGGAATTTTAATTTAACTATTTATTAATCACGCCGAAGTATACATTATCTCTCTATTCAGTGGAGTCGCTCGTTACCCTCACCCGGGGAGCCGTTCAAGAAACGAAAGAAAATACATCTGCCTTGCTTGACGTGTAGGAACCAACTTACTGAAAAAATCTTTTTCTATCTACCTCCTTTCCCACGCTAGCTCAGCCAATCAAAATCGACTTCCTTATTTTGTCTTCCATCTGACCCCAAAGGTCAACCTCAGGAAGTCCGAGCAGTGATACCATTCCTCTAAAAAAAATATTAGTCTGCCAAACTATTATTTACCAATCGGATCTGATGAGGTAATTTTATATATTGGCTCTCTTAACCTGAAAAATAACAACACGCGTCACAGCGGCGAAACCCGTCGTTTAAAAGATTTTCCACTTTGTCTCATCATATTCAGTTTTGTTTTTGATACTATTATACATCCTACAAACATGCATCTATATAGATATATATAGTGTGTGTATGCGTTTCTCTGTGTATGTGCATTTCTCTGTGTGTGTGTGTGTGTGTGTGTGTGTGTGTGTGTGTGTGTGTGTGTGTGTGTGTGTAAAGGTTAGTAAGCTTGTTCAGTTACGACTGAATAGTAAGTTCGACCCCCACTGGGTGCCTCCTTTTGTCGCATCTAAGCTACGGTTAGTAAATCACTTTCGAGGAGACCGACTTATACACGAGTACATAACACCAGTTATAACTGAAATGGCAAAAACTGACTGTTGGTTTTCTTTTATCTGGAATTCGCCCAAAAAATATTCTTTGACAGAGTGCTCGTATAATGTAAACATGTTAGCATAGAAACGTCTTGACTCTACATCAAATGCATTTAATGACTTCAAATTTTAAGTTGCCCTCTTTTCATTGAAGTAAAATATAATTAAATGAATTTTTTTAATGAATCAAATTTAATGCTCTTCTTTTGAAAATAAATACGTCTTGACTTCCGATAGATAAGTCAGATGTTAAAAACCTGGTCCGTATGAAAATTGTAATGTTGAAACTGTGTAGGGCAGAGGAAGTCGTCGTTAGATCCGAAGTGCTTTAGACCGGCTCAGGCACGAAGAATTTTTGACGATGTAATGACGACTCACTCTGTCGAATCCTGCCGGAGAATTTTTTTTTCTTTTTAAATGAGATTACTCGAATATTCAGGTCAGTAGCTGAAAATAAATCAATCTACTGTTTAATAAATAAACGGAGTGTCTACTCAAACACGAGTATCCACGAAAAATAACTTTTATGTGATAAAAATCTGTCGCATTAATAAATAAAATCCTTCACTTCTTTAGAAATTGCTTTGTTTACGTTTGGATACGAAACTGAACAGATATGAAATTTCGAGAATCTATAAAGAAAATGATTTCCTTTAAGGCATTATTCAGCCTCATCGTGACTGATTCGGTTAAAGCACATCGGATCTAATGACGGTTCCTCTACCCAGGAGGACACATGTTCGAATCCTGCAGGAGTGTCCATACTTTTATTTAATGAGATTTCTGGAAATAAACGTAGCATCTACTTAAATATAGAGTATCCACTAAAAATAACCTTTAAAGTGATAAAATCTGCCGGATTAATGAATAAAACACATTACTTCTTTAGAAAAAAAAAAATATATATATATATATATATATATATATGTATATATATATATATATATATATTTATTTATTATAATTTATCATTTAGACAAAACCATTTTACTCACGACAAAGATGCAACTTGGTTTCAGTGCATTTCAACTGCACATCTACGGGTGAGGGTCGAAAATGGTTATGAACAATCTCGGCCCACCCATCACCAAACTGCTATCAACAACCACTATTGTTTCACTCAGATACTTTATATATATATTTTGTATGTACATTTTTCTTCCCAAAAAAATAGAAAAAAGGAAGTGACGTTCTACCTCCGGCTTGCCTACAACTGGATTACGGTGGAAGCTTTACGGCAGAGTGTCATTGAGAATCCATCAACTTCTACCCGTCGTCGCTCTGGTCAACATCACCAGTTCATCTGAAGACTCTGAAACTCGATATAAAAATGTTTCCATGCAAGTTTCAAATCGTCCAAACTTTACTATCCCAAGATAAGTTAGTTGTGTCTTATATCATTCAGTCTTTCAGTGCCCAACCTGTATATAAATATATAACACGTACACACATATATATATCAGCTGAAAATACATTTCAATTGAGCACTGTTGAGTGATAAGCTAATTCTATAAACAACAGCCACCTGCACTAATGCAAAGCTCTTCAGTAAAATGAATGGAGCACTTTGGCTGATGGGCATTTGTTTACATTTGTAAAAACAATACGCTACATTTAGTTGTGTAACTCTACCGAGTGAAGATAGCTCTGGCTGACACCAAATTAGTTGTGTTTCAATCCTGGCTTGAGGCATTCGGAAGTCTAGTCGCACTGAGGAGCTGTGATACAGCGAAACAGTACTGTCTGTGAATGACATATATATATATATATATATATATATATATATATATATATATAATAATTATAATATTTTTTTAAATATGATTCCTTCGCTACATAAGAGTTCTCATGTTTCAAAAGCGGGAGCCGAGACCCCTAATATAATTTTTGAAATTAAGTTGAATTAAGGTGCCTGGTGTCGCTTCCTCGTCAAGCGAGAATTTGGTAATTCCAAAGCGAAGGAATCATATTTTTTTTTAAATATTATAATATAAGCTCTACTTCTGTATGGAGCACTGTCTTTTTAAAAATAAAAGCAAAAATACTAAGGAACTCCGGATTATTTACCTAACGTGTTCTTTCCTATTTTTCTGCATACCTGCACACAGATATATATATATATATATAAAAGGGAGAGGTTATAGTAGTTCCAACGAGAGAGAAGTGTGTATATTAAAAAGAAGAGAGAAATCACAAACGTTTTCGATTGTAATATGGATTTTTATTTTTTAAATATTATGCTTTATTTTCCATACTTTTGCTACATGACTTTCCGGTCTTTCGACCGTCATGAGGTAAATTGTGGGGATTTCCACACATTATTAAAAATAATTAATTTTTTTCTTATGTTTTTCGATGTTAAATATTCTCGATATGAGACATTCTCTTTTTTGTGTGTTAGTGACGCAAATGTCTTTCTTGAACTGGCAGTGAAAAGTTCTGCGTGAAGGGTTATAAAACAATTAAGATTTTGTCCGAGAAATGGTGAAGGAGTTATCGGCATACTTATCTTTTAATGACCCCTGTGTGTTCTTAGATCTATTTCCATTTTCGTGTGTTTTTGTCAGCATGCGTGTATATATGTGTATATCCACTCTCCATGCATACACACTGTCTCACTACGAGGAATAAGCAAACACATTTGTACATATACACACATATACACACACACAAATATATATATATATATATATATATATATATATATATATATATATATATATATATATATATATATATATATATGTACAGGGTGTTCCAGAAGTCTTGGGCACATTTCAAGTCCTCATGAACTATGAATGGTAGTAAGATGAAACTGGTACCATTTTAAAACTAAATTCATTAAGTTTTTTGCAATCCTAATGATTTTTTCATATTTTTTCAGATCCAGTAATGGCGTTCACTCAATCAGAAAAGGGGTTTTGCGTCGTTGAATTTGCAAAAACTCAACCATGGACACTTGTTCAACGTGCATATCCAAGGTCTCCAGATCGCACACCCTGCGATTTCGTTTTGTGGGGGTTTGTGAATGGACTGGTCTATGTGCCTACCCTTCCAAAAGACGTGGATGAACTGAAGGCCCGAATAACGGAAGCTGTGGCAACCATTGACAACGCAATGCTGGAACGCGTTGGGCATGAATTGGACTATCGGCTTGATGTGTGCCGTGTGATCAACGGTGCTCACATTCAACATCTTTGAACATTTCATGTAAAACTTGAGATTAAATTCTTTCAGAATATGTCAGGCACGTTTTTATGTCCTTAATAGTTTTCGAGATATTCAATGTCAAAATGTGCCCATGACTTTTGGAACACCCCATATATATATATATATATAAATATATATATATATATATATATATATATATATATATTTGTAGTGAATTGAGGCAAAGTGGAAACAATTTTTAATCACAACGCATTTCTCCTTCGTCTGCTAGGTTGGCGTTATCAGATCAAATTGAAAGACAAAACTGTATTCAGCCATTTTCTCTCATTTTTCTACTTTTGATCGGATTCTATATCCTACTAAAACGCATATATATATATATATATATATATATATATATATTGAGAGAGAGAGAGAGAGAAGGGGAGATGCCTGTGTGAGAATTATATATATATATATATATATATATATATAGAGAGAGAGAGAGAGAGAGAGAGAATATGTCTATATATAGTGATATACACATATATCAACTTATATATATATATATATATATATATATATATATATATATATATATAAGTTGATATATATTGTCATCCACAGACAGACTGTTTCGCTGTATCACAGCTCATCAGTGTGGCTAGACGTCCGTTTTGCCTTTAGCTAGGATCGAAGCCCGGCTGAATTGGTGTCAGTCGGAGATTCTACCACTAAGCCGTCGCCACACGGCAGGGATGAAGGTGAATTTAAGCGTATTTATTTTACACATAGTAACTGAGAGGTCTCAATTCGCTTTACCGAAGAATCATGCTATATTAGCCGTAATAGTCACTGTTTACAAACCCAC
Source organism: Acanthosepion esculentum (assembly GCA_964036315.1). Classification (NCBI taxonomy): domain Eukaryota; kingdom Metazoa; phylum Mollusca; class Cephalopoda; order Sepiida; family Sepiidae; genus Acanthosepion; species Acanthosepion esculentum. Next base: position 77,599,197 of record OZ038507.1, read on the forward strand.
ACTTCCTTCCCCAGAGAGCTCAACCGAAACAAATCTTTAGACATATATATCAAATTACATAAATATATATATATATATTTATTTATATATATATATATATATATATATATATATATATATATATATATATATATATATATATATATATATATAAGACGTTTGGCATGCGAGAGAGGAGTTTCAGCTATGACAGTCCAAAGAGCAGTAAAAAAAGACTTGAAAATGAAATCGTATGTGAAACCTGTGAGAAGGTTAGAGAGGCGAAGTTCATCTTGAATAAGTTGGAAAATGGTCCTGGGATAATGTATATATATATATATATATATATATATATATATATATATATATATATATATATATATATATATATATATATGAACTTTATTTCCATACTTCATGATCTTCCGAACCTAAGCTATGATTAATTAATGATGAACATGTTATTTTCGTTTATGATCGATTTCATCACGATACTAGTGTTAAGATTAGAGAGAAAATATACGTTTTATTGCTTAAAGTAGAGTCCAATAGTGATTATAAAAAATTCGGTGACTTCCAGTAAAATATCTTTAATCATTTCTAAGCTACAACGATTCAGATCTTAATCTAACAATTGGAAAATTTTGCTGTTACACGATTTGGGTAATTTTGCTGCTACACTCGGTATATATAAATAAATTGATACATATACTTCTATAAATGTAATGTTAATAATGCGTGCGTGCGTGCGGGCGGGCGGACGGACGTGTGTGTGTGTGTGCGTGTATGTGTGTGTGTTTCAAACTCCATAGCCTTGGCTCGGTGAAAATTCTTTCATGTTCATATAAGATTACAGTATTGAAATAGTTTTCAGTATCTGGTTGCATAATTTTGTGGTTGGTCCCAGGATATTAAGTGCAGGTCGGGCGTTTTTAATTAAGAAAGATAATTAATTTGCACTTAATGACTCATTACGACGACTTATTTCAAGACGACGGCGACGACAAATATATATTCATTGCTACGAGATGGACAGAAATCGAGATCACCTCAAGATATAACAAAATTTAGTCTTATGGCTATATTATTTTTAAATATAGTCACAGAAATATAATTAATAAACTGAGTCATCAAGCAATATTGTTTATAAATTTAGTCATAATTATATTCTCCATATACTAATTCATATAGCTATATTCATTCCGGATAAATTCCGTTTTTGGGGGTCACCCAAAAAAACGGGAATTTTTAAAGTGCATATACCAGACATGAGCAAGTGGCAACACTGCGAGACAGTGACCTTGAGCATGTAAACATTTCGCCATTTTAGTAACGAGAATTGTCGGTAACCGTGTGATCTCAAGATTCGGTAAGTTGCCTGGTCCCCTAGATCGCCAGATTTATCCGTTTGTGATTTTTTCTTGTGGGGCTATCTCAAGAGTAAAGTTTACACAACTCGACCAAGAACTCTGGATGAGTTAAAAAAGAGAATCCAAGATGGAATTCACAGTATCCCAGCTGAGATGTTGCAGCAGTCAATGAGGAATTTCAACATCAGATTTCAAGAATGCATTCGTACAGGAGGACGCCATCTACAGGACGTAACTTTTAAAAAATGAAAATTCCATCATTGTTTCTTAAATGGCATGTTTTAAGGTTTCAATTACTATGAATTAAATATTTTTCTTCCATCACTCTTGGTTTTATTGGATTGTTAAAATGTTCCCGTTTTTTGGGTCACCCTGTATATGCTGTTATAGAGCTATATTCTTTTTATACACAACTTTTCGGCCAGGTACCCTTTATCATCATCAGATTCACCATTTACTGATTATTGTATTATATTTGTCCCTGTGATACCGGTTCTTGTCCATTCCCGTTAAACGAACTCTTATTGTTACATAATGCTTTCTTTAAATGCCTTAGTTGAAGAAAAATATTCACTAATTAAGTTCCTAAACCTTAATAAATTACTTTTATTCGATTATAAAAAATGTTTTTCTGGTGCTGAGTTGTCTCAGTCCTGAGTTGTTCCGGCGTTCAATCGGCGGGGTTGAGTTGTCCAGCACCCCCTAATAACTAACTCCCATAGCTCAATGGGGGAAAACTGACTGATATCATTCAATATATCACATATTTCATCACCACTGAGCAGAAACTAAACCTGCACCAATCCTGATAAGTGGTCATACACTCAAAGATGGTTCTTGCCCCGAATTTCTACAGGGACTAAAGCTCACTCCCGACCTCAAATCCACCGTGTATATTCGGTGCCATCGTCAAAGATGCTTGAAAAATGGCCGGCTCATTGTATCGCTCCAGAAAATACCTAACTCTCGTTGCCATTGCCCTACCTTTCCAAGAATCAGATCAAACCGAGAATGGAGAAATTGCTGCCATATCTGGGCTGTCCAATCCTCACTGTCCAGTCTCGGCAGAGTTCAACAGCGCTTACGAGGCCTTGTGGGTGATGAATTATTCTTCACCTTGCAACCCTTAATTCTACAGACGAAATGTCACCAGCCTTAACTGCTAAGGCAGATGCCCGGACGAGTTTCATTCCTTAGTGCTATCGGCTCAGATATTCACAGCTAGGACCCATCACGCCGCGTTCACTCAGACAGCTTCCTTCACAGAACAGTTATTTGTGGAACAAACGCCTGAGAGAATGCTTCCCTAACAACTAGAATCTTTGTCTCTTTATGTCCAGGATTAAACAATATCTATCCTATTCATCCTCATCATACCCTTACTCCCCCACTTCCGCACTCGGTAACCCTCTACCTAGAGCCTTTAAATTCAATCGTAAATGGATTCATACTGAGTTATTTTAAAATGAACAATTATTGTCAAAGATGTTACTATAGCCACAACATTGTCTGATAAGAAATATCTGTTGATTATTGTGTTAATTTATATATTATTTTTATTATTTCGATCCAGGGATCGAACTCATTAGATGACAGTAACACTTATTTAATCAGCACCAATTACCACTACGCCATAGTCTGTACTTTTACGAGTTTCTTAAATCCAATATCATACTGTCCTGGGTATGACGATAAACTACGTCTAACAGCAAGGCCTCTGATCAGGAGGCTTTTAGGAGTGTGGAACCACCGCTTAACTTCTGTTTTTCCCACATCCACCTTGACTCTGGGTGGTAGCACCTGCTAGGGTCCCAGCTATGGGCAAATAGTTTACCCCGAAACTGAGGTAAAAAGCATTATGAAAGTGTAAAACTAGCTTTTAATGCCAGAAATACTTTGTAAAAAAATCATTACCAGAAATAAATTTTTGAAGAAGAAAAACTATTACCAGCTTTTACCATACGTTTTTGAAAAAAAAATATTACCAGCAATACATTTTTTTAAATTATGTTACCAGATATATATTTTTGAGGAAAAAAATATTACAAGAAATAGATTTTTGACAAAACAAAAATATTACCAGGAAAAAAGTTGTCGGCATTAAATGACCCATTGAGGTGTTGATATGCCGTAAAACAAACCAAACCAAATCAAACAAAGTAATTTTTTTAAAAAAACTTTTTTACGAAAATAAAACCATACAAGATAGTAAATTTCCGAAAAGAAGTTGGATTGTACTCAAAAATATAAGTAATTGAAAAATGATTCAAATATATATGTATATGTTATGGTCCCGGTTCCTTGGACCACGGTGATGGTCCAAGGTAGAACCAATGAAGAATAACTTGAACACAGGTATGGAATAACACAGATATATAATACAAAAAGAAATATGTACAAAAGAAGTAGAAGTGTTAGTAATAACAATCAGGTTAGGTTAGAGAGAACTATGTTGTCTCGACCAGTATCACTATTCCAATGTCTTACAGTAATCGTCTGACGGACACACTGCCTCTGACTCTCAATGCTGCTTCCTCTTGAGGCGCTGTATTTATGAGGTACGGGATAGTCCATTCCTATTTTGGGTAAGTTCCCATAACAGTATACATACACACCTTTTTTACCAAACTATCGCTATGAATCTATTTCAAAAATTTTGTTGCCATGAAATGACCCACTGAGGTTGATATGCCATAAAGCGACCAACCAACCAATATCATATGGTTTTGTCATTTGGTTAACACAACGGATTCGTACCGCTTTTATTATTTCTTTTTCTATTTTGATTTTTGACAATTACTTATATGAAAAATCAGAATGAATAAATTATGGTTTGTAAAATATAGAAACGGTGACCTCAGCTTAAAAAATGAACTGTAGCGAGTTTGAGTGCTTTTTCATTCGACTGTAAACTAATTAATAGCCACACATGTTGTTGAAAATATATCATGTTTCTTCGGGTTGCTACCAATCAATGTCACGTTCACAGGAGATTGTTAGAGGTTTAAACACGACTGTGAAGGCAAAGAGGCCCGGCTTGATCAATTTTAATGGTGTTCTATTTTAATTGTGTTCTATTTTAATGGTGTTCTATTTTAATGGTGTTCTATTTTAATGGCGTTCTATTCTATTCGGATGTGTGGATGAATGGATTGTGGCTCGGATCGCGAAATCGGAGAAACGAGTTCCAATTCCAGTCGAGTTTATTACACTTACGCGCAAATATCATTGGGAAGGCATGAAGCCATCTCTTCTCTACAGATGTAGGTTAAATAGGAGAGTAATCTGAGCTCTCTAGCCATGATTGGCAGCCAGTCTAAGAGAATGACAACCCTGAATTCAAAACCGAAGATACCTTAAGCAAGGTCTTTATTAGGTTTCGACCAAAGTGCTTATCCAAAAAGCAACTCCTTGAATAAGAGCTACGAAAGATCCTGAAATTAATTATGCAAGAATTTTTGTTTGTATTCCATTATGGCAATAAACGGTCCTATACGACAAAGATCACATCTCAAAAGGTTGAAGACCTCAGTTGGAAAAACAAAAGATTCTCGTTATTAGCCTTACTCCATTTTCTTATTACATATTATGGGTAATTCATAGCAACATAACCAAATTTTCGGATATTCCCAGGAGCAACATCTCAGATTTTGATTAATCTTTAGTAAGTTATACCCACGTATGAGAAACTAAAAACCCTAAATTTTTATCACTCTAAAAATCTTAGTTCAGGGGTTATGGCTTCTTTGTTTTTCTTTACATTATTCGGACTATTGTCCTCATCTTTGTCGCCATATTTATTACAACGTTTCGGCCATTGTACACTCCGGCCTTCTTCAGGTGGTTAGAATTTCGAACTGAACCCTTTATTTCGCTCCCTGGGGTAGACTGTTCTAGTTCCACCAGCCATGTTTAATGGATGCCAGTTATCAGTTGTCTCCTGTTAATTTACCTATGAAAGTTCTCCACTGCCTTAACCGGGTATTGAACTCACACTCTTTGTCACTTTATCCACTGTGCCATGTGTCCATGTGTGTATGAATTTCTGGGTATCTTCAGCAACCACTTTTTACCAGTGCTCATATTGCAGTTTTTTCTGTTATCATTTCATGTTTATTTTTTACCAGAGCTCATATTGCAATTTTTGTTCTTTTATCGCTTTTATCTGGCACGGCTTATTACTGGTTCCCATATTGTATTCATTTCTATGCTTGGTCGGCTCAGTAGAATTTTGCAGCCTAGCATATGTGCTGATTCCTTAAGTTTACGAATTTTCCAATGGTGTTCTTTGTCTATGATAAGGATTGTATCAACTGAAGAAGGCCGGAGCGTACAACCGCCGAAACGTTGTAATAAATATGGCGATAAAGATGAGGACAATACTCTGAATAATGTAAATAGTGCACATAATACCTCATCTCAGAAATATAGACAGATACTGAAAGGCAGAAATGTTGTGATAAATATGGCGACAAAGATGAGGACAATAGTCTGAATAATGTAAATAGTGTACATAATACCTCATCTCAGAAATATAGACAGATACTGAAATGTCGAAACATTGTAATAAATATGGCGACAAAGATGAGGAAAATAGTCTGAATAATGTAAATAGCGTACATAATACCTCATCTCAGAAATATAGACAGATACTGAAAGGCAGAAACGTTGTAATAAATATGGCGACAAAGATGAGGACAATAGTCTGAATAATGTAAATAGTGCACATAATACCTCATCTCAGAAATATAGACAGATACTGAAAGGCAGAAATGTTGTGATAAATATGGCGACAAAGATGAGGACAATAGTCTGAATAATGTAAATAGTGTACATAATACCTCATCTCAGAAATATAGACAGATACTGAAAGGCTGAAATGTTGTAATAAACATGGCAACAACGATGAGGACAATACTCCGAATAATGTAAATAGTGTACATAATACCTCATCTCAGAAATATAGACAGATACTGAAAGGCCGAAACGTTGTGATAAATATGGCAACTCAGATGAGGGCAATAGTCCGAATAATGTAAATAGTATACATAATACCTCATCTCAGAAATATACACAGATATTGTGTTTCTTTGTTGTCAATTTTTGCTGATTTCAAAAGAGCACGATTTACCAACTTTGAGACTTTATAACTTTGCCTACTAAGAAGATACTAATATTTATGAGTGAAAGATAACAGATGGAGCTATATTTGAGCAAGGTATAGATCCTGAATTCAACTGTCTACGCTATTTGCCAAGCTTTCGAAGAAGGCTCAAAATTTGATTTTTTTTTCCCGAGAGTTGGGTTACAAGTTATATGCCAATATATTCTCTGGGCAATATGTACGATGCTACCTACTACGGGAAGAATAAAATTGGTGGTAACACAAAACAAATTCTGTGACATTTATTGATAACTAGCTTAAAAGCCGCCCTATCGCCTTAAGCTAGCTCCTGCGAAGGTCTCTTATGTGGGCCTTCGGCTTGTTCAGGAGTTTGAGAGTCCCTAAGTTTTTGCATATTCACGACATTGGACATACACTATGCCTTTTGATCTGGGTTTTCATTTGCTCAGAATTTTCTTTTCCTCGCTGCAACCTTGGCTCTTTTGATTGCAATCTGGTCCTCTGTTGACGGAGATTTCTTTTTACATGGCATATTGCTGCCGGATGCGATAAGCATCAGTGAACTACAGAAGAACTCAAAATTGATCACTGCTTTTAAGTATTATACAAATATTTAAGCTTACCTTTTAAAAGTTCAACGATAATACTTCTACCGCCACTTATTTCAAACACAGTTTGATGCACGTAGGTCCTTACTTTCCGTTCAAAATATTTTTTTTTATTTCATGGGTGACTTTCGCTGGATTTCTCAATTAATTTCGATTATTCTCAAGTTTATTCACAATTTATAAAAATTGTTATCGTGCAAAAAACCCCGTCGCAAAAAATCGCCGAAAACAATGGCAGTAATGAAAACTTGGGAATCCAAAATTTCAGGATTGCGGGTCCGGATCCGACCCGGAACGTTTTTAATTTGTTCACGGTGTCGGCCTGATTCCGAAATGGTTTGATATGTTGGGCTACGGCCTCTAAAAGTAAAGATGAAAAGTGTGACACACTGACATTCACATTTATTTATATAGATGTATCTGTGCTACGGAATTTTCCAGTTGAAACAGGCATAACCAAAAAATCCAGTAAGCTGCAAAAGATTTGTTGAAATAAAAAAAAAAACTGCTCACTTATTGACGTAACAATCCCCGTTAACTTGTTAAACAACTTTATTAAATATAAAAATCTCGAAATTGGAATTTTTAAAAAATAATCTCCATACAGTCAATTAAAATTAGTTTTAAATTTGTTTTTGAAATACAGCGAAGCATTTCGCTTATTGTAAATATTAAATTTAATCTATTATCTTGAAATTAAAAGCTTTATGAAAGATTTTTCATTTTAAACCTTAGCTATCTTATTCTGTTTTTTTAGAGATACCTAATATATATATATATATATATATATATATATATATATATATATATATATATATATATATATATATATATATATATATTAAGACGTTTTTTTAAGTTCATACGTTCTTTTTATAGATAGAAATATTTAAGTAAATGCTCTGTTTATAATAAACAGTATTAACAACATTTACCGGCCTGAATGTCCGAAGAAATTCATAGAAAATATGCGTCCTCCGACAGGAATCGAACCTGGATCTTATACGGAACCGTCATATAGCCTGATGGGCCTTAACCGATTATTATAAACAGAACATTTACTTAAATATTTGTATCTATAAAAAGAACGTATAAACATAAAAAATGTCTTAAAAAATAATTATTGGATTTTGTCCATTTCATAATGTGTGACGTCATTTGTTTACATTTGGATACGCATTGAGTAGATATGAATGTATGAGAGAAAATCATGGAGAATTGTGTTTAAAAACAGTAAAATCAACCTTGCTAACCGAACGCTCCTCTGTGGCCCAATCGGTTAAGGCATTTATATATATATATATATATATATATATATATATATATATATATATATATATATATATATATATATATATATATATCGCGTGCACCAATTATTCTGCGTATGTATCTTCAAGTGATCGTATCTATCACTCATTCGCCCTCTTCCTTTTTCGACCTTTAACCTTACGCACAAATTTATCTTTTTTCACTATTTATCATGGGACAAAGATCACACATCTACTTAAATGTATATTAGATGTGTGCAAAATTTCCCAGTGTCCTCATTTAAAAAAATAATAACAGAATACACAGTAGAAATCCGAGTTTTCGTACACAGGAAAAAGGGTGGAAACTTCAGCGCATACTTAATCGTAGTGGTAATATTTAAAATAGATGTTTCCTTATAAGGAATCATTCGGCATTTATTGGGCAAACAGAGTTACTCTAGATTGATATTTATAAAATCTTTTTCTGAAAACAATATTTACAGGAAATTAGACTTCTCAAGGCCATTGTTATCAAACTTTCTAGTTCTGATCGGAGTTTCCTTCCTAACCTTCTGCTTTTGCTAGTGTGGAAAGATAACATCTTCTCAAAACCACGGTTATTATACTTTCTAGTACTGATCGGAGTTTCCTTTCTAACCTTTTGCTTTTGGTAGTGTGGAAAGCTAACATCTTCTCAAGACCACGGTTATTATACTTTCTAGTACTGATCGGAGTTTCCTTTCTAAACTTTTCCTTTTGGTAGTGTGGAAAGCTAACATCTTCTCAAAACCACTGTTCTTATACTCTCTAGTACTGATCGGAGTTTTCTTTCTAACCTATTGCTTTTGGTAGTGTGGAAAGCTAACATCTTTAACATCCTAACAAGAAAAACCAATTAGCTGGCAAAATTTGCTGGTCGAAAAACTGCTTACTTATTAAGGTAACACTCTTGATGGAAACATTGCAGTCAAGTTGCTAAACACACTAATTAAGCATATGGAACTTATATATTGAAATTCAAATATGGCATCTCAAAACCCAGATCATTGTTATTGGTGCACGCGGAACCATACTAAAAAGCAACACAAATCTCTCTTTGGCGCAAATGCAAAAGTTTGTACTCATGGGTACTTCCGACATTCTCAGTAAAGTTTTATTTATGCGACATAAATACAACTGAAATTTGTATGCACATTTTCATATCGTCACAGATCCCGATAAAATTTTGCAATGTATGAACGAATTATAGACTCATAAATGTGTAAGAAAATTTTGGCGGGAAAATATGTCAAGCACGACACAGTGATCTAACTTCCCTAACAGCAGATCTTCCTGATGTCATCAGTTCCCCAGTAGGCATCTACGCAGACGACACCACTATTTACTCCTGTCTCAATAGTAAATCTGGTATCACTGACAAAACTAATCTGCCCGTTGGTCTTGAAAAGGAGCTCCAATCTGTATTTGACTAGGGCAGGAAATGTCTGGTAAACTTTAATGCCTCCAAAACGAAACTGCTTTCATTTACCCACCACAGAGAACCCTCCCTGCCTCCCATCAAAATGGCTGCTGCCCAACTCCAGGAGAGCGCCTCTCTGCGCCTGCTCGGTATTATGCTGTCCGCTGACCTGAGGTGAAACAAATACATTGAATCAATAACCGCAAGGAAAGTAGGTTCTCTGTGCCGCGCCAGAAAGTTTTTCTCGCCTGAATCCATCCTTCAAATCTATAAAGCAACCATTCGTCTTTGCATGGAATACTGCTGCCATATATTGTCTGGTACCCCCGCTATTCGTCTCTAAGTCCTTGATAAAATCCAGAGGCGGATATGCAACGGGGTTGGTCCTGATCTGGCATCTCGTCTACAGTCACTTTCTCACAGACGTGCCGTGGCTTCCCTCTGTCTTTTCTACAAGTATTTTATGGCAACTGCTCCGACGAGCTACTTTCGCTGAATCTGCATGAATTTAAGCGTGCTACTAGGTTGGTATTTCGGGCCCACCCTTTCACTGTCGAAAGGATTACATGTTATCCGTCTCTTCTACACCAACAGTTTCTAATCTCGCACTTCCCGTCTGTGGAACTCCCTTCCTCTTACTTGTTTCCCTGATGGCTATAATCTTCAGATATTCAATTCAACAGTAAATCTGGTATCACTGACAAAACTAACCTGCCCGTTGGTCTCGAAAAGAACATCCAGCCTGGTATCACTACTTGTCTGGTATGAAACTACGCGGCCTCACATTGACTGCTGACCTGAGATGGAACAAAGACATTGAATCAATAGCTTCGTCCACCGCAAGGAAGGTTGGTCCCCTCTGTCGCGCCAGGACATTTTTCTCGCCGGAATCGATCCTTCAAATCAACCATTCGTCCTTGCATGGAGTATTGCTGCCATATATGGTCCGGTGCCCCTTCTGTTTGTCTCAAGGTTCTTGATAAAATCCAGAGACGAATATGCAACGTAATTGACCCTGATATGGCATCTATTCTGCAGTCGCTCTCTCACAGACGTGCCGTCGCCTCCCTCTGTCTTTTTTACAAATACTTTCATGGTAACTGCTCCGATGAGCTGCTTTCGCTGGTTTCCAGACTTCATGAATTTAAGCGTTCTACTAGGCTGGCATCTCGCTCACATCCTTTCACCGTCGAAACTGTTAAATATAGCCGTCTCTTCTACTCCAATAGCTTTATGTCTCACACCTCTCGCCTGTGGAACTCCCTCTCCTTTTCTTGTTTCCCTGATAGCTATAATCTCCAATTATTCAAATGTAACGTCAATCGACGTCTCCAGATGCCTTGATCTATCCCCTATCCTTCTCTTCATCCTTTCCTCTATCACTCCTCTTTGCTCTCACTCCAACTCTCTGTAACCCCTTGCGTGCTAGTGGCTTCCTACCTTGCTTGGGGTGAAACGCTTTAAAAAAATGTAATATCAATCGACATCTTGTGTTGCCCTGATCTAGTTCCCCGTCCTTCTCTTTGTCCTTTCTTCAAACAGGCCACTTTTCTCACTCTTTGTAACCCCTTGCGTGCCAGTGGCACTCCCGTCTTGCTTGGGATGAAATGCTTAAAAAAATAACTTAACAGTTGGTTCAATATAATCTTCCCACTTCATTCCAACGGAAAACGTTAGCCCAATCGTATATTGTAGGTATAGTAGATCGATTAAAGAAATTCGAAACAAAAACAAGAATAAGAATAATTAATTTATTAAAATTCAGATGTGGAATCTCAAAACTCAAATAAGCCCAATTGTTATTGCTGCTCCAGAAGCCATACCAAAAATTATGAAAAATTGTTTCTCGATTTTCTGACAAGCAGAGTTTGGTAGAAATGCAAAAGACTTCCGACATATTCGAAAAAGTTTTGTCAATGCAACATGAATACTACTGGAATTTGCACACACATTTTCATATCGTCACGGAACCTTACATATTTTGCAATTATCGGATAAATGTCAAGTTAACCGGCGCTATAATATAGTAATTGTGTAATCAATATATGTATTGTTTAAATAAAAAAGACATTCTGGAAGTGAGCAAACGGATTTTTTTTCACGTTTGTAATGTACTGTCGGTTTTTGTTCTTTTAGACTTTTTTTTTTTTTTGATTATTACTTGTGAAATATTTCAAAGATTCTTCTATGAGTTTGAATTTTCGACCTGTGATATCATTTCTAGTTTTCCAGTTTACCAAGAAGAAGAAGAAGAAGAAGAAGAAGAAGAAGAAGAAGAAGAAGAAGCAGAAGAAGAAGAAGAAGAAGAAGAAGAAGCAGAAGAAGAATCAGACGCAAAGAAGAAGAAGAAGAAGAAGAAGAAGAAGAAGAAGAAGAAGAAGAAGAAGAAGAAGAAGCGCCCATACATAGTGATCAAAGACCACGAAAACAGAATGGCTGTTCCTGCAGACTGTAATGTATCTTTGAAGATCTTCAAAAAGAATATCAAAATACAAAGATCTTGAAATGAAAATCTCAAAATTGAAAACAATTATCAAACCACAATCAGGGTGATTAACTCCAGCTGTGGTCGGGTCCCTGGGTTTGACAAGGAAAATGATTCTGATAGACTCATTGAGGGGATCACTGGCAGCCCATACCTTAAAGAAATACAAAACATTTATCCATGTAAAATACGTATGATCTTTTTTTTAAATATGTTCAGTGGGAAATGTCATGATGACATTTCAAACATTATGTCTCGGGTTGAAACCCGGAAGGAAATGATTATATAATAATAATAATAATAAGAAGAAGAAGAAGAAGAAGAAGAAGAAGAAGAAGAAGAAGAAGAAGAAGAAGAACTACTACTACTAGTAGTAGTAGTAGTAGTAGCATTAGTAGTAGTCACATCTAGAATGTCAGCTACAAATTCAACCAATTGTACCAATAATCATAAGCTGCTGACTTGCGGTCTCTGGAGGTTTTAAAAACATAATAATAATAATAATAATAATAATAATAATAATAATAATAATAATAATAATAATAATAATAAGCGCCCAGACAAAATGATCAAAGACCACGAAAACAGGATGTGCTTTCTTATTTGCATGGCCGTTCTTGCAGACTGTAATGTATCTTTGAAGATCTTCACAAGACTATCAAAATACTAAAATCTTGAAATGGAAATCACAAAATTGAAGACATCTATCAAACCCCAATCAGAATGATTCATTCCAGCTGTGGCCGGGTCCCTGGGTTTGATTGGGGAAAACATTCTGATAGAGTCATTGAAGGGATCACTGGAAGCCCATACCTTAAAGAAATACAAGCAAATTATCTATGTAAAATACGTATGATCTTTTTTTTATGTTCAGTGGAAAATGTCATGATGCCATTTCTAACCTGTCCCAGTAAGGAACTCGGAAGAAAATGAGTATACAATAAAAATCAATAATAAGAACTACTACTACTAGTAGTAGTAGTAGTCAGAGTCACATCTAGATACTTCTTCAGGTGGTTGGAATGTCGAACTGAACCCTTTATTTCGCTCACTGGGGTAGACTGTTCTAGCTCCACGTGCCATGTTTAATGGATGCCAGTTATCTACTGTTAATTCCCCTCTGAAAGTTCTCCACTGCCTTAACCAGGTATTGAACTCACAATCTTTGGGCTCTGTCACTGGATCTAACTAACGACTTTATCCACTGTGCTATGTGTCTCTGAGGATATGTGTGTATGAATTTCTGGGTATTATAAACATAATTGCAATATGAGCACTGGTAAAAAAAAGTTTGCTGAAGACATTAGGTTTATAATACCCAGAAATGCATACAGAAATGTCCTCAAGGACACATGGCACAGTGGATAAAGTCGTTAGTTAGATCCAGTGACAGAACGCAAAGAGTGTGAGTTCAAGGCAGTGGAGAACTTGGAGAGGGGAATTAACAGGAGATAACTGATAACTGACATCCATTAAACATGGCACGTGGAACTAGAAGAGTCTACCCCAGTGAGCGAAATAAAGGCTTCAATTCGACATTCCAACCACCTGAAGAAGGCCGGAGCGAACAACGGCCGAAAAGTTGTAATAAATATGGCAACAAAGATGAGGACAATAGTCCGAATTATGTAAATTATGTACATAATACCTCATCTCAGAAATATAGACAGATACTGATTGGAAGATGTTCTGACAAACCTTTTGAAGTGCACCTCACACCTTATGAAATGCTTTATAAATACAAAATGTGTGTGCCATTAACTTAAAAATTGCTCAGTGAAAATGTTATAATGCCATTTCTGACTTTTGGTCTCTGGTTGGGACCAGATAGAAAATTAGTATACAACAGAAATCAAATAATAATAATAATAATAATAATAATAATAATAATAATAATAATAATAGTACGGAAAATAATGTGAGTAAAATTCATGGACACATTCGCAGCTCAGAACTACGAAACGTTCCAAAAGTGGAAAGATAACTATATTTTTCTATGTAAAATCTGTGCGATCTTAGTTTTTTATTTTATTTTTTTTTTCACAAAAATGATCAGAGTAAAATGTTATGAAGCAATTTATGATCTTAGGTCTCTGGTTGGGACCAGAAAGTAAATGAGTATACAACAGAAATCAAAGGAAATAATAATAATAATAATAATAATAATAATAATAATAATAATAATAATAATAATATTGCTCTACTAGGAACATCCTATATACTAAGAAAATGGCTATCAATTAAATGACAATTCTCGTATAGGACCTAAGGACCATAGTTTGGACCCGGTCCTACATGATACAAAAAAGGAAACATAATATACACCAATAATAATAATAATAATAATAACTAGAAAAACCCGGGAAATTTTCACGGTTTTGCTATGCAAATTTTCTCGTAAATTATGATTCTTAAGTTAATGATTGCTACCCGGCTATAAAATACCCGTGGAAATTTCCCTATTGCCTCGTAAAATATTTGAGCTTAACAACTTTAAGAAAAATATATTGAAATAAAAAGAATGAATTTGAATGCTGGTCATTATTTAAAGTAGTAAGAGGGTACAAATGAAATATTTAAAATTGACAAGTTTTTTCGCTTCGTTAAAGTAAACATTAAACACATGAGATCGCTATCCCCCCTTCACTTTCTTTCTCTCATTTATTTCATTGAAATAGCGTCACTAATATGTCCGTTTTTCTTCGCGATCAAAATGGAATAGTCCATTATTTATGGGGTATTTACAGGATGTAACGAACGCGCTAAGTGGAGGATAGAAGTGTAATATGATAATAAACGCATGGTCAAATACAGAAAGATCTCAACTGAAAATATTGAAAAGAGAGGCTGAAAATATTGAAGAGAGGCTGAAAATATTGGAAAGAGAGGCTGAAAATATTGAAGACAAAAGCTGAAAATATTGAAGAGAGAGGCTGAAAATATTGAAAAGAGAGGCTGAAAATATTGAAGAAAGAGGCTGAAAATATTGAAACCTTAACCATAAAAAATGAGCAATCAAACATTAATAAAAACAAATCACACAATTTAGAAACAAATACTTAATATGTATAGCTGCTGGTCACTCGTATTCGAAGATACCCGCCTACTAGATGCGTCTAGCCAATCCCTGTTGCAGACGCTTGCTCAGGCGCATTTGTGTTTATTCAACACCCACAAATCCCACCTGTGGTTGATACTGCAACTATGCTGAGCAGAGCAGACCATAATTACAGTTTCTGGGAAAGAGCGTGTTATCTAGCGTGATCAACAATTTGAACAAGGCCAGAATGCTCAAGCTCTGGGCCACGATAACTTGTGACTTTGTGCTAGCAATTTCATTCACAAGGCTTGGGTCAACCCGTGATATGGTTTCCAGGCTTTTTTCCAGACCGATTAGTCTGGTGAGATTCGAACCCATAGTGAACCCATAGTGAAATTCGAACCCGGGTCTCATGGTCAGAATGCGAACGTTCTAACCACTCGGCTTAATAGTTAATATATTTCACAAGTAATAAACAATGCCAAACAGAAAAAAGCAACAAAGAAACGAGACGACATTACGAACGCATTACGAGAAAAAAATCATTTGTCCACTTCGAGAATATCTCTATAATAATAACACTACAAACATCGCATATATTAGTTACAAGATGACAACTTTATAACGCTGGTTAACTTGACATATATCCGATAATAGTTCAATTAAATCGCATCTGCAACTAAAATTTCAACAAAGCACAATAAATATTCCAACAAATTCCAATCAATAAAATAAAAATACTATGCCACATACACTATAAAAAGACAACTGCAATTAATAGAAATCTTAACCATAAAACACTCAATCGAACCTCAATAAAATTTGATACAACTTAGAAATAAACTAAATATATTTCACAAGTCAAAAAGAAAAACTAAAAGTACAAAAACTGACAGCACATTACAAACGGAAACGTGGAAAAAAATTCGATTGCTCACTTCCGGAATGTCTTTCTAATTTAAACAATACATATATTGATTACACTATAACTATATTATAGCGCCGGTTAACTTGACATTTATCCGATAATTGCTCAATTAAGTCACATATCAACAACTACCGTAACAAAACACAATAAGAAATCCGACTATATTCTCATCAATTGCATAAAAATACAACCACATACCGTTAATAAAAACGACTAATACAAGAAAACTTGGCCATAAAAAAACATATAAATCAGCATTAATAAAATTCCATTCAATTTAGAAAGAAAAAAACTAAATATATTTCGTAAGTAATAATCCAAAAATCAAATAAAAAATGACATCACATTACAAACTAATGTGTGAAGACACGATACTTAAAAATACCCGCCACACCACCCCATTATCGTGAGAAGACGCGACACCCGAAAACTACCACAGAAATCAAAACGCATGTGTATAGATACAACCCTAACTAGACTAGAATAAAACTTTTAATGACAGCTTATGAATGGGGAAAGTATTCAGGCGATATTAATCAATTAATGTCCACATTTTCTCTGGCCCGAACCGTAAAAAAATAAACGTAAAAATATTTGAACGTAAATTGTTCAGTGACTCATCACCAGTTCACACTTCGCCTCGGTGTTTAGAACAGGAGTAGAGGTATATCCCTTGATTCTTGCTCTGGAGTGCAATTCCAATTCCTTCTTAATTCTGCTTCAACTCTATACTCCTAAGGTCTCCGCCTAAACTCTGATTTTTTTTTCTATCTATCTATTAATTTTTCTTCAATGGGAACAGAGAGGTTCGTCTATCACCCGGTTCACCCACCTCCCTGATCTTTTGAACGGGAATGGAAGTTTATCCTTTGTTTCCTGTTCAGGACTAGGTTACCGATTCCTTCTAAAGTCTACTTCAATTCTATATTCCTGATGTTTCCTCTTAAACTCCTAAATTCATACTATTATTGGTTCCTTCAAGATATTTTCCTTCTTTTTCACTGCCAGTAGCCCCTTGAGTCTCAGTGGGGTGAGCGCATTGCTTGGAGTGAATCCATTAAAAAAAAAAACCTCTGATAATGGCTTATGAGAGCCGAAAGCGCACAGAAGACATTGGATAATTTATGTTCAAATTTTCCTTGGAAACTAGAAGAATTATCCGAACCATAGAAAACACTCCCACATTGAAAGTAATAAGAAGAAATGTAATCATAATATTTGAGATGATTTGAATCAATATTAAAATAGTATAAAATGTTTAATAAAATAATTATAATTTTAAAATTCATCGATTCACAGTGTTCGGATAAAAAGCAACAGGTTAAATTCAAGCTAATTATATTAGTGGCACTCGAACACATACGGACGCCATTTTAAAGGCGCGGGAAAGATTTTGACAGACAATGCTATTTTTTTCTAGAACCAGGAAATTGCATTGTATGAGTTAATGATTAGAAGAGGACATAAGCGAAGTGAAGAAAATAGTATTGATTCGAGTATAAATTGGATATTAAATATAGACTATATATCCATGTAAAATCGAATATCAAATACATTTTAAGGCATATGTTTAGATTTCTTTTATTACATGTGCAGTTGTCATTTTTGGGCTGAAAATTATGCACAAATTCATTTTTCAGATTAGCCTTTCAGTTTAGACATAAAATTTAACCAGGTACCAAAACGGTTGTTTTCCTATTAACTGACATTGATAAATTCTTCAGTATCTGTCTATATTTCTGAGATGAGTTATTATGTACACTATTTACATTATTCAGACTATTGTCCTCATCTTTGTTGCTATATTTATCACAAATCTTCAGCCTTTCAGTATCTGTCTATATTTCTGAGATGAGGTATTATGTACACTATTTACATTATTCAGACTATTGTCCTCATCTTTGTTGCTATATTTATCACAAATCTTCAGCCTTTCAGTATCTGTCTATATTTCTGAGATGAGGTATTATGTACACTATTTACATTATTCAAACTATTGTCCTCATATTTGTTGCTATGTTTATCACAACCCTTCGGCCTTTCAGTATCTGTCTATATTTCTGAGATGAGGTATTATGTACACTATTTACATTATTCGGACTATTGTCCTCATCGTTGTTGCTATATTAACACAACTCTTCGGCATTTCAGTATCTGTCTATATTTCTGAGATGAAGTATTATGTACACTATTTACATTATTCGGACTATTGTCCTCATCTTTGTCGCCATATGTGTCCTCAAGGACACATGGCACAGTGGATAAAGGCGTTAGTTAGATCCAGTGACAGGACCGAAATAGTGTGAGTTCAATACCCGGTTAAAGCAGTGCAGAACGTCCAGAGGGAAATTAACAGAAGATAACTGACATCCATTAAACATGGCACGTGGAACTAGAACAGTCTACCCCAGTGAGCGAAATAAAGGGTTCAGTTCGACATTCCAACCACCTGAAGAGGGCCGGAGCGTACAACGGCCGAAACGTTGTGATAAATATGGAAACACAGATGAGAACAATAGTCCGAATAATTTAAATAATGATAAATACTTAAAAATAATTATAGAATATCTTTGCCTAAGACTGATGAATTGTTAGCGTCAAACGAAATATAAATGAAATGTTAAGCCTTTTGCCAGACCTGAAATCTGGACTGATGGTCCTTTTTCTTATCAGAAGAAGAGGTTTAACTTGGTTCCACTCATAGAACGGTCGAAATTAACATATTTCCATTCTTATTTAAAGAAAAAAGAAGTTTGGAAGGATTCGTTGAAGTCTTTGTACTTCTAATAAAAATGATATTATTTACGCTCCGTCTAATATCTTCATCTTTGTTATTATTATCACATTTCGGTCGGTGAGCCCTCTGACCCTCTTCAGGTGTCTGTCGATCCGGGAAACTTTCCGTAATTTCACGGTGGTGTAATGGAGAGTGGCTTGGATTGAGGAATCGGAGACCTGAGTTCGAATTCCAGTCAAATCCATTACATTCACTTACGTGCTAATACCTTTGGGAAAGGTATGAAACCTCTTCTTCTCAAAGCTAGAAGGCCAGACCATCTCCTTTCTTTTTATTCTTCTTCTCCTTTTCTCTTTCTTCTTCTTTCTTTTTCTCCTTCTTCTTCTTCTTCTTCTTCCTCTTCTCATTCTTCTTCTTTTTCTTTACCTTCACTTTTCTTTTTCTTCTTTTTCTATTTTTCTTGTTTTTCTCCTAATTTTATTCGTCTCTTTACATTTTTATTTTTCTCTTTTACCGTTCTCTTTCTCTCGTAACCTTTTTCTTCTTATTTTATTTCTGGTCTCTTCTTCTTTTACTACTTGTTCTTCATCCTTGGATGGCAACTGGTCTACCGCAGAAAGAAATGGCAACCTACTGCAGAAAAATCTGCCTCGTCAGTCATGTATCACGTATGGCACATAACTGACTGGCCCTTTATTTAATCTATGTGGGAATACTTTATTTTTTGCTTCGTTGTCCATGTCTCGGGATATTTCGTCTTGTTCTTACTGCTTGGTTATTCCTCACCCTATTTCCACTAATCCTGTCTCTACTACCGGGCCAACGGATTGAACTCAAAATCACTACGTCACCAAATACCGCATTAATCTACTAGGCCATTGCCTCAAGCGTAAATAAGGCAAATACTGTCAACTCCTCATCCCAGATATACAAACAGAAAACAAATTATATGCTTAAATGTTTTCTCGTACTTGAAATTCAGATATTAATTGTGAGAGGATCTCATAGTTGCTTTGAATAAGTCTGGCACAAGGATGTTCTATTGGTTCACCGAGTGCAGGTCAAACTCATAAGAGAGATAAAGCGGTATGCAAGACGAGTTTATTAACCATCACGCTAGAAAAGGCGTCCACTGGCATATCTCTTTTCAGGTATGTTGAATTAACTCGCCTTCAAAACCAACATTTTCCTACTTGTGCACACACCAGTAATAATAATAATAATAATAATGTCCCTTTTTACTGTATGGCAGCAGGAATTCTTGAGGCTTTGACACTGAGCCGGTACCAAAATAACGTAAAGCGAGCTGCAGGAAATACCAGTTTCTGTAGGATGCAGACCCAGGCAGCGGCAGAGATATAAACAAATATTCAACACAAATGTATCAAAAATGCGATTGCAAATGTTTGTTGTTCTTTTTTTATTTCTTTTATTTTTGTTCTCCTTTCCTTCCTCTTCTTTTTCTCTTTCTTCTTCTTCTTTTTTCTTCTTCTTTTTCTTATTCTTCTTCTCCTTCACCTTCTACTTTTTCTTCTATTTCTTCCTCTTCTTATTCTTATTATTATTCTCCTTCTCCTTCTTTTGTTTCTTCTTCTTCTTCTTCTCCTTCTTCTTCTTCTTCTTCTTCTCTTTCTTTTTCTTTCTTTTTCTCCTTTTTTATTTTTCTTGTTTTTCTCCTAATTTTATTCGTCCCTTTTCATTTTTCCTTTTCTCTTTTACCGTTCTCTTTCTCCCGTAACCTTTTTCTTCTCATTTTATTTCTGCTCTCTTTTTCTTCTCTTTCTACTTGTTCTTCATCCTTTTTTTCATTTCTTCTTCTTCTTCTTCTTCTTCTTCTTCTTCTTCTTCGTCTTCTTCTTCTTCTTCTTCTTCTTCTTCTAATTCTTCTATTTTTGTTTCACTTTTCTTTTAGTTTTTTTTTCCTTTTCTTCTTCTTTTTTTTTATTTCTTCATCATCTTCTTTTTTTCTCCTTCTACTTTCTTATTCAATTTCCTACGATTTTCATTGCTCTTTTTCTGTTTTGCCCTTCACTTTCTTTTTTTCTTCTTTTATTTTTATTTTCCTTTTTTCTCTTACTACTTTTCTTCTTCTATTTTTCTTCATTTACTTTTTCTTCTTCGTCGCCTTTGGTTCTCCCCTATTTGCGTTGTTGTTCTTGTTCTATTTTTTCTCCTTCATTCCTATTTCAAATCTATTACACTACTTCTTCTTTTCCTCCTCATCCTTCTTCTTCTCCTCTTCTTCTTTCTTTTTTCCTCCTCATCCTTATTCTTAATCATCTTCTTTACTTTCGTTTTCCTCATCCTTCTTCTTCCATTCTTTATTTCTCCTCATCATTCTTCTTCTTCTTCCTTTTCTTTTCCACCTCATCCTTCTTCTTCGTCTTCATCTTTGTCTTTCCCTCCTCATCCTTCTTCTTCGTCTTCATCTTTTTTTTTCCTCCTCATCCTTCTTCTTCGTCTTTATCTTTTTCTTTCCCTCCTCACCCTTCTTCTTCGTCTTCCATTTCTCTACTTATATGGTTCTTCATTGTTTCTTTGTTTTTCAAACCTTTTGCTTCTCCTCTTCATTCCTGATGTTTTTTTTCTTTTTCTTTTTTCTTCTATCATTTATAAATTAGATGTCAGTACATTTTCAGATCAAAACTCCCTGTTTTCTCCAAGATCTCTTCACCATTGTATTACTGCCACATCTTTTCTTGTGCCACTGCTATATATTTAGAAATTCTTAGTAAAATCTGCAATGTTAATAACCATGACCTGGCATCTCAGTTTCAGTCACTTTCCAGTCGCCGTAACGTAGTTTCCCTGTGCCTTTTCCATAAATATTTCATGATAAATGTTGTCATGAACTCTCCTCTATGGTAACCAGAATTTATGAATGTAAGCTCAGTATTAGATTGGCGTTAAGGTCTCATCATTTTATAGTCAAAATGGCTAGATGTAACCGTAATTTCTATGCTAACTGTTTATTTTCTTACTTGTGGATCTCTCTTCTGGCTTCTTGCTTTCGAATTAAGTTTGATATTCAAATCTTTAAATTCAATGTCAAACGTTATCTTCTGTCTTTTTTTAAGCATTTCACCCCAAGCAAGGTGGGAAGCCACTAGCACACAAGGGGTTACAGAGAGTTGGAGCGAGAGCAAATAGGAGTGATAGGGAAAGAATGAAGCGAAGAATAGGGGATAGATCAAGGCATCTGGAGACGTCGATTGACAATACATTTGAATAGTTGGTGATTATAGCTATCAGGGAAACAGGAAAAGGGGAGGGAGTTCTACAGGCGAGAAGTGCGAGACATGAAGCTATTGGAGTAGAAGAGACGGCTGCATTTAACAGTTTCGTCAGTTAAAGGGTGAGAGCGAGATGCCAGCCTAGTAGAACGCTTAAACTCATGAAGTCTGTGAACCAGGTATTGTTCTTTTATTGTTTTCTCTCTGTAATAGTGCTTTTTTCTATAATTGCCTGACACTCAGTAACCGCTTTAGTGGCTTTATTGCAGTTCTTGCAGTTAAATGAATAAAACAAAATGACATATTATTTCGCATTTTTCCGCAAAGCCAGACCCATGGACTGACAGATCCTATTCTCTCTTTTTGCAATTGCCGAATTATTTGGTTTTGAATCCAGATCCGTAACTAGATTCAAAACCAAATCTTTTTGCCGCTGTCTTGTGTGTTCAATAAAATGTCACTCCTCCATTTTGAATTGTCATCTAGTTAGTAATTTGTTTTTTCGCCATCATAATTACGACTGATACATGTAACTGTAATGAACTCACCAATTCCTACCCTGACTAAATTATTTCTTCTTAGATTTGGAATTAATACCCGTGTAGGTAAATGCTATCGACTTGAGAATCACTATTTAGGATTGTGAAATCCAAATTAACTGCTTCATCTGCGCAAGAAAGGAACCTACAAGATCTATCTATCTATCTCAATGTATTCATATCTATATATCTATCTATCTTTTGTGATGTCAAGGAACACTCGTTGTCGCTTTCGTAATCCTCGTTGTAGTAGAGACCTTGTAATCATGGATACAACTATAGTAACGCCGTTGAACAATACTGGTGTCAGACGCCTTCGAATATCACTCGCACTAATAATAACTTTTTCAGATAAACTGAAAAAGTTCAAAATAGATAGATAGATAGATAGATAGACAGACAGAAAGACTGAAAAAGTTCAAAATAGATAGATAGATAGATAGATAGATAGATAGATAGATAGCGAGATAGATAGATAGATAGATAGATAGATAGATAGACTGAAAAAAGTTCAAAAGAGAAAGAAAGAAAGAAAGAAAGAAATATAGCTGTACTAGCAGTACTAGCAGACCAAAGGCAACGAAAAATACCAGAAGCTGATAAAACTATTGCATATGGGCTATTTTAACGCTGAAATCTAAATATTTTTTACGCAATTTTATTTTTTTCAAGATAATAATAGTTAAACGATAAAAGTACTACTAATTAACCTATAGTTGGGGGGGATAAAAGGTGGATCCAGACCATCCCCATGGAATTTTGCCCGTAATTAAATACAGTGAGTCCCCCGTATCCGCGGGGGTTAGGGACCAAAATCGGCTGCGAATAGCTAGAATCCGCGGATACTTGCAACCCCCAAACCCCAAAAGTGCTTATAAGTACATATTTTGATTGTTAAAACCCCATATACCTTACATTTTCATCCTAGACACTAGAAACATTTCAGACCCTTTTTAAAACGTTTTTGAAAAATAGTATTGGTGACCATACACTTAGCGTAAATTTTCTTTCATACGTACAATAACCTTTTTTACTTACGCATAGATCGATACAATACTGATCAGGATTGACGTTGCTTAACTTTTTTATCATTGAAAACCCGGACGACTCACTGAACAATGTTTGTTAGCAGACACCTCCACCCTACATAAACTTGACCTGAATTTGTAACACATATTGGATACATAAGCTGTCTAAGGAAATTAAAACCCAGCCACCCCTAAATTAAAATAGATTTTCCTTAATCTTAACAACTCATAATATCAATATTGTCTGCGCTTATAAATTAAGTAAATTTCTTTGAAAGATAATTCTTAATATCGCTTGACAATGGAACGAGACTATGGATATTAAGTTTAATTTTTATAATCAAATTTATAATTTTAGTTTCAGTTTTGAAACATGGAAAATTTTCTGTGTCGCGATGGAATCATATTTTTAAAAGGATAACACACACATATGTATATATATATATATATATATATATATATATATATATATATA
The DNA here is from genome assembly GCA_964036315.1 of Acanthosepion esculentum. Taxonomy (NCBI): domain Eukaryota; kingdom Metazoa; phylum Mollusca; class Cephalopoda; order Sepiida; family Sepiidae; genus Acanthosepion; species Acanthosepion esculentum. Next base: position 77,623,456 of record OZ038507.1, read on the forward strand.
TATATATAGATAGATAGATAGATAGATAGATAGATAGATCAACAAAAATACATATATTAAACTGTGCAGAACGCCTCGCTGTTGGGTAAGGATTATCAAGTTTGTTTTGCATCCAAGACTATTATTAAGTGGGATTAATATATATATATTTTTTTTAGATTCCAATCCAAGATTAAGGGTACAAGAGTATACACACGTGCATGTTTACGCCATGACATTTGTGTTCTTAACATAGAATAAATGCCGGTATGTTGATTGACGGAAGCCATTGTTTTTTTGCTTTTGTGTTCCTATGAGCATAATTGGTCCGAAACGGTATTTGAAAGCGAAAACGAGGCTCTTCATAATGTTCGCTCAGGATGTCCAACATGGCGGATTACTTCCCTTTCTTTCCCTTTTTTTTTTTTTTTTCAGGCTGAATAATATCATTAGTGTCAGAAGTAACTCTTCGGTGGGGAAAATTAGCACCAGATTACCAATACGAAGGAACACTTACCAAGCATCAATAAACGACAGATGCAATTCAACATCAACGATGGTCGGCGGGTAACAATCGCCGTAAAGGGTTTGCTTATTTTCATATTTTACACGGGAATTTTCTAATTTTCAGATGTCACGAAGTTTTTTTATTTTCTATTTAATCAATTTTTTTGAGACGAGATTGATGTTTTCATTGTTTTGTATATATCTGTTTATGACTTCAACAGGTTTAGCACATACCAACGTCTTTAAATAGATAGAAAAGATAGATTGACTGAAAAAAGTTCAAAATAGATAGATAGATAGATAGATAGATAGATAGATAGATAGATAGACAGAATGTCTGAGGACCAACTTCTCGAGAGCTCCTCTCTGCGGCTGCTCGGTCTCACGCTGTCCGCTGATCTGAGATGGAACAAATACATCGAGCCAGTTGCATCATCCACCGCAAGAAAAGTTGGTTCCCTGCGCCGAGCCAGGAGATTTTTCTCCCCGGAATCGATCCTCCAAGTCTATAAATCGACCATTCGCCCTTGCATGGAGTATTGCTGCCATATATGGTCTGGGGCCCTTGCTGGTTGCCTCAGGGTTCTTGATAAGATCCAGAGACGGATATGCAATGTGATGTTCATGTTCATGTCTCGCACATCTCGCCTATGGAACTCCCTTCCCTATTACTGTTTCCCTGACAAATACAATCTCCAACGGTTTAAGTGTAGCGTCAATCGACATCTCCAGTTGCCTTGATCTATCCACTTCCCTTCTCCACATCCTTTCATCTTTCATTCCTATCTGCTCTCGCTCCAAATCTTCTGTAACCCCCTCGCCTTGATCGACCCTCCGTCTTTCTCTTTCTCCACATCCTCTCCTTTACCACTCCTATCTGCTCTTCCTCCATCCCTTCTGTAACCCCATACGTGATAGTGGCCTCCAGCCTTGCTTGGGGTGATACGCTTAAAAAAAAAAGGAAAAAAAAAGACAGACAGACAGACTGAAAAAGTTCAAAATAGATAGATAGATAGATAGATAGACTGAAAAAAGTTCAAAACAGAAAGAAAGCAAGAAAGAAAGCAAGGAAGAAAGAAAGAAAGAAAGAAAGAAAGAAAGAAAGAAAGAAAGAAAGAAAAAAGTTCAAAATATTCAGATCACTATACGGATTACTATTTGAGCGGGTATTCTCGAGCAAGTACTATTAAAGTACGAGTGATATTCGAAGGCGTCTGACACCAGCATTGTTCAACGGCGTTACTATAGTTGTATCTGTGATTACAAAGTCTCTACTACAACGAGCATTACGAAAGCGACAACGAGTATTCATTGACATTACAAAAGATAGATAGATATATAGATATGAATACATTCAGATAGATAGATAGATAAATAGATAGATAGATAGATAGATAGATAGAATTATGTACATTATTCATATTTGGATTACTGTCTTCATCTTTTGTGGTCATCACAATATTTTGAATAAAATTTTATAATAAATAAATATATAGTTATTATTTACAATTTGCTATTTTACTTGGGAGAAGTGCAAAATATCGGAGATAGAGCATTTATAGATATAAAACATCTGAAGATCGCATTGAAGCAGAAAACTGACAGTCAACATGCAGTGTTGATTGCTGTCTACTCTCTCTCACTCTTTCTCTCTCTCTCTATCTATCTATCTATCTCTTATACATATATATATATACGTTAAAATCTGTTTTTATCTAAATTGCTAACGCTATACCACCCCACTTCTTCCTCCAAAAACCCTGCGTAAATCCCTTATCTCTTTACATACCCCTTTTTTCTTTTTCACTTTTTTCTCCTTTTACTTTTTCCATATCATTTCCATTGAGCTGACCGATTAAATAGGTCAATGTCTGATCCTTACCCCCACTTCCTTCCTCAATATTAAGTATTATAATAAAAAGAAATATAAAAATAAATTTTAAAACTCTCCCTTCCCTCACTAAACTCGACCATGTCTCTCATACCATTCCTCACCACCCTCTATGTCAACTTATATAAGCTTAATACTGCCCGTCAAAACTGTAAAGTTTAAATTCATTTTTCTTTTCACCTTTTGAAAGTGAAGTCTGAAGATCGAGAGAAAAATAAAATTCTCTGGTGAAATAAATTATTACAATGAAGCCTTAAAGTGGTCTGTTTTACATTAAATTAAATTATTCGCTCTGAATTAACATTGAGCTCTCAGGATTTCATCCTCCTTGGGATTATCCATACGGATTACCAAGATTTTCGTTACTTAACTATATATATATATATATATATATTGTCGCCTACATTACGAAAACAATAAAAACAACACTGACATCTCATTTTAACAGATATATTTACCAAAATTACACAAAAAATCTTGAAACACTAAATTTCTTCAATAAAATCGCTTCCGGCACGAATGCCAAGCAGTACAGTGAATTGCATTATGCTGCTCTATTTCTCACAGACGATGCCCAACTGACCTTAATATACTCTGCAGTCGACAAAATCAAGCAACGAGCATGCGCGAAATTAAAAATTTAAATGGCGACAATTTACCCTTGCACTCTTTATATATATATATATATATATATATATATATATATATATATATATATATATATATATAAGAATCCCTCATATCCGGGATCCCGCATATCCGGAATCCCTCATATCCGAAGTGCCTCATATCAGGAATCCCGCATATCCGGACCTGATTTTCATGTGTAACTGATTTGAAATTTCTGTTTTTCGGAAAATTTATTTTGGATAATTGATTATGCTTATTTCATCCTAATGGCTTGTATTGGTGCAAAAGATGATGGGAATAAGATGAAATGTACAGCTTTGAAAGTTCATTGTAACTAATGGCTGAGTTCAACATAGGAAAGTAAAAATTGTATGATATAAAAATCTTCCAAAGAAACTATTCTCCAGCGTTCACACTGTCACAATGAACAAAGAAATAAAAAACATGATCCTGATGAAACCTGAACTGAAATTGAAAAAAGCTATTGAAAAGGTTGTCAGTTTTATGGAAAGAAAGCCAGCACCCAGCTATAACGATTGCAATAACGCGCGCAGAGTTTTAAAAATAAAAGTCTTTCGTTTAAAAATTTCAGGAACAAAAACAAAACGAAATGCAGAAAAAGTTGCAAATGACATTAGAAGAGAAAGATTCATCATGCAACAGCGATTAAAAAATCCTTGTTACATTATTTGTTTTGCATACGCGGAATATTTAATTTAATGAATTTTCATTAACATTACATAATTTAATTCTTTTTCCTTAAAATCAATTCCGTTATATTTCATTCACCATTAGCTTATTTTGTTTACTATAAAACATTGAAAATAAATGTTAAACCTGATTTCAGTTCTTTTATTTTAATCTAAGTATTACCCCTCATAGCCGGACTTTGTAACCAATTCCACGTATAAGGAAGGCCTTCTTAGGCCAGTTGTTAGGGATTCTACCATATATATATATATATATATATATATATATATATATATATATATATATATATATATATATATTATACATCAAAAAATCCAAAATTGCCCCATGTGGGTATAGTCTACTTTAGTTATTTAGATAATTTATTCTAACTTTAAATTGTTTTGTTTTTAAATCCCCCATCACTTAATAATATAAAACCCTTATTGTCTAAATACAATTTATTGTCAATCCTATTCAAATATATATGTTGTTGTTATAGTTTGGTTTCCCCTAGCAGGAACCTAAATTCACTTACATACAACTAATGTCTTTTGTCATAAATAAACTCCCATTCCGGCCCATCTCTCCTTAGATACCTCACGGCTCCCCTTGTCACCAACCCAGGCTCCTTATCTAAAACGAGACGTCTCTTTCAGTAGGCCTATACCTTATCCCCGACTGCTATCTAAACCAAATTCAAAACCCCTGATTCCGAGACAGTCAGTCTAGGGCTGAAGAAAACTGGCATAATGTTGTGACGGTTTGAAATAGACTATACCCACATGAGGTAATTTTGGATTTTTTCTGTATAATATATATGATCTGTTATAATAAATACATTGAGCTCTCTCTGTGGATCAGTTTTAATATTTATTATTGCTAGGATCCACCTGGATTATATACCAACGGATCTATTACCAATATATATATATATATATATATATATATATATATATATATATATATATATATATACGTGTGTGTGTGCTTGTGTGAAAAAAAGAAAAGGAATAAAATGAAAAAGAAGAAAAGGAATAAAAAGAAGAAAAAGAAAAGAAATTGAAAGAAAAAGAGGAATAAAAAGTAAAAGAAGGAAAAGGAAAAATGGAAAAAACAAAGAAAAAAGCGAAGGAAAAAAGAAAAAAGAAAAAGCAGGAAAAAAGAAAAAGAATTTTTGGGTTGGCGAGTTACTAATAGTCACTCAGGCACCTTTTGTTTCAACCTGTCATTTCTATTAAATATAGCAAACTTTAATTACAGTTTTGGGGAGAGAGCGCATAATCATGTTGTGATCAACAGTTTGAAGAAGGCCAATACGCATACAACCTCGGTCACGATGACTTTTGACTCTGTGCTAATACAACCATCGACAGCTTCCAAACAGTTTTGTCTATTCTGTTTTCACTCAGGTTTGGTCTTCAGACACTTCCCAATGGCACCACGCCCTGGGATCATCTCCCCAGACTGACATTATCAAGAAGTCATCTACCTGTCAGATTGGCCATGCAGAGATAGATAAATATCTCTAGGACAAAAGTTTTTTTTTGGGGGGGGGACTTTCTGGATTTTGGAAAATCACCTAAAAATTAAACGTTGCATGCCTTTCTTAAAACTACTTTACTTGGTCATTTTAGACTAGTGGAGGGAGGGGCTTTCTCTTCTGGAAGGGATTTATCATACATTCATTAATAACAAAATTAAACCATTAATACTCCCATCATGAGTCCTTTTCGCTCTTTTTGCCTAATCTACCTTGCTGGTGAATGGTAATCTTATGGGTGGAGGATTTTAAATTATAGGTAACCACCCTCACCTCTCTAAAAAAAATTGATTGGCATACATGTGGCAGACATAGTGAACCAGAACTGGAGTCAAATGGCAGAAATGGTGAACAGGACTTGCCTTATTCTCAACGAAAGAGAGTTTGTCTGGCATGTAGGACTTTGATTTGAAAGAAGGTAAGTACGTCATTCCATCAAAAGAGACTTTTTTGTTGTCCCACAAGAAATCGGTTCATTAGTAACTGTGTATAATATTAGTGTAGGGATGTCCATTTTAGGCTTTTTTTGCATTATTATTTTAGATTTTTTTTTTCAGTTGAAAGACACATTGATTTGGAAATTTTTGCAAAAATTAAGTACTTGTTGGATTTTAATGAAAACTTCAGAACTTATTCACAAATGAATGAAATTATTTTAGAAAATTTTGTCTCTTTGAAAGTCATGGTATAAATATTTTTTTTTATATCTGTTACCCCTCTCGAAATTAATTTTATGAAAACTCAAAAGTTTTTTATTTGCAACCTGAATTTTTTTTTAATTAAATGCACAAAACTCTGAAGAATGTAAATCATCGATTTTTTTGTTAAAAAACTGCCCAAAATTGTCCAAACTTTTACCTCAATTGTAAAAATACAAAACCCAATAAAACTAAGACAATATTTAATTAAGAAAGTTTTTAATGATTTTTCTGAATAATATATACGAAGGTAATTATTATCTGAAAGAAAAAAGATTTTTTGATGAAAAATGAATTTTTACAATAATTTTTTTTTTTTTAAATTTTAAATACACAATATGACAAAAGGTTGTTATATATTTATAAATTAAGTTCTTTATGTAACCTTATGGAAATGATATATTATGTTCTCTACATTTTAAATATCATAAAAAGCTTATTAAAATCTGACACCCATTGATATTTTATAAATAATTTTTAATATTCCAAAATTGTATTTAAAATCGTCTCCAACGAAAGTATGGATGCACAACTTTGAAATAATGTCACGTGAGTAGTTTCCCTTGATAGAAGCAAGTTGTTTTTACTTCATAAATTGCTTTGCATTCGTTAAGTTAACAACACAACAACGCTTGTCAAGTTTTCTGACTGAATATCGTCGTATTTTCAATTTTTTTCTTTTTCTTTTCAAATATAATCAAATAGTGGGATAAAAGAAAATATTGACTATTTACAATTACAAAAAAAAAATAAAAAAACGCCCTTGGAAGTGCACCCAAATTTTCAAGTTTGAAATCGATTGCATAAATTCATTGTACATGACTTTGGAATTATTATCCACACGACAAATTATCAATTAAAACGATTTTTGGAGTTTAAATTCTCTGGAGTTAGCTCGCCACTAAATACTCGTTGAGTCAAACCCAACATAGCATGTTAATTTTATTAATAAATAAAATATGTAAAACTCTTATGACTGTCGTCATATCACAATTATTAATAAATAGAAAAGAAATCTGCCTTAATAAAAAGAAATAAAATCTCATTTCATTAAGTTAACCTGTTTCAATTAATGGTGTTTCATGTAATTTTTATATTCTCAGAAAAATATTTCATGACTGAAATAATAAACCTCAATTTAAAAAAATGTTTTTACTGTTTTATTTTTACTTGTAAAATTTGATTTTCTTTCATAATTTAAATGTTATTTTCAGTGCAGAATTATTCCTCAAACGTAAGGTAAAAAAAAAAAAATTTGAAAGTGAATTTATTTTTAAAAATCTACTAACCAGATTCACTTAAAATTAGAACGAATTATATCACTTCTGCGCTACCGTCCGATAATTCTCCTGCCGTAAGTTGTGAATATATTGACGTACATCAATTAACGCCTGTCAAACGCGCACGAAATGAACGACTACGGTTGGAAATATCTCTCTTAAAAAATTTTCTGCTAAAAATGTAAGTAATGTTTCTTTCAAATTACATTAAGTATACTTTAATCATTCTAAATTTCCTAAGATAACAAAAGAAAAAGGTGTAATTGAATTTTACATGATTTTTTAACTAACTGACTATGATCTTGTTTACAAACTCAGACAGAAAGGCCGATAAGTTCGAGTTTACGAAATTTTTTTGACTCGAAAAAAACAAGATTTTTAAATAAAATTTTTAACATTTATAGGAAGGATTAAAAAATCTGAAAAAATATTCAGAAAATACTTTCTCTCTCTTTCCTACTTTTCATTTCCTTTTTTTTCTTGGGCTGTCTTGTGGCATTCAGTAAGTTTAGAGTCTTTTTAGAGAAGTCTACCATCAATAATATTAATCAGCAAGTTGGTTGCACAGTAGGGGTGGATGCATGGTGGGCAGGTGGCATTCATTTCTGTATGTATCTATGTTTCTCTTCTGTTTTCTTTGTTTCTCTTTCTTTGTTTCTACTTCTATTTCTTTCTTTCTCTTTCTCTTTCTTTCTTTCTCTTTCTATTTCTTTCTCTCTCTTCTTTGCTCTTCTCTCTCTCTCTCTCTCTCTCTCTCTCTCTCTCTCTCTCTCTCTCTCTTCCACGGTTCATTTTTTTGTCTCTCACTCATTTTTTTCTCTCTCTCGCTTTCCTACTTTTCATTTCCTTTTTTTTTCACCTTGGACTGTCTTGTCGCATTCGGTAAGTTTCTAACAAAGACTAATGTATACTCTTTAAAACCTAAACATGATTTAATGATTTATTGAACTAAAAGAATTCCAAAAGTAGTGAAATGAGTCGTGAACTCGTGTCTATCTTTTTCTTCTTCTATTTTCAGTATTGCAAATACTGCTACTTGTGCTCAGCTGCCTGCAACACATTTTGCAAACCTGGTGAGTTGAACTTAGAGCCTTTTTAGAGACGTCTACCATTAATAATATTAATCAACAAGTTGGTTGCACAGTAGGGGTCGATGCATGGTGGGCAGGTGGCATTCATTTCTGTATGTATCTAATTTAAAAAAAAAAAATTCTAGTTAGATCAGAGAAAATGATCTTTTGCTTTTTTTTTTTTTAGTCCACAAAATTTTCTCTCTTATTTTTAAGTAACAATGACACTCTGCATTGTACAGGTCATGTCTCTTTGCTCTACACAGTCATGTCTCTTTGCTCTACACAGTCATGTCCCTTTGCTCTACACAGTCATGTCTCTTTGCTCTACACAGTCATGTCCCTTTGCTCTACACAGTCATGTCTCTTTGCTCTACACAGTCATGTCTCTTTGCTCTACACAGTCATGTCCCTTTGCTCTACACAGTCATGTCTCTTTGCTCTACACAGTCATGTCCCTTTGCTCTACACAGTCATGTCTCTTTGCTCTACACAGTCATGTCTCTTTGCTCTACACAGTCATGTCTCTTTGCTCTACACAGTCATGTCTCTTTGCTCTACACAGTCATGTCCCTTTACTCTACACAGTCATGTCTCTTTGCTCTACACAGTCATGTCTCTTTGCTCTACACAGTCATGTCTCTTTGCTCTACACAGTCATGTCCCTTTGCTCTACACAGTCATGTCTCTTTGCTCTACACAGTCATGTCTCTTTGCTCTACACAGTCATGTCCCTTTGCTCTACACAGTCATGTCTCTTTGCTCTACACAGTCATGTCTCTTTGCTCTACACAGTCATGTCCCTTTGCTCTACACAGTCATGTCTCTTTGCTCTACACAGTCATGTCTCTTTGCTCTACACAGTCATGTCCCTTTGCTCTACACAGTCATGTCTCTTTGCTCTACACAGTCATGTCTCTTTGCTCTACACAGTCATGTCTCTTTGCTCTACACAGTCATATTTTTTTATTTAAGAGATTTACATAAAGCCTCTTAAAATAAATGGTATAAGCTAAATTAATTTTAATTAAAGCAGTTCAATAATAGGTTTAACCCTAGACCACTAACCATGGCTATATAGTACCCAGTGCAAATTTTCCTATTTTTAATTACAATTTTCAGTACCTGATTTTCTTACCTAAATAATGTTTTTCAGTTCCTATTAATGTTAACTCAAAGTACAAAGTTTGAAGTGCCTGCATGTAGAATATTTCAAATAAAGATTTATATTTAATATTTTCTTTGATATTTTCAAAATCGGGTATGATATACCCATGGTTAGTAGAGGTGTAACTTTAATTAATGGTTAGTGTTCTAGGGTTAACACACAAATTATAGGAGGATATATAAGATATGCAAATGGTATAGTCGGAAAGGAAACTAGAAGAACTTCTACAGAAGGTAGTGAAGGAAAGCCAGAAGAAAGGACTAAATATCAGTTGCAAGAAGACGCAGTGCAACAGCCAAAGGACCAACCCAACATGCACATTACAAATTGTAGATACCAAAATCAATCATGTAAAACAATTTAAATACCTGGGAAGTGTTTTAACAGAGTACGGAAAGAGCGACACCAAAATCCTAAGGCACATTGGGATAGAGAATATGCCTGCCAAAAGCTAAGCAAAATATTAAGAAATAGGAAAACATCGTTAGAAACAAAGAAAACAATACGGAATTGTTACATAATATCAGTCATCTCATATGGAAGTGAATGCTGAACAATCTCCTCAAAGATAAAGAAGAGACACGAAGCAGAAGAAATGTGGTTCTACAGGAGGATGCTGAGAGTTCCATAGACTGAATATGTGGCGCCCTGGGTAACACGATAAACTACATCCGCGCCCTGGGTAACACGATAAATTACATCTGCGCCCTTGCTAAGACGATAAACTACATCCGCACGCCGGGTAAGACGACAAACTACATCCGCGCCCTGGCTAAGACGATAAACTACATTCGCGCCGTGGCTAAGGCGATAAACTACATCCACGTCCTAGATAAGACGATAAACTACATCTGCGTCCTGGGTAAGACGATAAACTACATCCACGTCCTGGATAAGACGATAAATTACATCCGCGCCCTTGATAAGACGATAAACTACATCCACGTCCTGGTTAAGACGATAAACTACATCCACGTCCTGGATAAGACGATAAACTACATCCGCGCCCTGGCTAAGACGATAAACTACATCCGCGTCCTAGATAAGACGATAAACTACATCCGCGTCCTGGATAAGACGATAAACTACATTCACGCCCTAGATAAGACGATAAACTAACATCCACGTCCTGGGTAAGACGATAAACTACATTCACGCCCTAGGTAAGACGATAAACTACATCCACGTCCTGGGTAAGGCGATAAACTACATCCACGTCCTGGGTAAGGCGATAAACTGCGTCCAACAGCAAGTCAGATTTTGAGGAGCGTGGAACCACCACGTAATTGCTGGTGTTCCCAGGTCCACCCTAACCCTGGGTGGTGGCAGCTGTTAGGGTCCCAGTTATAAGCAAATAGTTAACTCCAGACTGGGGTCAAAACACTATGAAAGTGTAAAAATAGGTTTTAATACCAGCAATACATTTTTGTAAAAAATATTACCAGCAATACATTTTTGAAGAAAAATTATGACCAACAATACATTATTGCCAGCAATATATTTTTGAAGAAGAAAAAAATATTACCAGCAATATATTTTTGAAAAATTATTACCGGCAGTAAAAATCTTGTCGGCATTAAATAACCCATTAAGGTTGATATACCGTAAAACAAACCAAAACTAAGCGAACATGTAAGCAACGGCGAAGTTTTACAGAAAATGGGAACAAAAAAGACATACTTAACATCAGAAAGAGACAGTTGAAATTTCTATGACACATAATGAGGACAGAGTGCTTAGAAAATTTGACACTCACAGGACAGGTTGAAGGCAAGAAGAACAGATGAAAACTGTACAAACCCTGCCTAAGTACAAATTTTACTAAGAGCTACAAAGGACAGGAAATTGTGGAGAGCCATGATCGCTAATGTCCATAAGGTATACGGCACATAGAAGCAAAATAAGTTTCTAAGCAGACTTTACATTTTCTGAAAATGAACGCATAATCTGGCATAATAGGTAGTTGAACAAGCGCGCTCAAATCCTTGGTCACAATGACTTATGACTTGATCCGGCAGCAAGACGTCTCATCGGGAGATTGGAGGATTTGAGGAGCGTTGAACGACCTTTTAATTGCTGTTGTACCCAGGTCCACCCTGACTCGGGGCCGTTGCACCTGTTAGGGTCCCTGCTAGGAGGAAATTGTGACCGCCCCAACAAAACACTATAAAAGTATAAAAAATACATTTTAATAGTAAAGTACCAGCAATGTATCTCTATCTATAAAAGGCAGGATGTGTGTGTGTGTGTGTGTGTGTGTGTGTGTGTGTGTGTGTGTGTGTGTGTGTGTGTGTGTGTAACGAATTCACGGCCGCAATTTTCGACGGATTTGCACCAAAATTTACATGCACATGCTCCAAGTTAGCGAAAAAGGCCAAGACCGACTTTGCATTTCCCAACTCCCATCGATAGTGGAAACAATCGATTTTTGTTCATGCTTCTACGGCAGTTTTCATGTAGTTTGCGGCCATTTTCTACTGGTCAGAGTGAGAGCCTATAGCTGGCTGCCATGAATAGGCAGGAAGTTTCTATTGGCCAGCGTGAGAGCCAACAGTTGACTGACACGAATGTTAACTAGCATGCTAGCATGCAAAATAAATCGATAGCTGCATTCGTCACAAGTGGGAAAAATTTAAATCTGCATGGCACTATACTCCAATTGGCTCATTCGCTTGCTTAAACCCAACGTTGATTCTGATTCCGCAAAACTGGGTTGGGCGTGAAAAAGCATTTGTTGTTAACATTCTTTTTTCATTCGGTTTTTCCAGTTACGAGTCCTTTTTTTAAAGCTGATCGTTTTGTGTTCATTTTGTTTAATTCTTTTTTCGTAACAGATTTAATGTTTAGTATAGAGCTTAGAAGAAAATCGCAGTGTGAGATAGGCGAGAAGTAAGGCATGTAGCAACATTAGCACGGCAAAGGGCACTCCTTTAAAGGCAAGGAAGGACAAAAATATTTTAAGTCAAGTGATAGCGATTGCTGTATGAGTCGTACGATTTTTTAATCTAGCTCGGGCAACGCCGGGCCATGCTGCTAGTTTTTCATATAAAAAAGCCCAACAATACATACAGTAAAATGACCAACAATACATTTTATCTGTAGTTGAAAGCATGCAACTGCGCTCAAAATATATCTAGTTGAAGCCATAAAACTGTGTTCAAAATATTTCGATTTCAGCATTAAATAACCCATAGAGGTGTTGATATGCCCCCGAACAAAATCATCCACGTAAACAATATGAAAGAACTCCTTCAGAACATGAATCAATATAATATCCAATAATTTCTTAAATCAAATTGTATTCCAAAATATAACTTCAAGAAAACTACGATATAAAACACTAATATCACCTCCTCTAGTAATTATGTCCACGAAAAAGCTGAGTATCATCTACCATGTATTCAATTGTGAAAGCAGAATAAAATATATTTCGTTATTTCAAAGCTCCCAAGAAAATTAAACTTCGGTATTCAATGACCCATAAGGTGTTAATACGCCGTTAAACAAATCAACGAAATCGACTGAGTTGTGACTTCGTGCAAACAAAACCAAATTCGGAACAGTTTTGTTCACAGGATTTCCCCCAAAAATAGGGTAAACCCTTCGTATCGTGTTCAGGGACTTCCCGACAGCGTCGCAAGCTGGGGACCTCTCCCTAGGCTGATATTATCAAGAAATCACCTTCTTGACAAATCTACCAGGGTGAAATTCGAACCCAGATCTCATGATCGGAATGTTAACGTTCTAATTATATATATATATACTTATATATATATATATATATATATATATATATATATATATATATATATATATATATATATATATATATATATATATATATATAGTCTTAAGATGTGCTATATTTATGGGATAAAGTGCTCAATATCAGAGATAGAGTGTGTGTAAATATAAAAGTGAACATAGAAGTCAACACTTAGAGGCGACAGTCAGTTTCATGGTAGATGCAATCGTCAGGCCACCTTTATATATATATATATATATATATATATATATATATATATTCACACACAATGATATATACGCAATATATATATATATTGCATACATATATATATATATATATATATATATATATGGATATATATATGCGTTCATAGACTATGATATACATGCAATATATATATATATATATACATATGTACGCAATATATATATATATATATATATATATATATATATATATATACACACAATGATATATACGCAATATATATATATTGCATATATACATATATATATATATGGATATATATATATGCGTTCATACACTATGATATATATATATATATATATATATGTACGCAATATATATATATATACGCAATATATATATATATATATATATATATATATATATATATATATATACACACACACACACACACACACACACACACACACACACACACACACACACGTTCACACACATGCGCAATGATTCCCATGAGGTTCTATAGGTGCGGTCTAAACTGTATATCAACGCTTATTTCGTCTGGATTTTGTTGCGTTTCGTTTTGTCATGCCCGGGATAACATTTCCCGCCGCGTCACGTGCGCAACCATCTGCTTATTGAATTGGAAGCCCTGTCTTTGATCCAAATTTTGATTCGAGTTTTATGTGGGTCAGTTCATTCCTCCGAAACAACATCCTCCACCCACGATCCCATGCCAACCTCGCCCCGCTCACTCGATTTTCCGAATTCTTTCTCCGACCAGATTCCATGGGCAGTACTAATTTTTTTTCTTAAGTCTTTAAGATGACGCCTATTGACATACACAGACCACGTGTGTATCGAAGATTTATTGATTTTTTTTTTCTATTTTTAGTTATTTTGCTAGTAGCGGAGTCGGCGACCAGTGTTCCAATTCCGGTCGAGTTCGTTAATTTCACTTTCGCACAAATAAATGAATTTGTTTCTTTTGCTCCTAGCTATGGGTTGAATAGCAGAGTAAACTGGAATCTGTAGACTTGGGTGGCGGCTAGTCTAAAATAAGAAAAAACTCTGAATTGACAATACAAGAACACATAGCAATTCACAGATAATAAAAAAATACATCTTTTTTACTTAATACTAAATATCACCAAACGCAGGGCACGAGAGCCACTCATTACAGAGTTACAGTCAAAATGGTAATGATGAGTGAGGTGTGTGATATGAGTGGAAAAGAATCTGCTGGAAAGTGGGGGTTACAAGGATATGGCGGATAGAAAACGATTGAGGTTAAGATTAAGGTGTTCATGCAAGAATTAACACGGGAGTCTGTTGCACAAAGTGGCACTTCTTGGGGGAAAAGAAAACTCTCAGAATGGAACATCCTTTTTACATTTGGAACACGGGGAAAATAACTATGATTCGCTTTTTATGTGCCGTGTCCCTTCAGAGTGTAGGCGATCATGGCTCTCCACTTCCTCCTATCCCTTGTAGCTCTCAATAAGTTTGTCCCTTCGTTACTTCCCCTAGGCCCTGTTCTGTCATCCACTTGCTTAAGTCCACTAGGTATGTCATGTGTTGCTTTCCGTTATCCCGCTTTCCCTCTATTCGACCTGTGAGTATCAGATTTTCCAAACCCTTCTTTCTCATTACGTGTCCCATAAATTTCATCTGCCTCTTCCTGACGTTAAGTATAATCTTCCTTCTTTGTCAACATCCCCTCCAAAACCTCATCGTGGCTCACACGCTCGGTTCCTGATAAAAGGGCCTTAAATTGTGATAAAAACTAAGTTTTATCGTCAAAATTCATGTTATTATTAAGAGGAAAAACCAAAGTATATTCTGATTATTAAATTGTATTTTTTATTAATTTTTTCTAGCTCGTTTGAAATTTTGCTTAAAAATCTTTTTTCTTGCGTCAGCGGTTGGGCCAAAAATGAGTATGGGGCTTTTTAGCAACTTCTTTGGAAATTCTTGCAAAAATCAAATGATTGTCGGATTTTAATGAAATTTTCAAGACTTATTCACAAATTAATTTAATTATTTAAAAAAAAAATTAGGTATTTTTTTTTTACATCTGTTAAAACCACTTTCTTAATTTTATGAAATTTCAAGAAATTAAAATTTCAACCTCTTCATATATATATTAATATTAATTAAAAGCGGAAGTCCTTGGAGAATTTAAATCATAAATTTGTTTTTGTCAAATAGAAACACCATTTACCGAAAAGCTGCTCTGAATCGTGAAATAAAACATGCAATAAAACATTTTTTTAATTAGAAAATTTTTTAATTGCTTTTATAAATAAAATATATTAAGGACACTAATGTCTTAAGAAAAAAAAATTCAACCAATAATGAATTTTTACAAGAATTGTTTTCATTTTTTCATTTTAATTGGAAAAATCTAAATCTAAAATAGTTTCAAATCTTTTAAAATTCTGTATTAATTTCAGTATTTAGATGATATTATTATTAATTAAAACTATATTTACTCATCATAAATGTAAAAAAAAGTAATACAAATCATCAAACACCAATTTTTCAAAAGAATTCTTTTTGTATGTGCATAAACGTGCGGATTTTTGTAAGTACGGACGATCATACATGACATTATTAGAAAATAAGAACGATAACTATAGTAAATTTAAAGTCAACATTTCTAAAATTCAATAAAATATTAGATTACGGAGATTATTTTCCTACGTTTTTAAGATTACTGAGTACTTTAAAATGATGTAACAAAGAGGCCCAAGTCCTTTTCTTAAATTTTATTATACAGATAAAGTCTCCATAGAAAAACATTAGATCTGTCATCAGGCTATCAAAACCGCTACTGTTTTGTTAAAGAAATGCATTTCTGCGATATTTTAAACTTAAAGTAAATAATATTTGTTTCAAATCAGACTGTTGTTTAAATCAGCTAATACTCATCAAATAAAGTTTCAGAAAAGTATATTTTATCATTGGAATTTTTTTTAGTAAAGATAATTACATTGCGATGAAAGACAACTAAAAAAAAGACGCTAATCGGTAATTTAAAAAAAAATCTTTGCAGGCAATTTAAAATAGTTTTTGAAATACAACAAAATATTTTGCTTACTGGAAATTATAAATTTAATCTATTAGCCTGACATTAGAACTAAAATCAAACCTTCAAGAAAGATTTTCATTTTTAAAAAGTTATCTTAGATATCGCGTTTTTTTTGGGGGGGTTGGATATCCCTATATATGTATATAAGCTTTTGGGAGCTGTAGATTGTTGTGTTAGCACGAAGTTGCAAGTCATCGTGACTGAGGGTTTGAGTGTGAGCGTTCTGGTTTTGTTGATCACACCAGATAATGCGTTCACTCTATAACTAAGCACCGCTCGGTATAATTGAAGTATAAAGCACAGGTGGGCTCTGGTCTTTGAAGAAAAACAAATGTACCTGAGCAGGGTCTGCAACAGGGATTTGCTAACCGTCCTAATAGACAGGCATACTCGCAAACAAGCGGCCGGCCATTAAATAGTGTTATATAGGAATAAAGTGTCGCTGCCGTCACTCGAGTTTGAACATAGATCGCCAGTGAACAAAAACAGGCGATCCCATTATTGTATTAAGTAGACTACGTGACCATAGAGGAAACGCATATATGGGAAGTTACGTGACGTCTAATTGATCGCATTTCTAGTCTATCCTCTATTACTATTCGGACCGCTAGTCTCTACTCCACTATACTCTTTAACTATTCGGATGACGAAACAGATTCGAGCGAGTATTATCTAGCAAGTACTATTAGTGCGAGTGTTATTCGAAGCCGTCTGACACCAGTATTGTTCAATGGTGTTACTATAGTTGTATCTGCGATTACAAAGTCTCTAGTACAACGAGCATTACGAATGTGAAAACGAGTATTCGTTGGCATCACAAAAGTGGCATCGAGTGTTCATTGACATCGCAATAGATAGATAGATAGATAGATAGATAGATAGATAGATAGATAGATAGATAGATATATAGATAGATAGATAGATAGATAGATAGATAGATAGATAATGAACAGACTGGGATAGATAGATAGATAGATAGATAGATAGATAGATAGATAGATAGATAGATAGATAGATAGATAATGAACAGACAGAGATAGATAGATAGATAGATAGATAGATAGATAGATAGATAGATAGATAGATAGATAGATAATGAACAGACCGGGATAGATAGATAGATAGATAGATAGATAGATAGATAGATAGATAGATAGATAGATAGATAGATAATGAACAGACTGGGATAGATAGATAGATAGATAGATAGATAGATAGATAGATAGATAGATAGATAGATAATGAACAGACTGGGATAGATAGATAGATAGATAGATAGATAGATAGATAGATAGATAGATAGATAGATTGTTGGTTTCCCCGGTGCTTCCCGCTAAGGCCAGATGTCATCGACTTCCTTCTGGAGCAAACATCTGTTTAATTCTTCGCACAGTCAAGAGACAACACTTGTATGAGCAATTACGCATCGCGTATGTGGATCTTTTGAAGATTAATAAACAAAGATGATTTTCTTACCTATCTTTGAGGTTTTCCTTACCTTTCGCAAAAGGAAATCATTTGTTGATATTTGGAAGGACTCTCTTAACACCACACTGCCCTGTGAAAGTGTAACAAATACACACACACACACACAAACACACATATATATATATATATATATATATATATATATATATATATATATATATATATATAACAATGCTAACAAAGATTGTCTTTCACCAAAAATCGGTCGGCTAGTTTATTTCTAGCAAATGACTCATATAAAGTCCTCTTAATTATATTTTTTGGGGGGTGGGGGTTAAGCTTATCACCCCGAGCAAGGCTGGAGGCCACTAGCACGCAAGGGGTTACAGAAGGTTTGGAGGAAGAGCAGATAGGAGTGGTAAAGGAGAGGATGTGGAGAAAGACAGTGGATCGATCAAGGCAAGGGGGTTACAGAAGATTTGGAGCGAGAGCAGATAGGAATGAAAGGTGAAAGGATGTGGAGAAGGGAAGTGGATAGATCAAGGCAACTGGAGATGTCGATTGACGTTACACTTAAATAGTTGGAGATTGTATTTGTCAGGGAAACAGTAATAGGGAAGGGAGTTCCACAGGCGAGATGTGCGAGACATGAAGCTATTGGAGTAGAAGAGACGTCTACATCTAACAGTTTCAACGGTGAAGGGGTGGGAACGGGATGCCAGCCTCGTAGGACGCTTAAATTCATGAGGCCTAGGAACCAGCGAAAGCAGCTCCTCGGAGCAATTACCGTGAAAGTATTTGTAAAAAAGACAGAGCGAGGCAACGTCGCGTCTGTGAGAGAGCGACTGCAGACGAGATGACAGATCAGGGCCAACTCGAGGGCAAGAATGCATTAGCGATAATAAACTGCTCTTTCCATGGCAAATGTTCAGGCGAGCTCCATTCTTTAGTTCCACCGTTTCAAACATTCATAACTACGACTCGCCATGCCACTTACACGGGGTTGACTCACCCTCACTCCATCCGTATCCCATAGACAAAGAGTAAGTTCCACTCATACAGCTCCTTTCCCAGAACTGTCACTTTGTGAGACACACTCTCTGGTCAAATGTGGGTGCCTCAACGTGGTGTAATGGTTATCAAGCGTGTCTCGCTAGAACAATTACGACTGAGTGGTGAGTTCAGTCCTCACTTGGTGCCCCATACTTTCCGCCTTGTGCCACATCTAAGCTACGCTTAGAAAATCATCACTCCCTTGAAGATGCTTCCCCGACCACTACAGTATTAAACTCTTCAAGTTTAGGCCAGACATTGTTTTTCCTATATATCTTCATAAGCTGCAATTCACACTTCTTCCCTTTAAGCTCTTACAACAACCTCATTCATTAACTTTCTAGCTTGAGTGTCTCTCGGTTCTTGTAATGGACGAAACACAGTATAAAAAAAATGTTTAATTAAATTTTTTTTTTTTTGCATAAATTTTAAATGTGTCTCTGCTTAAAAGAAAATTTAAAAAATCACAGGATGCTTACTCAAACACATGTATACATAAAAATGGCCTCGACAGTAATAATAAATGAAATCAGATTAAAGCTAAGAACCATTAATTTTTAATTACCGTATTTGACGGCAAATAAGACGCACAGGTGTATAAGACGCACCCCAATTTCAGCAGAGAAAATCAAGAAAAAATTAGTAATTAGTAAAATTATTAGTAAATAGTACAGTCTAAATTTAATTTCTGAGGTATTATTTTGGTTAAACAAACCATGATTACAATTAAACGAAAAACAATAGGAAAAAAAGAACAGGAGCCTATAAAGACTTTATTATATCCTTTACACACTCTGTACAAACTGCATCTTGTGAACGTCTTAGTGGAATAATTAGAATACAAAAAATCTGATTGTATTTATACCAATGCAACCGGAAGTTATCGCAAGAAAAATATTAATGAAACAAATATATTTTACCAATATATAATTTGAATTTATTGCATATAATTTTAGTGAAACAAAGTACTAATATTAAACGTGATGAAATTAATATAATGAATATTATCAATGATAACACTTTTAATTTTCATAATAGCATTTTAAATAATGACAATAGGTATATGAAAGTTACTCTAAAGTCTAAGCTAATAGGAGTTGCCAGGTAGCTTTCGCGAATTTTAAACCTACAGTGCCCTGTGATAATTTTTGGCACCGTTAATTACAGTAATTTGGGCTCGTGTAATAACATCTCTTCTTTTTTTTTTCAGACAATACCGTGTTAGTATCAAGCTACTCTCATCTATGAACGATAGTTGACTTATATTTTGCAATGAAAGTTCGTGAAAGTAAAAAAAATTAGTGAATTTCAATGAGGGCAAATAATAGGATGGCATCAGTGTGGCAAGTCAAATAGAGAAATTGCTATGTTTTTCTAGGTTAATCATCAAACGGTTAATAATATTGTCAAGAAGTTTAATGAAGAAGGCCATTGTCGTGTGGAACAATGTTCAGGAAGACCCAGCATCGTGTCTGAGTGAACAAAAAGGGCGCTGAAGATGGAAGTCATCAGAAACTGTTGTCAGAGCGTCAAAGTTGTCGCCAACAACATGGAAATGTCGCCATATGATGTGAGGAAGACCCTAAAAGAGCTAGGCTATCAAAGAAGAGTTGCAAGAAAGAAGCTTTTGATTGCAGATGTTAACAGGTACAGGCATATGGACTGGGCGAGAGAATTCAAGAGGAAAGATTATGAAGTTTGGCAATCTTTAATTTGGTCAGATTAATATAAATTCTGCCAATATTCTAATTCGAGATTGGTTTATGTTTGAAGAAATCAGAATGAGACTTGGAACACTGAATATCTGCAGATAACCGTTAAACATGGGGGGGTTAGAGTAATGATGTGGGGCCCTGTCTGATCTGGAGGAAAATTTGAGCTGATTCCTGTTGACGAGTGGTTGAATGGTCCAAAATATTAGAGAAAGGAATACTCTCACTATTTGAAACCAATCAGATTCGTCCTGGGTACGACGTTAAACTGCATCCAACAGCAAGGCCTCTGATCAGGAGGTTTTGAGGAAGTGTAGAACCACCTCTTAATTGCTGATGTTCCCAGGTCCACCCTGACCCGGGGTGGTAGCACCTGTTGGGGTCCCAGCTATGGGCTAATAGTGAACTTCCAGGTCTTTTCCAAACTTCCAGGTCTTTTCCAGCACATTACTTTTTGAAAAAAAAATTATTACCAGCTATACGTTTTTGAAAAAATATTATTACCAGCTATACGTTTTTGGAAAAATAATATTACCAGCTATACTTTTTTGAAAAACAATATTAACCAGCTATACTTTTTTGAAAAACAATATTACCAACTATACTTTTTTGGAAAAAAACAAACTTTTTCAGCATTAAATGGCCCAACGAAGGTCGATATGCTGGTTAAACAAACAAACTATCCTATCCAATCAGATTGACAAGAATATCTAACTTTATCAAGAAGATGATGCGCCATGCCATACGTGCAGAGTAGCAAAGGCCTGGAAGGAATCAAGTCACTGCTATGGGTCGCCCAAAGTTCTGACATGAATCCAATCGAGCACGTTTGGGAGCAGCTTCACCAAAAACTTCGAGAGCGTGCAACCAAAATCACGTCAGTGGCAACCCTTAAAGAAATATTGCTAAAGGAGCGGCAAAATACGATTGTTGATAAGTTGATTAAATCCATGAAAAATCGAATGCAACAATGAAACTAGCAAATGGTGGACTTACTCCAAACTAGTTACAAATGTTGTTTATTTATGTTGAGTTGGGATTACGTAATGAAATTTTGAAACTGGACGTAGTTTATTTCTCCTGGCTAAAACCTTTTCTTAGGCCACTGTACATATAGCATATAAGACGCAGAGGAATTTTAAAAGATATTTTTTTTAAAATGTGCGCCTTATATGCCGTCAAATACGGTAGTATATATATATATATATATATATATATATATATATATATATATATATATATATATATATATGTGTGTGTGTGTGTGTCTAGAAAAAATCTGTAAAAAAAGAGCATACCATGCGGAAAAAGGCGTCAAATTTGGTTAAAAACTAAGTTTTATCGTCAAAATGCATGTTATTATTAAGAGGAAAAAACAAAATCTGCAATGTTATTGGTCTTGACATGGTATCTTGGTTTCAATTTTTCCACCATCTTAAAATACTTTCCTGTGCCTTTTTATATAATATTTTCGTTGTAATTCTTCTGATTAACTTTCCTCTATGGTACCTAGACTTTATGAATTTAAGCGCAGTACTACATTGGCGGCTAGGTCTCATCATTTTATAGGTGAAATGGCTAGATGTAACCGTAAGTTCTGTAACTGACAGTTTCTTCTATCGCACTTCTCGCTTTGGGGATTCGCTTTTGGGACTTACTTCTGGCTTCTTGCTTCCCAGTCAACTTTGAAATTCAAAAAATTAAATGTAATTTCAATCGTCATCTTTTGTCTTCTTAATACTGGTTCATTTATTATTCTCTCTTTTTAAGAGCATTTTTTGTTTTTCATATACTCTCTAACATACATTAAACATTTGCGTCTTAGCGGCTTTATTGCCTTGCTTGGGGTGAAATGATATTTTTTTAAAAACCGTAAAATGAGAAGAAGGGAATAAAGAGTAGTAAAATTATAACGGCATTAGTTTACCCGTTCATTACGGGTGTCAGCAATTTGTAGCGGCTTGGGCTCGTTTGTTGAAGAAGGATAATGCGGGTGGCGATATGTAAGTATTTGTATTATAGATTGTAGAACAGATATTATTGTAAGTTACGTGAGAGTGTTTTTTTTTCTTTTCTTTTTTTGCATACAAGATACAATAGTATCTAGTGATAGTATTGTGTTTTATGCGGCACATGGTTCGTTAGGGACTAAGAGGTCCCCCAGAGGGAAAATGAGACCCCTCTTGTTACTATGGCATCCCGTGGTTGAAAAATGGAGGAAATGAGAGAGGCTTTGTTTTTATATATATATATATATATATATATATATATATATATATATATATATATATATATATATATATATATATATATTTTATGTTTATACGTTCTTTTTATAGATACAAATATTTAGGTAAATGCTCTATTTATAATAAACAGTATTAATGACATTTACCGGCCTGAATGTCCGAGAAATTTTCATAAAAATATTCGTCCTCCGACAGCAATTGAACATGTATCCTATACGGGACCGTCATATAGCCTGACGTGCTTTTACCGATTGAGCCACAGAGGAATGTTTCGGTTAGCAAGGTCGATTTTACTGTTTTTCAACTACAATTCTCCATCAATCGGTAAAAGCACGTCAGGCTATATGACGGTTCCGTATAGGATACAGGTTCGATTCCTGTCGGAGGACGCATATATTCTATGAAAATTTCTCGGAAATTCAGGCCGGTAAATGTCGATATTCAACAACACGCCCACATGTGTCGAATGTGGCACAAGGCCGGTTTAATGTGGGCTTTACGATCCCGTAGTCTCGGCCAAAAAATGCCCGTAGAACCCGTATAAACGGGAAGGGTTGGTCAACCTCCCCGAACGAGGCTCTGTCCTTCGGCGGAGCCTTGTCCGGGTTCCTCTCTGTCCAGGGACAGAGAGTTCGACCGTCTAGCAGAGTCGTCCAAAAAGGACTGACTCTATGTCTGACAGTATTTACTGTCCCCCACCCACGAGGGATAGATGTGGCACAAGGCCGGGTTTAAAGTGGGGTATTCCCAAGCCTGTAGGCTTGGCCAAAAATATCCTGTAGATCCCGTATTAACGGGATCGGGTTGGTCAACCACCCCGAACGAGACTCTACCCTTCGGCGGAGCCTCGTCCTGGTTCCTCTCTGCCCAGAGGCAGAGAGTTCGACCGTCTAGCCGAGTCGTCCAAAAAGGACTGACTCGAACTCTGACGATGTTCATTAACACGCCCATGTGTGTCAAATGTGGCACAAGGCCGGTTTAATGTGGGCTTTCCGAGCCCGTAGCCTCGGGCAAAAATTGCCCGTAGAACCCGTATAAACGGGATCGGGTTGGTCAACCTCCCCGAACGAGGCTCTGCCCTTCGGCGGAACCTCGTCCGGGTTCCTCTCTACCCAGAGGCAGAGAGTTCCCCTCTGCCTCAGAGGCAGAGAGTTCGGCCGTCTAGCCGAGTCGTCCAAAAAGGACTGACTCGAACTCTGACGTATTTAGTGTCCTCCCCACGAGGGACAGATGTGGCACAAGGCCGGGTTTAAAGTGCGGTACCCGAGCCCGTAGGCTCGGCCAAAAAATAGCCCGTACATCCCGTATAAACGGGATCGGGTTGGTCAACCTTCCCGAACGAGGCTCTGCCCCTCGGCGGAACCTCGTCCGGGTTCCTGTCTACCCAGAGGCAGAGAGTTCCCCTCTGCCTCAGAGGCAGAGAGTTCGACCGTCTAGCCGAGTCGTCCAAAAAGGACTGACTCGAACTCTGACTGCTGCTCCCTCTTGAGGCGCAGTATTTATAATGTCCGGAATAGTCCATTATTATTATGGGTAAGTGCCCATAACACCATCAAAACTCCTTGTAACACCAAAGATGAACTGAAGGCAGGAATTATGACAGCATTCACCAACTTAAACTAGAAGACCGTCCAGAAGAATTGCAGGAGATTCCGAAGTCGTCTGGAGGCCGTGGTTGAAATCAATGGTGATTTTATTGAATAAATTTACTCTTTAGTATTTCAAGATATTTTCGTGTAATTATATTAACCATAACTGTTAAAATGAGATGTCAGTGTTGTTTTCATTTTTGCGTCATTTAGACGACAATTTATCCATCGCAGCCTGTATCTGTATCTATAAATGGCATTCTGTTAGTGTGTCTGTGTTTTTGTCAGCTTGCTACCTCATCCTGAGCAAATTTATGTCATTCGTACTTGACGTCTTCGGGATTTTTCGATTGTTTTTCCAATTTTGGAAAAATCGATAAAACCGATAGGGGGTCGAATATCGATTCGAAAAAATTCATCAGTTTTTCAGTGATAGTTTTCACAAATTACAAGTGATATCCACCAAACTCACGTTGTGCAATGTCCTTACTTATAGTTTCGAGGTGGTGTTCTTTGTTTTTAAAAATTGATATCAGTTATCGGCAAAAATCGATAAAATCGATCACTTTGGAACATCCGATTCAAATCCAATGTAGCTGATTTTTGGGTCTCTTTTTCGCAAACTGCAAGGAATTTTCACGAAAATCATGTTTAGCATTAGTTTTACCAACAGTCATTAGTTGCTGACCTTTTTTCTTCAATATCGGTATCAATTATCAGAAAAAATCGATAACATCATATCACTTTTGACTTCCAATTAAAAGCCAATCAATCTGAATTTTCACCAAAATTACGTTGAGCATTGTTTTTATCAATAGTTATGAGGTGCTGACATTCATTTTCAATATCGATATCAATTACTGGAAAAAATCGATACAATCGATCACTTTGGGGCATCCGATTCAAGTCTAGTCTAGCTGATTTTTGGCTATATTTTTCGCAAATGGCGAAGAATTTTCAACAAAATTCCCGTTGAACATAGTATTTACCGACAGTAATGAGGTGCTGACTTTTGTTTTCAATATCGGTTTCAATTATTGGATAAAAATCGATGAAATCATACCCCTTTTGACTTCCCATTCAAATCGAGTTTACCTGAATTTGGCAATGTTTTTCGCAACTTGCTTGGGATTTTGATTAACTTTATCGGCTTTAGTCGTGACATTTAAAAAACTTTTGCCCCGTGAGCTCCTTTGTGACCAACTAATACCTGAAGGAAGTCGATACAATTATGTCTTCATCGGAATTTGCGAATACACCAATCAAACGTATGTTCAGCTGATTGTTATTCACACACGCGTGACCATGCTTCACATAGCGGTATCTCATTGGCTGAGTGCAGTACGCGGTCGCTGATTGGTGTTCGAGACCCTAGGACTCTCGCTGATTGGCACAACCGATTGGCCAGTAATACTTCGCATTTAAACCTGCTGTGCACAGCTGTGGGACGAAAGTCTCACTTCTGCTCCTGTTACGCTGCCATCCGGTTGATACGATAGGTTCTTCAACTGATCATTTCTCCTACCGCAAGTTGTTTCTTACGTTTTTGTTTTCCGTTTGTCCGCTTAACTACATTTTTCAAACTACCATAAACCATTTATTCAGCTCTTTTACTTAAATACCTGCCTTCCAGATTCTGGGTCCCACTTTGCGATACTAAGTTAGACTTTGTACTCCTGCAATTGAGCAACCCTAATCAACCACTACAATCATCACTTTTCCCCATGCCGCCAAAAAGGAGGGTATGTCTTCGGTCTGCAAGAGCGTCCACGAGCGTCCGCGATGAGGACAAGAAGGACCTGCGAGTCCCAGGAGAAAACTACAATGCGACTATCACAGGTCGCTCGACGCAGTGCCCTCACGCAGGAATCACAGTCACAAGAGGAACATGCCACTTGCTTGGCTGGGAAAGCTGCCTACGGGGCTTCGTTGCGATCAAGGCTCAAGAATGCACAACGGCCGAGAATGAACGCACAGGCTGCAGCAACAGCCTCTGCATCTCGGGCTTCCGAGACTCATCATCAAAGGCTTTTTCGTAACGCAAGAAACGCTGCTGCCACTGCGAAATCAAGGGCAATAGAGACACTTGACCGCAGGCGCACCCGTCTATCCAGGGACGTTGCTGCAACAGCGAGCGCTAGTGCTGCTGAGACACCGCTCCGTAGGTCTGTGCGAAATGCTACGAATGCTGCCACCACTGCCAGGTCGAGGGCAGCTGAAACATTTGACCGCAGGCGTACCCGTCAATCCAGGGACGCTTCTGCAACAGCTAGGTCAAGGGAGTCCGAGACAGAGCTGCAGCGGGCAACCCGCAATGCCCGCAACGCTGCAGCGACTTCTGCTGCCAGAAACTCCGTGGGCCAACAGACAAGGGCAAACAGACTTTCATGGGCTGCTAAAAACATGGCTGCTGTGCGCTTATCTCAAACTCCCCAAGCTCGCCGCATTCGCCTCGGCGGCGACATTCAGCGCCTTCGGTCGCCCGTGGTGTTACCTGTCCCAGTTGCTCTTTTTGGTCTTTCTTGGCTTTCAATTACGACCCCTGCATTAACTAACTTTACGCGTGACGACATCAATGTAGGGTCCATGAACTGCGTTTGCCAATTCTGCAATGCCCGCAAATGGGCCGGGGAGCCTGCCGATCTGTGCTGCTCCTCCGGCAAAGTTCGACAGCCACCTCTGCATGAACCACCTACCCCGTTGAGGGGACTAATAGCCGGCTCCCATCCTGATTCCAACCACTTCCTTAAAACAATTAGGCACAACAACTCCTTTCAATGACCTCATTTTGGGCTCAGGTGGTTCGGGAAGTGGGTTGGATGCCCACTTTCAAAGTACAGGGGCAGGTATACCACCGAATTGGGTTTCTGTTGCCTGAGGAGACCTCTGTGCCTAAATTCCTTCAACTGTACTTTATTGCAGACTACAACCTACAGGCCGAAACCCGGATTGGTATTTTGCCGCCGTCGGGAAGAGTTCCTCGCAGGGACGTCATACTACTACTTCAGGCCCTGCTTCACATTCGCAGTTTCAAATATGTTTTGGAAAATGCTCCCTTTCCCTCCTTCAGCATTGTAATTGACGCCAACAAACGGCCTCATGATGAACACGAACGCCGCTACAATGCTCCTGCGTGCAACGAAGTGGCCGCTATTATACATGGGGAGCAAAACCGCACTCGCGATATTGTCCTCAAATCAAGAGGCGGCGCTCTTCGCAGGATTCCAGAGACCCATCGATCGTATGACGCATTGCAGTACCCTTTACTTTTCCCTTATGGTGACGATAGCTAACACTTCGGCATTCCACCTCATACTCCGGGTGGCCAACCTACAACGTCTTCCAAAGCCTTATCGTGCAAGGCCTTCTATTCATACTGTTTCATGGTTAAGAATGGAGATTTCAACCTGCTTCATAGATGCAGGGAGCTTTTCCACCAGTTTGCGGTTGACATGGCCGCTAAGATGGAATCGGGGAGGCTTTGTTTTACGTGGAATCATCAGAAACAGCTGCGCTCAGACTCCTACCTACACTTACGCGACAACCTTCGAAATGAAGTCAATCCCCGCGACCTAGGGAAGCTGTGCGTTCTGCCCTCTACCTACACTGGGGGGGGGGGCGTTACATTCATGAACGCACGCAGGACGCTATGACATATGTTAGGCAATATGGGCGGCCATACTTATTTATAAAGTTTACCTGCAACCCCAAATGGGTTGAGATAACGCGTGAACTCCTATCCGGACAGGATTACACTCACAGACATGACATTACCGCCCGCGTATTCCGCTTAAAACTGGAAAAACTTATGGAAATAGTGATGGGGCGAGTCTTACAGTGAAAACGCAACCAGTATTTTACATTGCCAGAATTAAAAATCTTGACCGATTATGAACGGGTGGCAATCTCCACGTAAGCACGGAGCAGCAACACAGCTGCCCTTGATCTCATTGATTTGGCTACCAGTGAGATTCCCGGCCTATCAGTGACCTCAACAACTGAGGATACGTGCGTAAGTTCAATAATTCAGACCCCAAAGCAATTTAACTACATAATACCCCGAGCAACGCCGGGCTTTACTGCTAGTATCTGTTAAAATGAGATGTCAGTGTTGTTTTCATTTCTGCGTCATTTAGACGACAATTTATCCATCGCACCCTGTATACGGTTCGGGATAAATGCTCCTACTAGTATTCAAAAACAACACCAAAAATACGCTTTAAACAGTCAAACACGACGAGAAATTAACAACACCTAAAATAAACCCCCCTTGAAAATGTCTAAGGCAGTGGCCGAAAGTGTTTGGGACAATGGACAATACGGAAAATTTTGCAACTCCCACCAAAAGGAAAAAATGTGAAAACGTTGGAAAAACTGAATAAAAAATTAGTTAAATTTTCCTTGTCTGCCTTCATTTTTTTTTTTAATCGGTAACACCCCTTGCAAGGCAGTAAAGCCACTAAGACACAAGTGGTTACTGGGGTGTGGAAGAATTAGGAACAGAAACATTAATAATGAGCGGAAAGGGAAAAGAGTAATCATGGTGACTGTAGATATCTATTGACATTGCATTTAAATCTTTGCAGATTAAAGTTGCCTGGAAAACATGGAGCCGGAAGGGAGTTCCACAAGCGAGAAGTGCGAGAAAAGAAATTGTTAGGACTTATTTTCATGTATAAGACGCACCAGATTTTAGAGCAAAGAAAAAGGCCAAAATTTGTGGAAACGGACAATAAAAGGGAAATTTTGTTTACTTTTGTGATTTGTAAGCATTGCAAAAATGTTTTTTTCTTTTTTTTTTTTCTTCTTCATCATAAATTATTAATTTTACCTTTGAATAATTTCCAAACTCACATAGGTGTCTAGACTCAACAAAATCCGGAAAAAGTCTGGAACTCTATGAGACTTAGATTTATTGTATAGATTTATTTCCCTTCGTTATAATGATGCCATTATATAGATATTTTATTTATTTTAATTTCTATCACCGCATGCAAGGCAGTAAAGCCACTAAGACAAGGGGTTACAGGATGTGGAAGAATTAGGAACGGAAACATTAACAATGAGCGGGAATAGGAAAGAGTAATCAGGACAGTAGATAGTAATTGGCATTGCATCTAAATTTTTGCAGATTAATTTTGGCTGGAAAGCATGGAGCTGGAACGTAGTTCCACAGGCGAGAAGTGCGAGAAAAGAAACTGTGAGCATAGAATTTACGGCTACATCTAGCCAACTGAACTGTAAATAAATTCATTCAGTCTAGATACCATAGCGAAGAGTTCATCCGAACAATTACCATGAAAGTATTTTTAGGAAAGACACAAAGAGGCAAACTTACGTTGGTGGGAAGCCGAGCCACCAGATCAGGACCAATAATATTGCTGATTCTTCTTTGGCTTTATCAAGGATCTCAAGGTAAATATCAGGGTCACCGAACCATATGTGACAGCAATATATTAAGCAAGGATGAATGGTAGCCTTATAGATATGTACAACGAAAATACTTTTAAAAGAAAGGTTGGTGCCTACATATATATATATATATATATATATATATATATATATATGAAGAAATATAGTTTTAAGGTGTGCTATATTTATGGGATAAAGTGCTCAATATCAGAGATAGAGTGTATATAAATATAAAAGTGAACATTGAAGTCAACACTCAAAGGCGACAGGCTGTTTCAGGTGGCCTGACGATTGCGTCCAGCATGAAACAGCCTGTCGCCTTTGAGTGTTGACTTCAATGTTCACTTTTATATTTATATATATATATATATATATATATATATATATATTATTTCTTTATTATAATTTTATCATATAGAAAAAAAACATTTTACTCACTACAAAGATGCAACTTGGTTTCAGTGCATTTCAACTGCACATCTACTGGTAAAATGGTTATGAACAATCCTGTTTGTAGGCAAGCCGGATGGAAAACGTCACTTCCTTTTTTCCAAGAAAAATGTACATACAAAATGCACCGAAACCAAGTTGCATCATTGTAGTGAGTAAAATGGTTTTGTCTATATGATAAAATTATAATAAATAAATAATTATCGCTCTACTATCTGTATCGAGCTCTTTTTTTAATTAACGCTGCAAACGTTGGAATTTATATATTACTTTTGTTCTCATCGCATCGGATATATATATATATATATATATATATATATATATATATATATATATATATATATATATATTGTAACAACAAAATTATACAAATATTCCGCCTGCTAATCCACTATATTTACAAGACCCAGGTCACGCCTAAAATCGAGCACTGCTGCCGTATATGACCAGAAGCTGCCCACTCTTCACTTTCCAGTCTAGATAGAGTCCAAAACCGTCTCCGCGTCCTTGTGGGTGATGAATTATTTTCCACCCTACAACCACTTTCCCACAAACGAAATCACTGCTTTATCGCTATTTCCATGGAGAGTGTTCAGGCGGAATACATTTCTTAGATCCACCATTTCTAACCTTCACGGATAACCCACCATGCTACTTACATGAACCACACTTATTCCTCTGCCCTGTGGAACCAACACCCAACAGGGTGTTTTTCTGATTACTACACTCTTGTGCTGTTCAAGTCTACGATTAACCGTTATCTTCCCCCCATATATCCGCATAAACTGTGCCTCTTACTCTGAAACCCTCTACTTGCTGTGTGGAAATGACTCCCAAGAGGATGCTTTCCCGATCACTCCAATCTTAACCTGTTCAAGTCTACGATTAGCCGCTATCTTCCCCACACATATCCGCATAAACTGTGCCTCTTACTCTGAAAAACTCTACTTGCTTTGTGGAACTGACTCCCAAGAGGATGCTTTCCCGATCACTCCAATCTTAACCTGTTCAAGTCTACAATTAGCCGCTATCTTCCCCACATATATCCGCATAAACTGTGCCTCTTACTCTGAAAAACTCTACTTGCTTTGTGGAACTGACTCCCAAGAGGATGCTTTCTCGATCACTCCAATCTTAACCTGTTCAAGTCTACGATTAGCCTCTATCTTCCCCACACATATCCGCATAAACAAATAATAAATCCATTCATTTGATAATAATGTTTAAGACCCAGATTTAGGCGCCAGTGGTGACAGGCTTCAAGACCAGCGAGGTGAATGGACGTGTTTTAACCTCCTCTAAAAGAACCGACGATGCTCTTCACGAGCAAACCTGAATAATACATCGACAGCAGTCATCGGAAAAAGAATATGATTAACATCTGATAAGTGTTTCAATCAATTTCAAACAGATACATATATTTGGACTTCGTCCCCAATGCCATGACATTAACTTCTAAAGGAATACGTTTAGCAATTCACTCTACTCGTTCTCGTTGTATAATGTATTACATATATAAACTATAATTTTTAAGCTGTTCAATTGCCTCCTCTTTGATCATCTGTCACGACTCATAGGGAGTCGTTAATTTTCCTACATTTTCCAAGAACTAAGCAGACAAAATTAAATAAAATCTGTTTTTCTTTTTTTAAAAAAATGCGCAAATCCACATTAAAAGAAGGAATAAATCTCTCTCTATTTGTTGTCGTTTTTGTTACTGTTGTTGTTCGTTATACTTTTTATTTAACTTATTTGATCTATTAATCTTAAACAACTCATATATTTATATATTTATTGATTGATTTGCTGGTTTACTTAGGCCTAAATTAATTTTCCTTGCTGGAAACATTATCGTCTGCTCCTTTGATTTACATTTTTCCCTTGACTTCTCAGAAATTTATTCCTACTTCTTGGTAAGCATCCACTTGTAATACTTTTGGAATGAGCCCTCCCACGGGTGGCACGGCGGCCTCCATCTTGTATTCATCTTACAAAAATGTTCTTTTAAATTTCACCTTGTTTTGTTTGGTTTTGGTTTTGTTTGTTTTTTGCTGTTTTTTGTTGTTGTTTTGTTTTGCTTCTTTCTATCTTCCCCGTTAATAGATTTTAGTCGTCTGCACGCCCGACCAAACGCCCAACCCAGTTATTTTTATTCATTTACTTACTAACTTTAACGTCTTCTTATTTAATTTTATCTTTATTTATTTTCCCGCGTCCCTTCCCCCGATCCACAATCCTCGGCCTCCGTACAAGCCTATCCGGTTACATCCGTTCATCAATATCTCAGATTTCAACATCTGCTGCGTCTCTGGGATCTGCCTTTCTCCATTCGGAATGCACTTTTTTTTTTTTTTTTAACTAATCGTCTCGCTGGAGCGAATTAATTTGAAAAATATGCCGCCTCGTTTTCATTTTCGATTCAAATCTTTTGCCTCGATTTCGTTTTTCTTTCGATTCAGTTCCTCCCCAGCTGTTGTCTTCGCGAATTTCTCGACGACTGCAATTTAGACTATTTCGTTTCTTCCTTATTATTATTGCTGTTCTTATTGCTGCTGATTTACTCTGATTCTTATTACTAGTTGTACACGGTGGCTCTCACAGGAGATCAAGAGGCAGCAAGTTTGCTCAATACTCAAGCATTTTTCTCGGTGTTCTTGTTTTCAAGAAGACTATTGTCTAGATAGATTAAACACTTCTTGGAGTTGCTAACTCTACCAAACCCTTTGCCAAACTCTAAGGTTTAACTCTTTAGCCAACTCTGGCACGATGGCTTCATCTGGCTAATCTGGTCTTCTAACTAGGGTTGGTCTTAATTTAAAAGATAGATAATTTTATTCTTCATGCCAATAGCATATAACATTTGTTTGCATTGCCAAAAACCCAGTCATTTGCACAATTCTCAGATCATCTTTCCTACCCACTCATTATAATTATTAACAGCAGCAGCTGCAGCAGCAGCAACAGCAGCAGTAGTAGTAGTAGTAGTAGCAGTAGTAGTAAGAGAGGCACGATGGATAGCGGCTCGGATTGGGGAATCGGAGAGCCGAGTTCGAATTCCACTCGAATCCATCACATTCACTTACGTGCTTATACCCTTGGGTAAGGCATGAATCCTCTTCTTCCCCCTCCCAGGTATGGATAAATAGCAGGACAGAACGTGTTTTATAGTCTTGGATGGCAACTGGTCTAATGCAGAAAGAAATGGCAACCTACTGCGGGAAAAATCTGCCTCGTCAGTCATGTATCGAAAGATACATGATCGCCTAAGCGTGTATCACGCGTGGCACATAACTGAGTAGTAGTAGTAGTAATAGTAGTAGTAGTGGCTACCGTGAATTCTCTTAATGTTATTGCTCGTACCTTTTTTGTCCATTCATTGTGACCATTTTGATAGTAAACCTCTTTCTTGGGTGGCTCTTGTGCCTTGTAATTTGAATGTGAATGTTTTACCATAAATAAATAAGAATCTGTTACATTTTACTCAAATTGCTTTTTTGTATACAGACATATATATATATATATATATATCATCTGCATAATTGCATACGCAATAAAAACAACAGAAATTTCATCATCTTCTTCATCTTCTAAGAGCCACTCCCCCATCCACTTATTATTATTATTATTATTATCATTAGTAGTAGTAGTATTGATAGTAGTAGTAGTAGTATTTCTGTATAGTAGAATTCGTCGTCAGTCTTTAGTTTCTCAAGATTGATATGTCTCCATCAAAGCGAAAACGCTCAAGCTAAAAAAAATATAGCAACCAATCTAATAGATGGAAAATCTCTGAATTCAAACCATCTGGGCGTACTCAGTGCGAGAGTGAAGTTACAACCCTTCAACTATCAGTATTTGACTTCGCATAATGTACAGGGTACGGCAAAAGCGACGCCATTTTTTTCTTTCTTCTTTTTTAGCTGAGGTGAATCGCACGGCGTGGAACAACTAAGTGGCCATCACGATCACCAGACCTTGACACCAGCAGATTTTTTCTTTTCGTGAGTGTACTGAAAGATCTTATTTACAGGTTCAAATCGAGAACAATTCCTGAATTAAAACAAGCAATTTTTTATAAATTTTCTGAAATTCATGTAGAAATGTATCAAATGCTTTGTATAAGTGTTGCTGATAGGGTTCATTATTATCATTATTATTATTATTATTATTATTATTATTATTTGTTTATGTTATGTTTACTGCTTTGTATCCTGTAGAGCCGGGTCCAAACTATGATCCTTAGGCCCTATAGGAGAATTGTCATTAAGTCGATAGCACTTTTCTTAGTATATGGCATGTTCCTAGTAGGGCAATCTTCTGGGCAACTTGTATGTTGAATTTTACCAGGGACGCTGTTAGTAAAATTGTTCATTCCTTTTCTCACGAGGCCCAGAGCTCCGATTACTATTGGTAGTCTCAGTCTTCATTCCACACATCATGTTAATCTCTATCTCCAGGTCCTTGTATTTGGAGAATTTCTCGATAGTTTTTCATTATTATTATTATTAGTAGTAGTAGTAGTAGTAGTAGTAGTAGTAGTAGAAGTATTTCCCTTGATTTCTAGTGCATACTCATTTCCTTCCGGGTCCCAACCAAAGACCTATGGTCAGAAATGGCTTCATGATATTTCCCACTAAATATTTTTTGGGAAAAAAAATAGAAAAACCTTAAGATCATACACGTTTTACATAGATAAGGCTCTTCGTAATGGGTAAGCTGTATTTGTGACTACAACCTTTTGTATTTCTTTAAGGCATTGGCTGCCAGGGATCAATGAGTCTATCAAAACCTTTTCCAATCATGACCCCGATCCGAAACTACAACTGGAATT
Source organism: Acanthosepion esculentum (assembly GCA_964036315.1). Classification (NCBI taxonomy): domain Eukaryota; kingdom Metazoa; phylum Mollusca; class Cephalopoda; order Sepiida; family Sepiidae; genus Acanthosepion; species Acanthosepion esculentum. The sequence continues at coordinate 77,658,685 of OZ038507.1, forward strand.
ACTGATGTCCTCATCTGCCACATTTTTGAGATTTTCACTTCAAGATTCTTGTATGCTGATAATTTCTTGAAGGTCATTTGTTTGCAGATATTTATCACAGGATCTGTATTTCGTGTAAACACGACTTTTTAATACGTGTGCTTGGTAAATTCTGATTAGCAAACATTGGTCCTGTGCAGCAAAAATAAAACCTTCAGTTTCACCTTTTTTAACCCAGTATTACGTAATTACTGATGGGTACGAAGTTTGTCTAAATCAGATTGTTTGGCACGGGCAGAATATTTGCCACTTACTTTTATCTTATCTATTTCTGTATTTGAAAGGCTTTTATTTCGCATGATGTCCCCGTGGACTTTGGCAATCATATTTGGGATTAGATAAGGTATTATTATAGTTTCTACCGTATCTCTCCATATTTGGTATGTCTGGTCCGGGATGTTCTTTTGGGGGATTTTTGAGGTCAGTGAAAAAAGATGTCATTACTTGTTTATACTTTCACGACTGAATTTCGTTCGCTTTCTTTTTATTAATTAATTTGGCATTAAGTCGCCAGATCCCGTTTTGGAATTAATCCGATTTTGGTAACCAGGTATCTCATTGTTGGTGGAAGAGTTTGTCGAAATGACAGATTTTTCGACCCCCAGACTGGTTCCTCTATGAGCGACGCGGCCCTTGTTTATCCGGCATAAAAATTTGTTTGTAAACATTGATATTTTTTGTTGCGTTTTATCCTTAACTGCCAAGGGGTAATTTCGTTCAAAATATCACATCTAGGACGACTGTCGGCCAAAAGTAAAGAGCTCGTCCTGCCCATGAGGCACAAATATTCCCCGACAGATATCACCCCGATATTTCTAGGCATTGGGGATTTTTATTTTTGCATTTATTATTATTATTATTTGTTGTAACCTAGGGAAGGTTACTGAATAGAATAATCACACGAAGGTTGGTAATGAACGATAATACTTAAGACAAGAACAACACGTATAAGATTCGCCAGCGGCGCGTAGAAGAAGTAGTCAACTGCTAGAAGTGAGTCAAGTGAATTCACACAATGAATCTCCAACTGCGGGATATCTAACAACCGCTCCACACGGTCAGATGTGGCACAAAGCCGAATTTAATGTGGGCTATCCGAGCCCGTAGGCTTTGACAAAAAATTCCTCGTAGACTCCATATAAAACGGTGTCAGGTAGCTGTTTCCCGAGACGAGACGCTGCCCTTCGACATAGCCTCGTCTGGGGATCCTCTCTTCCCGGAGGCAGAGAATTTGACCAGCACAACTGGAGACGAATCTATGACTGCAAACCAACATATAGTATTTACTACTGTATTTATTTGAATGGGGACATACCCAATATCGTCTGTAGGTATGCTACATTATTATTATTATTAGTAGTAGTAGTAGTAGTAGTAGTAGTAGTAGTAGTAGTAGTAGTAGTAGTATTGTATAATAAATTGTTTAGTTGCATATAAAGTCGAGGAATAAAATGAAAAAATGTATAAATAAAATAAATCATATATGAAAATTAGCGGTTAAAGAAAGCAGGAAGAAACTTACATTAATAAATAAACGTTAGAATTAGAAAAGCCTCTCATCAAAAATTGAAAAACACTTCTTCCGTTTCCTTCATCATCAAAACTGTTTCGATCTGAGGTCATGAATTAAAATGGTCTCTCATCTTCACTGACATTGTATACTGATTCGACAATATTTTGCCAGCCTTCTTTGTCCTCTGCGAGTTTGCGGATTCATTGCAGATCTTCATTGATTGTAAACTTCTCCAAAGGAAAAGTGGAATCTCTCTGCCTTGTTCTTTGAATGTCTCTGTTCAGCCTTGTGATTATGGTGGTTCTTGGATGACCTCTGAACTTTTTGAAGTCAGTTTTTTTTCAAAATAAAACTCCATGGCTTAACAAATCTGGGCATTCTGGATCCATTCTGTTTGTTGACATTGGCATGTTTTTTTCTTGAACAGTGAGCTGTATTACAGACCCACGGTCAGATAACTTCCAACATCGATGTACATTATTCCTCCATTAACACTTGAAAACAAATCCGTTCCAATAATATTTGCATTCTGTCTCTAAACATATATCAGCTGGTGTTTGTTTTTGCTGATATTACTGTCCAGATCAGGTCCAATTTTTCATTTTCCGAATATTGTATTTCTCAGTATGCAACGTCTTAAATAAGTAGTTACTACGCAGCAGTAACTGGAGCAGCCATTACCTTTTCCGCCAACAAAACTCCGTTTCTTTATCATATATAAAATTAAAATAAATATAAAATAAATATTTAAGAAAGCTGTTCAGTTAAAAATAAATAAATAAGGATCGTTCATGTGTGTCAAATATATATAAGTCATAAATGATAGTATATTTAACCCTTTGAGCCCTGCGTTCCTGAACAATTTTAACCCTTCTGTCTGAGATCCTGATGCAAAATTCGCAAAGGACTGGGATATAATGTTTCACGGCAGATATAAAAATAATTACAAGTGTTTACCCACCATTCAACCTGTGATTGGGTATTAAGTCATTTTTCTCTACCACTGTTCAACCGGTGGCTGGGCGTTACGTCATTTTTCTCTACCACTGTTCAACCGGTGGATGGGCATTACGTCATGTTTCTCTACCACTGTTCAACCGGTGGCTGGGCATAACGTCATTTTTCTCTACCACCGTTGAACCGGTGGCTGGGCATTACGTCATTTTTCTCTACCACCTGTAAATCGGTGGGCGGGGCTCAAAGGGTTAAGTTTTGTAATAAAACAATATATTTAAGTTAGATTTAATACACGTAATTCATGCCAATTTATATATGATAAATACATAAAAATACATATCACACTAGAAAACACACAACCTACAACTAATTATTATTATTATTATTATTATTATTATTATTATTATTATTATTTCCTTTGATATCTGGCGTTTACACATTTCTTTCCGGATCCCGCCCAGGGACCTAAGGTTAGAAATGGCATCATGACACTTTCCACTGCAAAAAAAAAATTGAATAAATAAATAAAAAAAAAAAATTAAAAAATTACATAGACAAAGCCCTTCGTAAAGTGTGGGCTGTACTTGTCAGAACAATTTTGTGTATCTCTTTGAGGCATGGACTTCCAGGGATCCCTTCAATCAGCCTACTGGAATCTTTTCCAACCAGTCCAAGGGCTCCAACTACAACAGGGATTGTTGATGTTCCCATGTGCCACATTTTTGAGATTTCTATTTCATGGTCCTTGTATTTTGACAGTTTTTCGAAAATCTTCAAAGACACATTGCAGTCTGCAGGGACTGCCATATCAATAAGGAGGCACTTATTTTGTTTGTGGTCTTTAATAACAATGTCTGGGCGGTTGGCTTTGATTGTTCTGTCAGTGTGTATTGTGTAGTCCCATAGAATTGTAACAGGTCCTATCTCCGTAACCGGGTCAGGGTGTTTTTCTTCTTCTTCTTCTTCTTCTTCTTATTATTATTATTATTATTATTATTATTATTATTATTAACAAACAAAATGATTGCCGTAACTCTTGCAATATTTTTCAACAATTAAGAGAAGAGCACCATTTAAAAAAGAAGACAGACATTCTGTTGAAACATTGTCAAACACTATGTTTTTTATCTTTTCATAAATCGCGCTTTTCCCTTAACTATTATTATTATTATTATTATTTTCATTATTATTATTAATATTATTATTTCCTTTGATTTCTGTTATATAATCATTTCTTCCGGGTCCTAACAAGAGACCTAAGTTTAGAAATGGCGTCATGACATTTTCCACTGATCACTTTCATAAAATAAACAAACATAAAAACTCTAAGATCCCACACATTTGGCATAGATAAAGCTCTTTCTTCTTTCTTCTTCTTCTTCTTCTTCTTCTTCTTCTTCTTATTATTATTATTATTATTATTATTATTATTATTAGCAGTAGTAGTAGTAGTACTAGTAGTAGTAGTAGTAGTAGTAGTAGTAGTAGTAGTAGTATTATATTTCGATTTCTGCTATGGTCACATTACCTACCAAGTCTAGAGGAAGACCTAAGGCAGGTATTGGTGTGTTGTTATGACTACATTTGAGGATTTGTTTTTCTAACTCCCATAACGTCACTAGCGTTACATGGACAAAGTTCTTCTTAGTGTGTGGGCTGTACTTATCAAGACAATTTCTTTGTATTTCTCTTAAGCTGTGATTTACATTGATTTTTCATAGTATTGTTGTGTTGCTATTCTATCATTCCAATCGCACCTACTATGACAGGTACTATTCTTTTTTTCAATTTCCACATTTTTTCAATATTAATTTCCAGGTTTTTATACTTCGATAATGTTAAAAATTCATTAGTTGATATGTTCCAGTCCGCTGGGCAAGCCATATCAATTAGTAGACAAGTTTTATCTTTTTGATTTTTGACAATTATGTCCGGCCTATTTACTTCAATCTTCCTGTTTGTAAAGATGGTGTAATCCTATAGAAATGTGATGTCTTCTATTTCTGTAACCGGTGCTGGGTGATGTTCATACCAGTGTTTATTAGCATCTTTTCCAAAGTGTTTGTACATGGACCGGTGTAAGTATTGCCCCACTCTATCGTAACGATTTTATATTCATTTGGCGCAAGTACAGAACATCCTGAGAATAAATGGTCTATGGTTTTCTGATATTTATCACAGAATCTGCATTTTGGGATCCACACTATTATGTATGATATTCGCCTGAAAGTTTCTTATGAAAAGACTTTGCTCTTGCGCTGCAAGAATAAAGCCTTCCGTTTCAGCCTATAATTCAGATGCTCACAATCATCGATGAGTGTTAACTTTATCAACATCGGTTTTATTAGCCTCGTTCTGGATATTGGCCATGCACAGGTTTTTTCTTACCAGCGTTGTTTCATCTGTTCAACAGCTTTATCCTTGGCTTTATTTTACATAATTTTTGCAACAATAAATCCTTCCGTTTCAGCCTTTAATCCAGATGCTTGCAATCATCGATGAGTGTTAACTTTATCAACATCGGCTTTATTAGCCTCGTTCTGGATATTGGCCATGTAGAGGCTTGTCTTGCTAGCGTTGTTTCATCTGTTCAACAGCTTTATCCTTGGCTTTATTTTACATAATTTTTGCAACAATAAATCCTTCCGTTTCAGCCTTTAATCCAGATGCTCGCAATCATCGATGAGTGTTAACTTTATCAACATCGACTTTATTAGCCTCGTTCTGGATATTGGCCATGTAGAGGCTTGTCTTGCTAGCGTTGTTTCATCTGTTCAAGAGCTTTATCCTTGGCTTTCTTTTACATAATTTTTGCAACAATAAATCCTTCCGTTTCAGCCTTTCATCCAGATGCAAGCAATCATCGATGAGTGTTGACTTTATCAACATCGGCTTTATTAGCCTCGTTCTCGATATTGGCCATGTAGAGATTGGTCTTACCAGCGTTGTTTCATCTGTTCAAGAGTTTTAACCTTGGCTTTCTTTTACATCATTTTTGCAACAATAAATCCTTCCGTTTCAGCCTTTAATCCAGATGCTTCCAATCATCGATGAGTGTTAACTTTATCAACATCGGCTTTATTAGCCTCGTTCTGGATATTGGCCATGTAGAGATTGGTCTTACCAGCGTTGTTTCATCTGTTCAACAGCATTATTCTTGGCTTTCTTTTACATCAATTTTGCAACAATAAATCCTTCCGTTTCAGCCTTTAATCCAGATGCAAGCAATCATCGATGAGTGTTGACTTTATCAACATCGGCTTTATTAGCCTCGTTCTCGATATTGGCCATGTAGAGATTGGTCTTACCAGCGTTGTTTCATCTGTTCAAGAGTTTTAACCTTGGCTTTCTTTTACATCATTTTTGCAACAATAAATCCTTCCGTTTCAGCCTTTAATCCAGATGCTCGCAATCATCGATGAGTGTTAACTTTATCAACATCGGCTTTATTAGCCTCGTTCTGGATATTGGCCATGTAGAGATTGGTCTTACCAGCGTTGTTTCATCTGTTCAACAGCTTTATACTTGGCTTTCTTTTACATAATTTTTGCAACAATAAATCCTTCCGTTTCAGCCTTTAATCCAGATGCTCGCAATCATCGATGAGTGTTAACTTTATCAACATCGGCTTTATTAGCCTCGTTCTGGATATTGGCCATGCACAGATTTTTTTCTTACCAGCGTTGATTCATCTGTTCAACAGCTTTATCCTTGGCTTTCTTTTACATAATTTTTGCAACAATAAATCCTTCCGTTTCAGCCTTTAATCCTGATGCTCGCAATCATCGATGAGTGTTAACTTTATCAACATCGGTTTTATTAGCCTTGTTCTGGATATTGGCCAAGTAGAGATTGGTCTTACCAGCGTTGTTTCATCTGTTCAACAGCATTATTCTTGGCTTTCTTTTACATCATTTTTGCAACAATAAATCCTTCCGTTTCAGCCTTTAATCCAGATGCAAGCAATCATCGATGAGTGTTGACTTTATCAACATCGGCTTTATTAGCCTCGTTCTGGATATTGGCCATGTAGAGATTGGTCTTACCAGCGTTGTTTCATCTGTTCAAGAGTTTTAACCTTGGCTTTCTTTTACATCATTTTTGCAACAATAAATCCTTCCGTTTCAGCCTTTAATCCAGATGCTCGCAATCATCGATGAGTGTTAACTTTATCAACATCGGCTTTATTAGCCTCGTTCTGGATATTGGCCATGTAGAGATTGGTCTTACCAGCGTTGTTTCATCTGTTCAACAGCTTTATACTTGGCTTTCTTTTACATAATTTTTGCAACAATAAATCCTTCCGTTTCAGCCTTTAATCCAGATGCTCGCAATCATCGATGAGTGTTAACTTTATCAACATCGGCTTTATTAGCCTCGTTCTGGATATTGGCCATGCACAGATTTTTTTCTTACCAGCGTTGATTCATCTGTTCAACAGCTTTATCCTTGGCTTTCTTTTACATAATTTTTGCAACAATAAATCCTTCCGTTTCAGCCTTTAATCCAGATGCTCGCAATCATCGATGAGTGTTAACTTTATCAACATCGGCTTTATTAGCCTCGTTCTGGATATTGGCCATGCACAGGTTTTTTTCCTACCAGCGTTGTTTCATCTGTTCAACAGCTTTATCCTTGGCTTTCTTTTACATAATTTTTGCAACAATAAATCCTTCCGTTTCAGCCTTTAATCCAGATGCTCGCAATCATCGATGAGTGTTAACTTTATCAACATCGGCTTTATTAGCCTCGTTCTGGATATTGGCCATGCACGGGTTTTTTTCTTACCAGCGTTGTTTCATCTGTTCAACTGCTTTATCCTTGGCTTTCTTTTACATCATTTTTGCAGCGACTGTTGGTTCTTGGGTTCTGTTTTGGTTTTCTACAGAATCTACTAAATGTAAATCTCGTTTGTATTTACAACATCAACATTATTATTATTATTATTTCTTTGACTTTCTGCTCTATACATATTTCCTTCTGGCTCCCAACCAGAGACCTAAGGTTGGAAATGGCTTCATGACACCTTCCACTGACAAAGGAAAAACCCAAGACCACACATATTTTACATAGATAAATCTCTTTGTAATGTGCGAGCTCTTCTTGTAAGTACTTTTTTAAAATATTTCTTTCAGGCATGGGCTTCCAGGTATTCCTTTATTTATTCTATCGGGATATTTTCCAATCAATCCGTGGGACCCAAATATAACTGCAATTATTGATGACCTATGTGACACGTTTTTGAGATTTCCACTTCAAGATCCTTGTATCTTGATAGTTTCTTTTTAGATCTTCAAAGATACATAACAATCTGCAGGAGCTGTCATGTCAATAACGAGGTACTTTTTTGTTTGCGGTCTCAAATAACAATGTCCGGACGATTAGCTGATTGTTCTGTTTCTTTGTATTGTGTAATCCCCTAAAATTGTAACAGGTCCTATAGTATTATTATTATTATTATTATTATTATTATTATTATTATTATTATTATTATTATTATTATTATTATTTCCTTGGGTTTCTGTTGTATATACATTTCCTTCCGGATCCCAACCAGAAATCTAAGGTCAGAAATGGCTTCATGACATTTTCCACTAATTATTTTTGTAAAAACAAGCGAACAACCACCTCTAAGATCACACACATTTTACATGAATAAAGCTCTTCGTAATATGTGAGCTGTACTTGTGAGTACAAGTTTTTGTATTTTTTTTTAAGGCATGAACTACCAGGAATCCCTTCAGTGAGTTTATCAGAACCTTTTTCAATCAATCCGAAGGCTCCAACTACAACTGGAATTATTAATATCCTCATGTGCCATAGTTTTTAGATTTTAACTTCAAGATCTTTGTACTTTATAGTTTTTGAAGATCTTTAAAGATACATTAGAATCTGCAGGAACCGCCATGTCAATAAGAAAAGCACATTCTGTTCTTGTGGTCTTTGATCATGATGTCTGGGCGATTAGCTTTGATTGTTTTGTTTGTGTTTATTGTAATGTCCCGTAAGCTTAACACTGATTCCTTGGAATTTTGAAAAAAATTAATTTAATTTTTTCAATTCACAAATTTTTGAAGATATTTTAAACTGAATTTCAAACATTTTTTTTAATTCACGAAGTTTTTGTGTTACTTTAAACTCCATATAAATTTTTTAAAATTAAATTCACTAATTTCAGTTATATTAAAATTTGAATTTTTAACTGTTCCCTCCCAATCCTAGATGTTCAAGCACCAGATGAAGGACATATTTTCAATACGGGGTTCATCCAGGTCCCCAAAATGTATAATATGTATATGTAGAGTAAATGTGCTTCAGATACTGGGACGGACAAACAGAATTTGCCGTTTATTTATTTAGATTTTATTATTTTTTTCTATTTTCTATTTTATTTTTTATTTTATTTTTTATTTTATTCTTATTTTATTTTTTATTTTACTTTATTTTTATTTTATTCTTATTTTATTTTTTATTTTGTATTTTATTTTATTTTACTCTATTTTTATTTTATTTTTATTTTATTTAACTTTATTTTTATTTTATTTTATCTTTTATTTTACTTTATTTTTATTTTATTTTTATTAAACTATTTTTATTTTATTTTTTTAATTTATTTTTAATTAACTAATTTTATTTTATTTTTTATTTTATTTAACTTTATTTTTGTTTTATTCTTATTTTTTTATTTTACTTTATTTTTATTTTATTATACTTTATTTTTATTTTATTTTATTTTACTTTAATTTTATTTTATTTTACTTTGCTTTTATTTTATTTTATTTTTTATTTTTTATTTTCCTTTATTTTTATTTTATCTTTTTACTTTGTTTATATTATTTATTTTGATTTGATTTTATCTTTTTTTTTTTTACTTATTTTTTTGCTATGCAAACCCCACAGTGGCATACGAGCAGATATATAGATACTTCCTCTTCTCATCCATCATAAAACCGCCTTCCAAGCCACGAATCCACTGAATATCTAGACCTGAGAGAACTATATCTATGCAAAAGGTTGTAAATTTCGTGTGAGGAACTCAATACGCAAACATTCGAAACTTTATCTAGAGTACGACAAAGAAATGAGAATGCCAATCAATTTAATCTCTTCTTAGACTATTGCGCTGCGCGTATACAAGCACAGATGTGAAGAAACGGGCAATGTTCCTTTGAGCATTCCATACCGTATCGCAACTGAATCTACTAATAAAAATCTACTTCCCCTCCCGAGGCCAATGTAAAGAGGATGAGGCGGGATTATGCTGATGACATAGGCATTCATTGTTGGCACTTAGAATGATCTTGAAGAAGAAAAAAAAATTTAATTTTAAAAATAGCAATTATTCCAAGAAGTAAGATACAAGGTACACCTTTCCAAAACAGAAACTGGAATTGGAATGAAAGTTGTGACGACACCTACCCTGAATCCTGAGAATATCATGGGCTGAACATGTGACCAAAGACGAAGTTTTAGAGAAAATTCAAAGAGGACATTTATACTTAACATCAGGAAAAGACAGTTAAAATCTCTAGGAGAGATGGCTTGGCAATTCTACCACTCACCGAACAAATTGAAGGTAAGAGGAACAGAGGAAAATAATACATTACCTACCTAGCGAGTTTCAGTAAATCAATGGCGGAACAAGATTTCAAAAAGATAAAAAATTTATTAAGAGCTACAAATGAAAGGAAATTGTGGAGAGCCATGATCGCTAACGTTTTGAAGGGATATAGCATATGGAAGAGGAAGAATGGTATGCAAGTCAAGATGGCTAACAATTGCTCGTCAGCAACAAGAGACCCAACGCAGATATGAGCAGACAATGAAGAAATGCTTACTCTCGTTACAGTCTCTAGCGAAAGCACGAGTATTTAGTATTAATAATTAATGTTTTAAAAAAAAGAGAGGAAAGGAAAATAAATAGTGGTCGGTGTCGCCTGCGCCCAGCCACCGCTGACGTCGTTGTCGGCGTCTTGGCAAGATTCTTCGGCGGGAACAGGGCGATAGACTCATACGCCAATTGAACGTTAACAAACCATGAGATGACATGCGAAATCGGATAACGTTCTTTGTGCATGCTCATTTTCCACCAGCAACCCTCCTTACCCCACACACCTCTTTTGCGATTTATCTATCTATATATCTATCTATATATATATATATATATATATATATATATATATATATATATATATATATCATTTTCTCTCGTTTTTTTAAAATATTTTTCCTTTTCCATCTTTTTAGCTTTCTATCTCAGTCAGTTCAGTATCTCCTTAGCTAGATATCGAGTTCTCTTTCTTTCTCCGTTTGTGTATTATCTATCTTTTTATCTGTCTATCTATCTTAGACAGTTCGTTGTTTGTCTAGCAATCTATATGTTCATCGTCTATCTCTTTAAGTCTGTTCTTACTTATCGATCTATCAATCGATCATACTCTGTTTTCATTATCTGTTTATCTATCTCGATATAATTCAGTTACATCCCTCTTTGTCTATCTCAATCTGTTCGTATTTATCTAGCTCCGTTCATTAACTATTTATATATCTATCTCGGTCTATTCCCACGCATACATATGTGTGTGTGTGTGTGTGTGTGTGTGTGTGTGTGTGTGTGTGTGTGTGTGTGTGTGTGTGTGTGTGTGTGTGTGTGTATTAGAGCCATTTCTCTTTTTTGCTATGACTTTTGCTGATTTATATGGCGCGCTCTATATGCTTGATATTATGGGATGCATTGCAGTGTCTTGTTTGTTTTGTTTTGTTTTTTGTTTTTTTGCTTGTTTATATATATATATATATATATATATATATATATATATATATATGTATGTATGTATGTATATATATATATATATATATATATATATATATGTGTGTATATATATATATATATATATTATTGTTATACGTGAAGTAAATTTTATTGTTATACATTAAGTAAATGTTCTGTTTAATAAACAGTATTAACAACATTTACCGGCCTGAACGTTCAAAAGATTTTCATAGAAAATATATGTCCTCCAACAGGAATAGAACTTGAAACATATTTTCTATGAAAATTTCTCGGACGTTCAGGCCGGTAAATGTTGTTAATACTGTTTATTTTAAACAGAGCATTTACTTAAATATTTGTAACTATATAAATAAGGTTTAAAAATAAAATATATTAAAATAATTGTTGGACTTTGTCCAGTTCGTAATATATATATATATATATATATATATATATATATATATTTAGTTTACGAAAAACTAGGTAATCCGTATGGGTAGACTCAAGGAGGATAAAATCCAGAGAGCTCAATATAAATCAGAGCTAATAATTTAAATAAAAATAAAAACAGACCACTTTAAGGTTCCATGTAATAAATTATTTCACCACAGCCCTTTTAAAGGATCGCGGATCATCAGATTTTACTTCCAAAGGTTGAAACGAAAAATGAAAAGAATTCGTTTCAACTTTTGGAAGTAAAATCTGATGATCCGCGGTCCTTTAAAACGGCTGTGGTGAAATAATTTATTATATGGAACCTTAAAGTTGTCTGTTTTACTTTCAAATATATATATATATATATATATAGAGAGAGAGAGAGAGAGAGAGAGAGAGAGAAAGAGAGAGAAAGAAGGAGGAGAGAGAGAGAGAGATACCTCTAAAGATTCGTTAAAAAATGTCCATGTTAAAAATGACCCAAACTTAATAAAAACAAAACTTTAGGGTCAAAATCTTTGTTTTTATTAAAAGGAAAGAACAAATGATTTTTAATTATGAAATTATATGCTTCTATCCTTTTTATGAATGTTAGAAATTTTGGTTAAAATTCTTGCGTCATCGGGCGTACTGAAGATTAGTAGAGGATATGCCAGCGTCTTTTTTGCAGTGAAAAACATATTAATTTGGAAATTCTTGCAGAAATCAAATAATTGTCGGATTTTAAGATATCTTTCAAGGTTTATTCACAAAATGAATAAAATTATTTCAGAAATGTTTTTTGGGGGGCGGGGGTCTTGGCAAAAACACTCTTTTTTAACTCTGTAACCCTCACGTATTTAATTTTAGGAAATTTCGAGAAATTAATTTTTGTACCACTTAATGTTTATATTAATTATATGCAGAAGTCCTTGGAGACTTGAAATCATCAATTTTTAGTAAAACACGAACCCCAGTTATCGAAAATCTGCTCTTAATCGTAAAATAAAAAATGCAATAAAACTAAGATATTATTTAATTCTAAAAGCTTTTAGTTGTATTTAAGAATAAGATATATTATGGACACAATTGTCTTAACAAAAAAAATTTCAATTAATTTACAAGAATTTTTCATTTTTCTTAATTTTGATTAGAATAGTTTATAAAGGTTTAAATCTTTTACATTTCTGTATCAAGTAGGTTAGGGGATAGTGTAATTAAGTAAAAAGTATATTTACTAATAATAAAGGGAAAAGCTTACTACAATTCAGCGAACCCCAGTTTAAAATTCATGGCCAATGTACCTAAGATTCAATAAAACATTAGATTACGGAGAATATTTTCCTAATTTTTTAAGATTACTGAGTAGTTGATAATTATATAAAAAGGGCGCTCACGTTATATTCCTCAAGTAATCGAGTATGTCCCGTAGAAAAAATTAGATATCTGGCTGTCAATCAAGCTGTCAACTAGTCAACAACTTAAATAAAAACTGAATGGTTTATATGTGCCTTTTCTTAGGTGAAAACAGAAAACCCAATGATAAACTACTGTACATTTTCCAATCACCCGCCATCAATAATCAAACAGATACCAAAATCGATTAACTGCAGACTTTCCGACAATTCTTCCAGTGAAGCCATATTTAACGAAGCTAAGAAAGACTATGAATCAGTCCTTAAAGATAGTGGATTCCCGGCAACACTCACATACTCCCCACCGAGCACAAAAAAGGCTAACACGAAGAGAAATATCATATGGTTCAACCTACCTCACAGCAAAAAGGTAAAAACAAACATAGGTAAAATATTCTTCTAGCTCCTGAACAAACACTTCCCAGAATCAAGCACTCTACACAAGATATTCAATAAAAACACTGTAAAAATCAGCTACAGTTGCACCGAGAACATGACACAAATAATAAAAAAGCACAACAGGAAAACTATCAACAAATCATCCGAACAAATTAAACCCACGTGTAATTGTAGAATAAAGAATGATTGTCCCTTAAACGGTAATTTCTTACAAAACAACGTAATATACCAAGCCACAATAAAATCACCAGATAATGAAGAAAAAGTATAACATAGGAGTAACTGAAGGACCCTGGAAACAAAGAAACTATGCACACAAAGCATCTTTCACAAATAATAAATACGCGAACAGCACAATGCTTTCTAAGTATATCTGGGAAATTAAAAACAAAATACAAATCATACCAAAAATATCATGGAAAATAAGGAAAAGATCATAAGCCTACAACAATGAATCAAAAACCTGCAAACTTGGCTTAGAGAAAAAAAAATAGATATTATTACCTTCCCAGACCAAAATAAATTACTAAATAAACGATCTGAGCTCATCTCAAAATGCAGACATGAAAACAAATTTTTACTACGTTACTTAAAAATCGAAAACTGAAAAGAAAAAAGAAAAAGAAAAAAATAATAATATAAAAAACAAGTAAAATAAATTAACCCAAACAAATAATAGACAAACTAACAAACCACTCCCGTTAGAATAGACGAAATAGAATAAATAAAAATAAATACATAAAAAACAAGTAAAAATAATCAATCCAAATAAGCAAATAAAGTAAATAATAAACAAATTAACTAAACAATCCCGCCAAAATAAGCGTTAGACTACAACAATCAATTCAAAAATCGGACGAAAAAATAGCTATAAGTGATATAATAACGAAGTTGCTCAAAAATCGAAAACAGAAAAATATACAAAATAAAAAATAAGAAATAAATAAGAATACACAAGTAAAAATTAATCCAAATAAATGAACAAATTAACAAATCGCTCCCGAAAATAAGCGTTGGAACTAATAAAAATAAACGAATAAGCAAAAACAAATGAACCAATCCAATAATTGAACGAATAAATAGCTTTAATTATCTTCCCAGACCAAAAAAAACTATTAAATAGGAGACCAAAGCAATTTTACTAAGTTAATAAAACATCGAAAACCGAAAATAAAAAATGAAAATAAAAACAATATAAATTAACATAAATAAATAAACAAGCCACTCCGGCCAAAATAACTGACAGAATCGATTACCCACAATGCACCACTCACCCATATATATAAACAGTCGAGAAAAAAATCCAAAACTCGCGGCCTGACGATTGCGACTAGCACAAAACAGCCTGTCGCCTCTCAATGTTGACTTCTATGTTCATTTTTATATTTACATACGCTCTATCTCTGATATTGAGCATTTTCCCCATAAATATAGCACACCTTAAGACAATATTTTTTCATATATATATATATATATATATATATATATATATATATATATATATATATATATATATATATATATATATATATATATATATATATAATTATTTAAGACATTTTTATGTTTAACATTCTTTTTATAGATACAAATATTTAAGTGAATGCTCCGTTTATAATAAACAGTATTAAACATTTACCGACTATATGACGGTGCCTTATAGGATACAGGTTCGAATCCTGTCGGAGGACGAATATTTTCTATGAAAATTTCTCGGACATTCATGCCGGTAAATGTTTAAACAGAGCATTTACTTAAATATTTGTATCTATAAAAAGAATTTTAAAAATAAAAATGTCTTAATATATATATATATATATATATATATATATATATATATATATATATATATATATATATATATATATATATATATCGTGTGTTCATATGTGAATCTCTTCTTAGGCATATGAGTATAGAAGTATGTGTAGTTGTGTGTGTCCGAGTATAAGTGCGTGCGAATTTGCGTGCGTGTGCCTGTGTATGTCGGTGAGCGTGCACGGGTGTGGCAGGCGTGCTTGTTTTATGTGCGGGCATACCGTGGAGCGTACGTTTCTTCAACTCTACACATCCCTAAAAGTAAATAATATTTGTATTAAATCAGATTAATTAAACTTTAAATCAGTTAATATTCGTCAAATAAAGATTCAGAAAAGTATATTTTATTTTTGAACAATTTTTTTTAATAAAGAGAATTACATTGCAGTAATGGAGGGCTAACAATGGCGCTAAAATCTACGATTATTAACAATTTCAGAACGAAAAATCATTCCAGATAATTTAAATTAGTTTTGAAATACAGCAAAGTATTTTGCACATTAGACATATTAAATTTTATTTCTTAGCTTGAAATTAAATCTAAAATAAAAGTTTCAAGAAACATTTTTCATTTTTAGAAATACATTTTAAACCTTAGGTATTGCGTTTTTGTGGATGTACCTATATCCAAATAAGAATAGACAGATTAAGAATCTACAATTCTTAGCATTTACTTTTTAAAAATATTTTTCTAAATACTTTTGGCATTTAAAAGAAATTTTTAAAAAACTCTACCGTAAAATGAAAATTTTAAAAAAAATAAACGAAAATTCATAAGTCTTTAAATGACTCATGTTCCCTGTGTTTACATGAAAAGCTGCATATTATAAAGTTTCCTAAAAATAAAGTTCTCCTAAATCAAAGAAATGAATTAACAGTAATTTGTAGGCATTGTATAATATATACTTTTAAAATATAGTTAATAGAATTTTTCATAAAAAATCTACGCATTATAATTACATATCTATTATTTTATTTATATATAATGGTCCACATAATATTTATTTAATTCTTTGATTTTTCAACTTTAATATTGCCATGTTTTAATGCCCATTCAATATAATAAGTATCGCATTTTGGGTTTAAAATATATATTAAAATGTTTTAATTAAACTAACGCCCCCCTTTAAGAAAGTTCTGAAGTATTTTTTTTAATCTTGAAATTCCTTTAAAATAACTTTTTGTTAAATATAACTCTATGTCTCTTTCAGCATTTCTAAACTTTATATTTCAACAGTATGTTTGCTGTGGACGTGTCTAAAGTCACAGTTTATCTAGACATGAATTAATAATTCACCTACCTCCACCTTCTGACCTTATTTTTCATTTTACCTCTGATCCGTCTTTTGATTGGTTAATCAAGACATGCACACAAATGTGTTTTTTTTTTATTTTGGAATTTTCGTTTACCGCTCCTTTTTAACTTTCAAATGAGCTCCCAAATTGTTTCTGATTTCCCAAGTAATTCAGTTTCATCATAAGTTATCTAACATCGCCTGATGAGGGACAATTTTAAAGTTCGGAAACATGGAAATTTTGGGGTAACGATGTAAATTATTATAATAAAAACATTATAATATATGTCACACATTATGAAATGGACAAAGTCAGACAATTATTTTTTAAGACATTTTTTATGTTTATACGTTCTTTTTATAGATACAAATATTTAAGTAAATGCTCCGTTTATAATAAGCAGTATTAACAACATTTACCGGCCTGTATGTCAGAGAAATTTTCATAGAAAATATGCGTCCTCCGATAGGAATCGAAACTTTATTCTTTGCGGAACCGTCATATAGCCTGACGTGCCTTAACCGATTCGGCCACAGAGGGGCGTACGGTTAGCAAGGTCGATTTTACTGCTTTTAAACACAATCTTCCATGATTCTCTAACGTACATTCATATCTGATCGATACGTATCCAAATGTAGACAGATGATGTCACACATTATGAAATGAACCAAGTCCGACAATTATTTTTAAGACATTTTTTCTCTGACATTCAGGCCGATAAACGTTGTTAATACTGTTTATTATAAACAGAGCATTTACTTAAATATTTGTATCTTCAAAAAGAACGTATATAAATAAAAAAAATTAATATATATATATATATATATATATATATATATATATATATATATATATATATATATATGTATGTATGTATGTATCCGATGCGATGAGAACGAAAGTAATATATAAATTCTAACGTTCACAGCATTAATCCAAATGAGGGCTCGATACCGATAGTAGAGCGATAATTATTTATTTATTTATTATAATTTTATTATATAGATAATGGTTTTGTATATATATATATATATATATATATATATATATATATATATATATATATATAAGTGAACACTGAGGTGAACACCGATGAGGGACAGTCTGTTTTATGCTTGAACGCTATATTCATGTCTGTCGCCGTTCGGTGTTGACCTCAGTTTCCACCTTCCTTTTGTATTTACATAAAACTCTATCTCTGATATTGGGCACTTTTACCCAGAAATAAAGCATGCCTAAACTATATTTTTATCATATATATATATGTGATGGTAGTATAATGGATAATGTCTTAGAATTGCTAATTGAAGAGCCAAGTTCCAATTCCAGTTGGGTTCGTTATACACACAAACACACACACACACACACACACTCACACACATATATATATATATATATATATATATATATATATATATATATATATATATATATAATGCTCTTCAACTAAAATCGAGCCCTCCTAGCCACTGACGTCTTTCATATAGTAAAAACGTTAAAATGTCCCTTTCTCTCTGCCGTGCGACGATAGCTTTGGGGTAGAATGTCTGACGGATGCCAAATCGGTCGGGTTTCCATCACGGCTTGAAGCAAACGGGCGTCTAACCACACTGATGAGTTGTGATGCAGCGAAACAGTCTGTCTGTGGATGACTATATATATATATATATATATATATATATATATATATTTAAAGACATTTATATATATTATGTTTAACGTTCTTTTTATAGATACAAGTATTTAAGCAAATGCTCTGTTTTATAATAAAATAGACCATTTGCTTAAATACTTGTATCTATAAAAAGAACGTTAAACATAATATATATAAATGTCTTTAAATAAATTGTCGGACTATGTCCAATTCTAAAATATATATATATATATATATATATATATATATATATATATATATATATATATATATATATATATAGGTATAGAGTCAGGTAAATCAAATGACCAGATATAATCAACCGTATAATCGTGTTTCAGCGTGCATGCACAAGTATGCAAATAAATAATTATTACATTTATTCATGAAGTGTAAGCATAATGGTGCTCGATGTGGTTAAACAGAGCAATGATCTATATATGAATAAATGCACATATACGTATACCTACGTTTAGTGTGTGACTTAAGTTTCGCTGGTTTCCCAGCTCATCGGGCACAATGTACATCTTATGTTTTTAGAAAAGTACACAAATGTCATATGGGAAAACACTGCTTATAGCCCAAAAATAAAAATAAAATATTACAAAAGTTGCAGATAGTGCTCATTTTCAAGAAAAAAAGGGAAAATTAATATTTTTTTCTTAATATAAACTATCTAAAGAGGATTTATTGTAAATTTTAATATATTTTACATGTCATGCCTATTTTGGTAACTTTGAGAGGTAATATTTTTTTTAATTATATAATTAATATTTTCATATTATAAAACACCTTTTTTCAGATTCCCTTAGTATCACTTCATCTTTCTTATAACTACAACTTGGGGTGTTAAAATTATATCTAGGTTGAATCTGTGTAGCTAATTTCCATTTAAGCCAGACAACATCTGCCCTCCCCTTACCACTATTCGGCGAGTTTTTTGGGGGTTTTTTTGCTTGTCTGGTATGTTATGGGTTGCCTATGTATCAATTCTTACATCTGTTTTTTTTTTTTTTTTCAAATATTAAAATTTAAATTTCGAGTTCCGATACTGAATACTGTTGAGGTGAACAAAGCCAACGTATTGAGGTTGGTTGAAATAGTCTATACTCCTGAGGTAATTTTGGATTCCCCTGTTATGCAATATATATATATATATATATATATATATATATATATATATATATATATATATATATATATATATATTATGAAATGGACACAGTCCGACAATTATTTTAAGACATTTTTATGTTTATACATTCTTTTTATAGATACAAACAGAGCATTTACTTAAATATTTGTATCTATAAAAAAGAATGTATAAACATAAAAGTGCCTTAATATATTTATAAATATATATATATATATATATATATATATATATATATATATATATATATATATATATATATCGGTTTTGTAGTGCGTATTCAATTTATGTAACGTAAATCATTCAAACGAAAAACAAATACTGAAGCTAGTTATATGGCGAGAATGTAATACTAGCTTCAGTATTTGTTTTTCGTTTGAATGATTTACGTTACATATATATATATATATATATATATATATATATATATATATAATATATATATATACATACATATATATATATGTATATATATATATATATATAGAGAGAGAGAGAGAGAAAGAGAGAGATAGACAATATTAGTGGTCAATATATATATATATATATATATATATATATTTCCAAGAGGGTAAAATCCAGGTAGAGCCCTATGTCAAGGACAGAGTAAGAATATAATATAAAAGGCTCAAACACTAATATTCCATGATTATAAATTATTACATTGGAATCGTAAGTAAAATAAAAAGGTTTTTGAATTTGATGAATTGGAAGTGATTACCATTTCAATGTAATAAATTATAACCATGAAATATTAGTATTAGAGCCTTTATATATATATATATATATATAGCATAATGAGAGGCCACGTATACTTTCTTGATATGTATATAATATCTGGATAAAATGAATGAAACAAAATTGGGTGTTTTTTTTATGAAAGTATTTATTTCTGTGTTTTTGTATATATTTATTTATTTAATATTTCAGACCACCTAGGTCTTTCCTCAGAAATCAAATTAGAAACTGTGTTTGTGTGTTTGTTTACAGCGTTTGTTTACAGCGTTTTCAAACAAACGCTGTAAACAAACACACAAACACAGTTTCTAATTTGATTTCTGAGGAAAGACCTAGGTGGTCTGAAATATTAAATAAATAAATATATACAAAAACACAGAAATAAATACTTTCATAAAAAAAACACCCAATTTTGTTTCATTCATTTTATCCAGATATTATATATATATATATATATATATATATATATATATATATATATATATATATATATATATATATATATAAAAGTGAACATAGAAGTCAACACTTAGAGGCGACAGTCTGTTTCATGCTAGATGCAATCGTCGGGCCACGAGTGCTTTATTTGTTTTTTCTAAACGGCTAGTTTATCGGTATCGATTGTTAGTTCATTTATATATTTGGTTGTATTTAGATCAATTTATTATGCTTGTCGTTATTTATTTATTACACTGTATATTTTATCTTTTTGGTTTTCGATTTTTAACTAACGCAGTATATTATTTTTTATACATTTTTTTATCGCTATATAACAGTTATAGCTATTTTTCGTCCGATTTTTTGTTTTGATTTTTTATAGTCTATTATTTACTTTATTTATTGATTTTGTTCCTTATTTTTTATTCTATTTCGTCTATTCTAACAGGTGTGATTTGGTCATTTGTTTGGATTAATTTATTTTGCTTATTTTATTGTCATTTTGTTTGTTTATGTATTTATTTATTTTTTCAGTTTTCGATTTTTAAGTTCCGTAGTAAAAAATTTTTTTCATGTCTGCATTTTGAGATTAGCTCGGATCTTTTATTTAATAATTTATTTTGGTTTGGGAAGGTAAAGATAGCTATTTTTTCCTCCAAGTTTGCAAGTTTTTGATAGGTTGTTGTAGGCTGATGATTTTTTTCTTATTTTCCAAGATATTTTTTTTGTTTTTGTTTTGTTTTTTATTTCGCAGATATACTTAGAAAGCATTGTGCTTTTCGCATATTTACTATTTGTGAAAGATGTTAAATAAAAGATCCGATCTAATCTCAAAATGCAGACATGAAAACAAATTTTTACACACGCTCTATCTCTGATATTGAGCACTTTATCCCATAAATATAGCACACTTTAAGACTATATTTCTTCATATATATATATATATATATATATATATATATATATATATATGAAGAAATATAGTCTTAAAGTGTGCTATATTTATGGAATAAAGTTCAGTACCAGGACACAGCAGTGGTGAACCAAAAACTTGGCGAATTGAGTTAAAGGGAAATAACTGCGACATCCGAAAGAACTACAACAATCTACCCGGTGGACGAAATATTCCAATCACCTGAAGAGGGCCGGAGCGTACAACGGCCGAAACGTTGTAAATATAGCAATGAAGAGGAGGATAACAGTTCGAGTAATGTAAATAATGCAAGTAATCTTAATACCCCATCTCAGATATATATATATATATATATATATATATATATATATATATATATATATATATATATATATATGAGTCTATCAAAAATTGATTTTATTTGCTTGAAATTAATTATAAGCATATTATAATTACCAGCCTTTTTAATCATAAATTGTCTAGAAGATTTTAAGTTAACTTTTTAAATTCTCTTTTCCTACGCGTATGCCACATTCAAAATGGCTGTCTATCTGGACGCACGTAGATAGCAAACAGCTCTTACATAACTTCGTTATACACTGAGGTGAAAAGTACTGCAAACATTCATCAGAAGTTAGTTAATTTTAAGGTAAGGCTAGGCTTGATATAAGCACACTAAGAAGATTGGTCATTAGAGTTAATGGCAATCGTAGAGAAAAAGGAGAAACTGAGCTTAATGACAGGCTCCTCAGTGGTAGGACAGCTGCTGCTCCGAATGAGAATGTGCAATATCTTAGCTATTCAAAATTACGTAAAAATTGAGTTCCGAGAATACTAACAGAGGACATGAAGGAACATACAGTCGTTGCTGCCTAAGAGCATTCCATCAGTTTGTGGCCATGGAGGAGGGACACAGAGTACTATGATTCTCTAGCAATGATGAGATGAAAGAAGCATAGGCTTAAACATGCAACCAAGAAGCTTCTACGGGACGGGTATGCATACCTTCATTGAAAAGTGGAATACCACAATTGAGAAGGACGAGATTATAATCCAAGGAATTTTGTATTCACTTTGGTATGCTTTATGTGCCATGACTATTAAATCTCTTGTAATTAAAGAACATGCATTACTTCTTAACCGACTTTGATATATATATATATATATATATATATATATATATATATATATATATATATATATATAATTGCACCGCAACCATTACCTGAACAGATAGATAGATAGATAGATAGAGAAAAAGAGAGAGTGGTAGGGAGATAATGAAAAGATTCAGATAGATAGATATTAACTGTTTTAGATAGAGAGAGAGGGGGCAAGAGAAAGGGATAGATAGATAGATAGATAGATAGATAGATAGATAGATAGATAGATAGATAGATAATGAACAGTCTGGGATAGATAGATAGATAGATAGATAGATAGATAGATAGATAGATAGATAGATAGATAGATAGATAGATAGATAGATATTAACTGGCTAAGATAGAGAGAGTGAAAGAGGGAGAGGTAGGGAGATAATGAAAAGATTCAGATAGAGAGAGAGAGAGAGTGAGGGAGAGAAATATTAACTGGCTAAGATAGAGAGAAAGAGAAAGAGAGAAGTAGGGAGATAATGATAAGATTCAGATCGATAGATAGATGTTAACTGGCTAAGATAGAGAGAAAGGAAAGAGAGAGAGAGGTATGGAGATTATGAAAAGATTCAGATAGATAGATAGATAGATAGATAGATAGATAGATAGATAGATAGATAGATAGATAGATAGACGCGGACAAATTTTACATCTATTAGTCTACCTCTCGATTTCTCTCGTTCTGCTTTGTTTTTATTTTATTTTTCTCTCTCTCTCATTTTCCCCTTTTCTCACTACACCGCTTTTCCCTTTCTCTCCTTTCCTTTTACCCTTCCTTTTCTTTCTATCATTTTCTCCTCGTTTTCACCATTTCCAAATGTCCTCATAATCGGCACCCAAAATACCTAATCGCCTTGTAATCACCATAAACATAACATCGAGAATCTTTGAGTTAAGCTGAGGCTTTGCTTTCTAAGACTTGAATAGAAGCACTTTGCAGTTTTAAAATAATACGCTGAAAGCAATAGCATTTTGTTCCTGAGTTCTGTGGGAATTGGCAGGTATAGAATTTACGCTTAACATAGCTCATGTCTCGCATCGTTAGGGTCAGATGTTTGATAAATCTATTGAAATTATTATCAGATCTGATCTTTATACTCTTCGAAACAAACGCTAATCAAAAATTTTAAATCTAAATTTCTTACAATGTTAGAGTTTCGTTAAAAACGTAACATTGAAATTTAGAACGAATAAAAATGTTCTTTATTTATTTTATTTTATTATATTTTTATATCACTATATGGGAAAAATAATATACATTCTTATATTATATTATTGACATATAAATATACATTCTTATATACCAGAACAAAGTTAGGAAAGTTAACGAAATACGGAGGAAAACATTTCAATTTAAAAAATGCTAATTAAAAGAGAAGGCACTTTTCTAAGAAGAAAGTGTATAGAAAGTGCTCCAATCTCTAGATCAACCACAGTAAATTTGCGTCGAGGTTTCAACAATATTTTATCTTTCATGACAGATTTTCTATTCTCACAATGTACGATAATTAATAACAAAAGTGATAAAGCAATAAACAAAAAGAAACAAAATGAAATCGGTTTGGTTTGGTTTGGTTTGTTTTACAGCACCTCAACCTCAATGGGTTATTTAATGCCGACATGATTTTTATTGATGGTAATTTTTTTTTTTCCAAAAATGTATTGCTGGTAATATATTTTTTCAAAAGTATATTGCTGGTAATATTTTATTCCAAAAACGTATAGTTGGTAATATTTTTTCAAAAATGTATTGCTGGTAATATTTTATTCCGAAAATGTATTGCTGGTAATATATTTTTTCAAAAATGTATTGCTGATATTATTTTTTTCAAAAAATGTATTGCTGATAATATGTTATTCTGAAAATGTATTTCTGGTAATATATTTTTTCAAAAATGAATTGCTGATAATATTTTTTTCCAAAAATGTATTGCTGGTAATATATTTTTTCAAAAATATATTGCTGGTAATATCTTATTCCAAAAACGTATTGTTGGTAATATTTTTCCAAAAACGTATTGTTGGTAATATTTTTCCAAAAATGTATTGCTGGTAATATATTTTTTCAAAAATATATTGCTGGTAATATCTTATTCCAAAAACGTATTGTTGGTAATATTTTTCCAAAAATGTATTTCTGATAATATATTTTTTCAAAAATGAATTGCTGATAATATTTTTTTCCAAAAATGTATTGCTGGTAATATATTTTTTCAAAAATATATTGCTGGTAATATCTTATTCCAAAAACGTATTGTTGGTAATATTTTTCCAAAAATGTATTTCTGGTAATATTTTTTTTCAAAAATGAATTGCTGATAATATTTTTTTCCAAAAATGTATTGCTGGTAATATATTTTTTCAAAAATATATTGCTGGTAATATCTTATTCCAAAAACGTATTGTTGGTAATATTTTTCCAAAAATGTATTTCTGGTAATATATTTTTTCAAAAATGAATTGCTGATAATATTTTTTTCCAAAAATGTATTGCTGGTAATATATTTTTTCAAAAATATATTGCTGGTAATATCTTATTCCAAAAACGTATTGTTGGTAATATTTTTCCAAAAATGTATTTCTGGTAATATATTTTTTCAAAAATGAATTGCTGATAATATTTTTTTCCAAAAATGTATTGCTGGTAATATATTTTTTCAAAAATATATTGCTGGTAATATCTTATTCCAAAAACGTATTGTTGGTAATATTTTTCCAAAAATGTATTGCTGGTAATATATTTTTTCAAAAATATATTGCTGGTAATATCTTATTCCAAAAACGTATTGTTGGTAATATTTTTTCAAAAATGTATTGATGGTAATATTTTTTTTCAAAAATGTATTGCTGGTAAGGTAATATTTTTTTTAAATATATTGCTGGTAATATTTCTTTTTATAAAATATATTGGTGGTAATTTTTTTCAAAAAATGTATTGCTGGAATTAAAACCTATTTTTATATTTTCATAGTGTTTTGACCCCTTTTTCTTGGGGGTGTAACTATTTGCCCATAGCTGGGGCCCTAACAGGTGCCACCACCCCTAGACAGCTTGAACATGGGAACACCAGCAATTAAGAGGTGGTTCCATGCTCCTCAAAACCTCCTGATCAGAGGCCTTGCTGTTGGATGTAGTTTCTGTTCATACTCAGAACGGAAATGAAATCATCTAGACTCTATGCCCAAAACACATGTTTAAAAAAATTAATTAATTTAAATTTAAAATTTTCGACGTCCCCTCTCGTTCATACTCACGTGTAACCACATCAACGTAAATATCAGTTAGTCCGATGAAATTTTTTCTACTTTCCTAATATCAGTATATACCATTCCACTATATATATATATATATATATATATATATGTATATATATGTGTGTGTGTGTGTGTGTGTGTGTGTGTGTGTGTGTGTGTGCATACTAACTTGTACATATATGCACACATATACTTTATATGCACTCACATATAAATATACGGGCAGATTGGAGCATGGGCGCATGCGCGCAAACGCGCATACTCACACACGCACACATACATTATGAAAAAAACTTTCAACAACAATGAAAAGTGCATTTAAAAATAGAAAAATCGAGAAGCAAAAAACAGTCAATTGCTGGTATCCCCTGACGAGTGTACAGAATGATTCCTGGTGGATCCGTTCCCACATTCACATTATTTTATATGTGCGGTACTTAGTGGAAAGTGCAGAGTATCAGTATTATAGTCGAATTTGTGTGGGTCAACCATAATTATCTTCCCTAAAAATTCTTACAATCTGCAAATATTTTCTGACTTTAAATAACCTGCAAAGGGTTGATAAGCCGTAGAAAATGAATCAATCAACCAATAGTCGAATTTGTGTCAGTGAACCATTATTATCTGCCCTAAAAATTCTTACCATCTGCAAATATTTTCTGGCTTTAAATAACCTGCAATATATATATATATATATATATACACACACTTTGGTTGATTGATTCTTTTTCTACGGTTTATCAACCCTTTATATATATATATATATATATATATATATATATATATATATATATATATATATATATATATATATATATATATATATATATATATATAAAATCCCTGTCGTGAGCCAACGGCTTAGTGGTAGAAGTTCCGTTAGATAGATATGGAAAGATTTAGATAGATAGATAGATAGATAGATAGATAGATAGATAGATAGATAGATAGATAGATATAGTCATCTACAGACAGACTCGCTGTATCACTGCTCCTCAGTGTGGCTAGATGTCCGATTGCTTCAAGCTGGGATCGAAACCCGACTGATATCTTACCTGTAGGCCATATATAAACCAACTATGTCTGAAGAATACGTGAAATGTCACGACAGAGTTATGTGCTTGTACTCCATCAAAACAAGCAGGGTCACCTGGCTGAACGCGTCTGAGGTTGAAAAATCCGATACGTTGAATGAAACATCCCACTGTCGACTGACTCATCTGCAAGCATTCAAAGAATATGTTACGAATAATATATATATATTCATGTAGACATTATTGCAAATTCCCCAATTATCGAACATTCTAACCTGGTGAGCTATTTGACGCGAAACTCCAGAGTCGGTCAATGAGATTAGTCCATTGAAACTTCAAGAATTTATTAAATATTATAGCTCAAGTTGTCTGTCGAGTGATTTTGGTAGGAGTTTTACTGGCCATTGAAACACCGGTTCCCGTGCGATCACTAAAGATAAGCTTGGGTGTGTGGGTGGTGTAAATGATAATGGCTCGGAATTGATAACCAGAAAACGAAGTTCCAATTCCGTTCACTTCTTTATATTCACTCACTAACACACAAATACAGGAATGAATCAACCTATTTTGCACAGGTTTGGGTTAATTAACAATACTTATGTCAGCCAATCATTATTATATCACCCCCACCAATCTAAAAATATTGTCTGGCTTTAAATAACCTGCAAAGGGTTGATAAGTCGTAGAAAACGAATCAATCAATCAATAGTCGAATTTGTGTCAGTGAACCATTATTATCTGCCCTAAAAATTCTTAAAATCTGCAAATATTTTCCGGCTTTAAATAACCTGCAAAGGGTTGATAAGCCGTAGAAAACAAATCAATCAATCGTCGAATTTGTGTCCGTGAACCATTATCTGCCCTAAAAATTCTTACAATCTGCAAATATTGTCTGGCTTTAAATAACCTGCAAAGGGTTGATAAGCCGTAAAAAACGAATCAATCAACCAAAGAAATACTGATTAGCTACAAAGGCCTGTCTTTTCGATTCATTTACATTCTTTGGTATATAAATGTGTAGAAACTATTGTGGTCACAAAGTTAGAGATCAGTTTATATACTGATTGTCATATATGTTTGATCCCCCTATTTATATCCACGTAATTTCTCTTTTGATTAGGTATGAGACGATCTCTTCTCCCCCCCCACCCATTCTAATTACTAAACTTGTATCACTAAACCCTTAATATCTTGAAAAAAAAATCTTACAATATTGTCTGGCTTTAAATGACCTGCAATGGGTCCGAATCTATCAGTCAAGTTTCATTGGCCTGAAAATTACGTTAAATTTTAATAATTTTTAGATATTTTCAAAAGGCGTAGTAGTAGTAGTAGTAGTAGTAGTGGTAGTAGTGGTAGTGGTGGTAGTAGTAGTAGTAGTAGTAGTAGTAGTAGTAGTAGTAGTATACTACAAACGATCAACGGAGCTTGCAGAACATTTTACGACAAACGACTGTAATTTCGACAATTATCTTAAGTTGCACATTCTGAAAAAATATTCAGAATCTACTGACCTTTCGACCCTTAAAACGCACGAGGATAGTTGCGTATGCAAATTACTAACTTCCCGCCCCTGGGCAATGAACAGAATAGCAGGAAAATTCCATAAGATTTATACTAAACTGTTTGATTAATTCTTCTTAGTAACTAAACACCTAATGGAAAATTCCAAGATGAGCCCAGCTCGTCATCATATTAAGCACGTTTCAGTTGCGTGCCTTCACGCTGGAGAACCAATCTCCTACTATCAGAGATGACCGAATTGTTAAAACGTTAGCAATCCAACCATGAGATCCAGGTTCGAATCTCCCCCATCGTTTTGTCAAGGATGTAAATTCTTGATAATATATTGAATTGGGGGTTGCTCCCAGCATCTGGCACCGTTCTGAAGTGCCTGAAAACCATTGCACTAGTTGGCTTAAGTCTTACAAATGAAATTGGATCAGTGATCCTATTCGGAAGCTGCTGTGTTAACGCCAAGTCACCAGTCATCGTGACCGAACAGCTTAAGGGTATTAGCTTTGTTCAACACCTGATCAAGTTAGATTATGCACTGTCTTCCAGAAGCTGTAATTACGGCCATCTCAGCCTAGTTGCAATACAAACCCCAGGTGGGGCTAAGTAGGTGTTTAAAAGTACGGATATTCCTGAACAGGGTCAGCAATAGGAATTTACTAGTAGAGTACATAGTCTCTGGAGACCGACTGATGGCTTGTACTCGAAACACAGAAAAATGTAAAATGAAAAAAAAATAAAACAAAATAAAATAAAATCTTTATACAGTTGGCTTTGAAGAAGTGTAATGGTGAGCGATACAGAAAAAAAATCATTAACAGGAGTTCGAATTCCTATTGGGTTCGTTAAATTCACTTTTGTACAAATGCCATCTCTTCTTGCATTGGTACGGATTAAATAGATTAATTAGCTGTTTATAAAGAGACTATTTAAAACGAATGCGTAAAAACTGAAACGCGTTTTGAGAACGAAACGAAGAAATCTAAATTCAACAGCTTTCGATGTCTATTAAAAATAATTAATTAATAAAATTATTTGTAATTTTCTTTCTTAATTTTATAAATTATTTCTAATATGACTAATTAAAAATTAAAATTCCAGTTGTATAGGTTATATTCACTTACGCGCAAATACCCTTGCGAAACATGAATCTAACTCCTCCTCTTCCCCCTCCTCTTCCTCTCCTCTCAGCTAAGGGGTTGATTAACCGGACAGACAATGCTCTATAGCTATGGTTGGCAACCAGTCTAACGCAGAAAGAAACGACTACCTAATGCGGGAAAATCTTCAGGAATGACAGGTGTTCGAATTCCAGTTGGGTTTGTTAAATTCACTTTGGCACAAATACCATCTCTTCCCCCCTTGCTATGGATTAAATAGCAGGGCTGACTGGTTTCTTTTAGGCTTACGGCCACATCATGTTGAAACATCGGTTCCGGTACGATCACCGAAATTAAGCAACACCCAGGCTAGTCGGTATCTAGATGGGTGACCGTTTAGGAATAACAGATGCTGTAAGGTTGGATGTGCTGGTGGTGTTATTGATAATGGCTCGGAATCGTTAATCAGAGTGCCGAGTTCCGATACGACCACAGAAGTTAAGTAACATATATATATATATAAAAATGGTGGTACTCGTTTGGAAAAACCTCGGATAGCTCAACTTGCAATAGAACAAATCGGTACCCGAGGAAAAATGGGGAATAACCATTACCCTGAAGATCCGTTTAGGTGAAACCTAGGTAGGTTTGCCTGGCTCCTTAGGATTATCTAGTACGAGCTTTCGATTGTTCCTACAATTTAGTTCATGCTATATTGACTGGAAAAAAAAACCTACCTCTACAAAAGAATTCTCATATTACTATATTAGTACAAAAACGCACAATTCAAAATTTTTAAAAAATTCAACCTCAGCGTTGCGAACGCACGCTCCAAAAGTTTTTCACAATTAACAATAACACATTTCCCAAAAAAACATATTTCGGAGTACATCTTAACTTTCGTTGTCCTGTTATTACCTGGATGTAAAAAAGACATATCTATTTCCATACCTGACGATGATTGTAGGAACAATCGAAAGCTCGTACTTAAAAAAAAGACCTTATACAACTGGAATTTATAAACAGGGATCATAACATTCATCAACGGGTTCGAGGTTAATGTATTTTATTAAAAATTGTTTGCGAGAGTGATTCTTGCCATTTATATCTTTAACTTCGCTATCTGCTTTCTGTATGAATGATTCATGTAATATATATATATATATATATATATATATATATATATATATATATATATATATATATATTAAGAAATATAGTTTTAAGATGTGCTATATTTATGGGATAAAGTGCTCGATATCAGAGATAGAGCGTATGTAAATATAAATATAAAAGTGAACAGTGAAGTCAACACTCAGAGGCGACAGGCTGTTTCATACTAGGCGCAATCATCAGGCCGCCTGACGATTGCGTCTAGCATGAAACAGCCTGTCGCCTCTAAGTGTTGATTTCAATGTTCACTTCATATATATATATATATATATATATATATATATATATATATATATATATATATATATATATATATATGAGTAAAGTGTCGCTGCTTACACTTGGGGGTTGAACACGGATCGCCACTGAGCAAACACAGTCGAGTTCATCTTGAATAATTAGATCACATGACAGATAAACGAAAGAGAGATATATATGGGAATTAGCGTCGTCTGACCAAGTATTATTCGAAGGCATTACTATTGTTGTATCTGTGATTTACAAAGTCTCTCCTACAAACGGGCATTATATTAGATCATCCCATAAGTTCTGTCCGAATTTTAACTTTTTGTTAAAATTAACGAAATTTAAATTTAATGTCTAATGGAGCTGGACATTATTTTTATGTTTAGATGCATTTAAACTGATCAAATTTTATTTCAGAGAACAATAACATTAAATTTTGTTTGATTAAAACCCTGCTAACATGGAAGTACCCAAGAATCATTTGAGGCACATAATGCTTTATGAGTTCAAGAAAGGAAACTCAGCAGCCGAAGCGGCTAGAAACATTCACTCAGTTTATGGAGAGGAATGTGTGAATGAAAGAACTTGCAGAAGACGGTTTGCAAAATTCAGAGGTGGAGATTTCACTCTTGAAGATGAAGATCGAACCGGACGTCCAGTTCAGTTTGATGAAAAGCTTCTTGAAGCAGCCCTTGAAGAAAATCCTGATTTATCAGTTGAGGAATTGGCAGTGGTTCTCAGTTCAAACCATACAACTGTTCATCGTCATCTTCAACAACTTGGAAAAGTTCCTAAACTTGGAAAATGCGTGCCTCGTGAATTGTCTGAAAACAACCTCAAATCCCGAGTTGACATCTGCTCTTCTCTCCATTCTCGCCAACTTGTTTCACCTTTGTTGGATAGTCTTGTGACTGGCGACGAAAAATGGATCTTTTATCGAAATGTTAAGCGTCGTAGACAGTGGCTTGGTAAAGGGGAAGGACCCCAACCACAGCCGAGAAGGGAACTTCATGGGCAAAAGGTTCTTCTTTCAATCTGGTGGGATTGCCAAGGAATAATCCACTTTGAATTCTTACACCTAATGCAACAATTAATGCTCAAATATACTGTCAGCAATTAGAGCGTTTGAACCAAGCTTTGAGGAAAAAAAGACCTGCTCTAGTGAATCGAAAACGGGTGATGTTTCATCAGGACAATGCGCGACCACACACAGCAAGAATCACGACACAAAAGATCGAAGAACTTGGTTGGGAGAAAATTCCTCATCCACCTTATTCTCCCGACCTTGCTCCTTCAGACTATCATTTGTTTCGTAGTTTACAGAATCATTTGGAAGAAACACCTTTTGTAACACAGGAAGAGGTTAAACCTGACATTTGTGAGTTCTTCGAATCAAATCCAAAAGAATTTTACAGTAATGGAATTAGTAAGCTTGTTAATAGATGGAAGGAAGTCATAGATAATCAGGGAAAATACATTGTTGATTGAATCTGTAATTAAATGTAACATTTGGTCACTTGTTTTCTTTATTCAAAATTCGGACAGAACTTATGGGATGACCTGATACATACATACACACACACACACACACATATATATATATATATATATATATATATATATATATATATATATATATATATATATATATATATTATTTAATTTTTCTTGTGTTCGTATACGAGTTTTCTTTTTAATTTTTACACACTTCACGTCCAGAAAAAGAACACAAGTAAAATTAAATAAAATGTTTAATCGCAGTACCTTGTCCGTCGTCTTTAATGGAACATGTATAAAAGAGGGATTGCTGCCCAAATACACAATTTTATTTATTTACGGCTTAGTGGTAGAATCCCCGACTGACGCCAATTCAGTCGGGTTTCCATCCTAGCTAGAGGCAACCGGACGTCTAGTCACACTGATGAGCTGTGATACAGCGAAACAGTCTGTCTGTTAATGACAATATATATATATATATATAGAGAGAGAGAGAGAGAGAGAGATGATGATGATGATGATGATGATGATGATGATGAGACAAAGTAAAAAAGCTATAAACGACGCATTTCACCGACGTCTGTTGATCTCGGCTTCTTCAATTTCAAATGAAAGACAAAACTGTGTTGAAAATAATAGCAATAATAATAATAATAACTGTTCTAGATAAAGAGACGAAGAACTGTCATACTCTTGATGCTACCGTACTAAATGATACAACTGCAGCAAACAAAGTGATTGGGAAAATGACAACTCAATTTGAAAGTCAACAGAGCAGGATTGTATGGAATGCAGGAAGGGAATATCATGTGATTCCAGTAGTTATTGGCTCACTGGGACCAATCCCATTGAAACTGCGTGACTTCCTTGACCAGCTGAGGAGTCCATACCAACTTGGTGTCATCCCCAAGTCGGCTCTTTTATCCACTGCGCATATATTGAAGAAAATGCTGTTTCTCTGACGCCGTTGTTGTGATTGACAGATAAACGGTGTATTTAAAAACTTACACTGTATAACATAGCATATGCAATGTGGTTGGCCCTGATCTGGCATCTCGTTTACAGTCGCTCTCTCACAGACGTGCCGTCGCCTCCCTCTCTCTTTTCTACAAATACCTCCACGGTAAGTGCTCCGACGAGCTACTTTCGCTGGGCCCCAAACTGCATGAATTTAAACTTGCTACTAGGTTGTCATCTCGGTCCCACCCTTTCACTGTCGAAATGGTTAAATGTAGCCATCTCAGATTTTCCAGTATTTTTAAATTTCCACTCAAAGAGAAGTCAGTCAAAAATCAGAACATTGTCAGATTAGTACACCTGTCGGAGAGAGAGAGAAAAGAAAGAAGATTTTCCAGTGCAGTTATTTTTTTAAGCATTTCACCCCAAGCAAGGCGACAGTGCCACTAGCACGCAAGGGGTTACAGAGAGTGAGAGCAATAGCTTCATGTCTCACACTTCCCGCCTGTGGAACTCCCTTCCTCTTACTTGCTTCCCTGATAGCTACAATCTCCAACTATTCTAATGCAATGTCAATTGACATCTCCAGATGCCTTGATCTATTCACCGTCCTTCTCTTCATCTTTTCCTCTATCACGCCCCTTCACTCTTGCTCTCACTCTCTGTAACCCATTGCGTGCTAGTGGCACTGTCGCCTTGCTTGGGGTGAAATGCTTAAAAAAAATAACTGCACTGGAAAATCTTCTTTCTTTTCTCTCTCTCTCTCTCCGACAGGTGTACTAATCTGACAATGTTCTGCTTTTTGACTGACTTCTCTTTGAGTGGAAATTTAAAAATACTGGAAAATCTGCAACTTCTACGGAAAGAAAACTGCAAGAAATTGGTATGAACACCACCCAGACCCGGCTACGGAGATAGGGCCTGTTACAATTTTAGGGGACTTTACAATACACACAGACAGAACAATCAAAGCTAACAGCCAAACATTGTTATTAGAGACCGAAAACAAAAAAAGGTGCCTCAATATTGATACTGTTATTATATGTCTCATAAAATTGTTACTGGTCCTACATATAGACAGAACAATCAAAGCTAATCGCCCAGGCACCGTTATTAGAGATCGAAACGACAAAATGTGCCTTCTTATTGGCATGGAAGTCCTTGCAGACTGCAATGTATCTTTCAAAATCATCAAAAAACTGTCAAAATACAAGGACTGTGAAATCGAAATCTCAAAAATGTTTCATATGAGGACATCAATAATTTTTGTTGTAGTTGGAGCCCTCGGATTGATTAGAAAAGATTCCGATTTCGATTGAAGGGATTCCTGGTAGTCCAAGCCTTAAAGAAATACAAAGGATTGTAATCACAAGTACATCTCACACATTTCGAAACATTGTTATTAAAGACCGCAAACAAAAAAGGTGCCTCCTTATGGATATGGCAGTTCCTGCAGACTGCAGTGTATTTTTGAAGATCTTCAAAAAGCTATCAAAATACAAGGTCCTTGAAATCGAAATCTCAAAAATGAGGCTCATGGGAACATCAACAATCCCTGTTGTAGTTGGAGCCCTCGGATTGGTTGAAAAAGATTCCAATAGACTCATTAAAGGGATTCCTGGTAGCCCATGCATTAAAGAAATACAATAAATTGTTCTCATGAGTTCAGCTCACACCTTACGAAGGGCTTTATCTATGTAAAATATGTTTTGTTTTTTTGTCAGTGGAAAATTTCATGATGCCATTTTTAACCTTAGGTCTCTGGTTGGGACCCGGAAAGAAATGAGTATACACCAGAAACCAAAGGAATTCAAATAATAATAATAATAATAATAAATGTAGATCCTGTATTAGATATATTCGTGGGCGTTATTTCGTTTTTGATTGGGGATTGTAAAATAGTTTAAAATAACAAGTAGAAGGCGCCACCATATTTATGCCTTCTTCATAATGATTGAATTAAGGTAAAATAAAAGAAGCTACAAAGTAGGAAGATTTTGAGGCGCCAATCATTTAACTGAGAGAAGGTTTGCCTAATTTGAAAACTGCTCACTGGCAGCGAGGAAAAACAAGGTAGATTTGCCCGCCTTGTAAAATCAGCGTTCCAAATTTTGCCTTTTATCTGAGGTCAGGCATTGAATCCTTGTCGTCTATTGACAGGAAACACAATCAAATGCGTATGTCCACGTGTATCTACCAAAGTTGGTGTTTCTCTCTAGACACATTTTTTTTTAGTCGAGGTTTTATTTGTGTGAGGTGTGGTACATGTATGTATGTGTGTTTCGTAACAACCAGACACACATATACATACACAAATTGACACATACTTTTTTTCGTAACACACACACACACATACACAAATTTCACACCTCATTAAAAATGTCAACGGGTGTTTCCTTGTCGCTAACGCCTCTAATTATCTTCCTCTCTTTCACTCATCTCTCTTCCTCTTCCCCTTTCTCCCGGTCTTGCCACTCTCTCTCGCTCTCTCTCTCTCTCTCTCCTTCTCTGTCTCTCTTTGTCTCTCTCTTGCATGTTTTGTTATCTCTCAATTGCCCATTCTTTTCTTTTCTCTCTCCACCCCCCCCCGTTTTAGTCTATAATAGATTCTTTCTCTTTGATGCTCTTCCTCTCTTTTCCTCTTATTTTTGGTTTCTCTCTCTATTCCTCTCTTTCTTTCTTCCAATACACACACACAAACACACACACACACACACACACACACACACACACACACACACACATATATATATATATATATATATATATATATATATATATATATAAATATAAAAGTGGGCATGGAAGTCAGCACTTAGAGGCGACAGTCTGTTTCATGCTAGTGCAATCGCCTGACGATTGCACTAGCATGAAACAGACTGTCGCCTCTAAGAGCTGACTTCCATGTCCACTTTTATATTTACACACGCTCTATCTCTGATATTGAGCACTTTATCCCATAAATATAGCACACTTTAAAACTATATTTCTTCATATATATATATATATATATATATATATATATATATATATATATATATATATATATATATGAATATATATTTTTCAAAAATGTATTATTGGTAATATTTTTTTCTCAAAAATGTATTGCTGGTAATATTTTTTCATCAAAACTTTATTGCTGGTAATAATTTTTCTTTTTTTTGTTATTAAAACCTACTTTTACACTTTCATAGTGTTTTGACCCCTTGTTGGGGATGTCAACTATCTTCCCATAGCTGGGACCCTAACAGGTGCTACCACCTCAGGTCAGAGTGGACCTGGGAACACCAGCAATTAAGAGGTGGTTCCACGTTTCTCAAAACCTCATGATTGGAGGCCTTGCTGTTGGACGTAGTTTATCGTCATACGCAGGATTATCTATATATATATATATATATATATATACATTATGAAATGGACAGAGTCCGACAATTTATTTAAAGACATTTTTGATATGTTTAACATTCTTTTTATAGATACAAGTATTTAAGTAAATGCATTTACTCCTCTTCTATACTCTCTTTACTCCTCACTCTTCCCAGTTCAGTCATATTTCTTACCCTCTCTTCCTTCATTTCTCTTACCTATTATTCATGCACCCCCTTCTCTCTCCCTCTCTCTTCATCCTTATCTTTCTTCTTCTCCGCTTTCTCTCCTCCTCCTCTATTTCATTTTCTGTTTATTTTTTCATTTCCAATTCTCTTTTCTTTCTTTCTATCAATCATTCTCTCTTTCTTTTTCCATATTTTCTTCATTTTATACATATGTATTCATCTATCATTGTATTTTCTTTCTTTCTCTCTCTCTCTCTCTCTCTTTCTCCTCACCATTCTCTTTCTGTTTATCTCTCTTCTTTCTTTTTCTCTCGCTTCGCGCCATTCCCTTTCTGTTTATCTCTCTTCTTTCTTTCTCTCTCTTTCCCACCATTCTCTTTCTGTTTATCTCTCTTCTTTCTCTCTCTCTCTCTTCCCGCCATTCTCTTTCTGTTTATCTCTCTTCTTTCTTTCTCTCTCTCTCTCTTCCCGCCATTCTCTTTCTGTTTATCTCTCTTCTTTCTTTCTCTCTCTCTCTCTTCCCGCCATTCTCTTTCTGTTTATCTCTCTTCTTTCTCTCTCTCTCTCTTCCCGCCATTCTCTTTCTGTTTATCTCTCTTCTTTCTTTCTCTCTCTCTCTTCCCGCCATTCTCTTTCTGTTTCTCTCTCTTCTTTCTTTCTTTCTCTCTCTCTCTTCCCGCCATTCTCTTTCTGTTTATCTCTCTTCTTTCTTTCTCTCTCTCTCTTCCCGCCATTCTCTTTCTGTTTATCTCTCTTCTTTCTTTCTCTCTCTCTCTTCCAGCCATTCTCTTTCTGTTTATCTCTCGTCTTTCTTTCTGTCTCTCTCTTTCTCACTTCTTGTTTCTTATTTTTCTATATTTTCTTTTTCCTCCTCATTTCTCTCCATGTCTACTTATCATTGTATCTTTCTTTTTCGTTTCGTTTCCTTTTTCTCTCTACACACTTTTTTCTTTCTCTTTTCATTTATCTCCAACCTTGTTTCTTCTTTCTTTGCATTCTCCCTACCCCAGGTCTCTCTCTCTCTCTCTTTCTCTCTCTCTTTCTCTCTCTCCATCTCCCTCTCTCTTTCTCTCTCTTTCTCTCGCTCTCTCGTTCCCTCTCTCTCTCTATCCCTCTATTTCTCTCGTTCCCTCTCATTCTCTCGCTCTTTCCCTCTTTTTCTTCCCTCTTTCTCGCTCTCTCCCTCTCTTTCTCTCGCTCATTTCCTCTCTTTCTCTCGCTCTCTCTCATTCTTTCTCTCACACTGTCCCTCTCTTTCTCTCGCAGTCTCCCTCCCTCTCTCTCTCTCTCTTTAACACTGACTTCGCATTCCTTCAAATGTCCAATCGATCAACCTCAAATTTTAACTACACACTGTTTTTTATTCTTACCCCCCCTCCCAACAACCCATTTCTTGCTATTCCCAATCTGTACAACCCTACCAAAAATGCGACTCACCTCGGGGACAGTGGGGAGAGGCAAAAGACATTTAACGAAGATTAGGAAAAGAAGGCGAACGGCAGGAAAAGGGGAGGTAACTACACACACGTCAGATAACAAGTTAGGGCCTGGGGTTCCCGCAAAATGTAAAAAAAAAATATCTAAAGCTATATACGAAGTGGCCGATGTCTGTTGATATAGGGGGCGCCCCAATCTCTTGATATACGATATTTATTATTGTTTAGATTCTGTCGCGCCGACTTTCCCGATAGAACAGGGTGAGACTGAGGTGTGAGTGAGTGGAGGTTCAAGGGAAGAGTTGGTGAGGATTGCTGGCAGGAAGGACTCCCTTCGGAGAAAAAAAGGTGGATCGGACGATTTCAACTTTCTTTTCCTTCCTTTTTGATTTATTTTTTTATTTTTCTTTGTGTTGAATTACGTATGCATCTTTGGGCATGCGGAGATAGATAGATAGATAGATAGATAGATAGATAGATAGATAGATAGATAGATAGATAGATAGATAGATAATGAACAGAGTAAGATAGATAGATAGATAGATAGATAGATAGATAGATAGATAGATAGATAGATAGATAGATATGAATAGACTTAGATAGATAGATAGATAGATAGATAGATAGATAGATAACGAACAGAGATAGATAGATAGATAGATAGATAGATAGATAGATAACGAACAGAGATAGATAGATAGATAGATAGATAGATAGATAGATAGATAGATAGATAGATAGATAGATAGATAGATAGATAATGAACCGACATAGATAGATAGATAATGAACCGACATAGATAGATAGATAGATAGATAGATAGATAGATAGATAGATAGATAGATAATGAACCGACATAGATAGATAGATAGATAGATAGATAGATAATGAACCGACATAGATAGATAGATAGATAGATAGATAGATAGATAGATAGATAATGAACCGACATAGATAGATAGATAGATAGATAGATAGATAGATAGATAGATAGATAGATAGATAGATAGATAATGAACCGACATAGATAGATAGATAGATAGATAGATAGATAGATAGATAGATAGATAGATAGATAGATAGATAGATAGATAGATAATGAACCGACATAGATAGATAGATAGATAGATAGATAGATAGATAGATAGATAGATAGATAGATAATGAACCGACATAGATAGATAGATAGATAGATAGATAGATAGATAGATAGATAGATAGATAGATAGATAGATAGATAATGAACCGACATACATAGATAGATAGATAGATAGATAGATAGATAGATAGATAGATAGATAGATAGATAGATAGATAGATTATGAGGACAGCACTTTCAACTGTCTGGTCATGAAGGACAATTATGCAAGAATTGTTTGTTCTCCGTTAATGACCTTGTATGCTTCCCCGATTAGTATGAACCTTTATAACAAGATACTCTATTAAATGACATATTAGTCGACATGAAAGAGTTTTAGTGGTTTTAATTTTATTTTCTACCCTGTGTTCCACACGTGTAACCTCGTCCTAGACATATCCACTCTTCATCAACTATTTGTGGGCGCGTCAGTAGAATTCGGACTAACTACATAATCAATGCAACTTATTTTTTGTTTATATATTTAGTTTGCTTCATGTGTATTCATTTTTTCACTAATACCTTTGAGAAAGTCAATGAAACCATTTTCTTCCTCCTCCTCCTCCTCCTCCTCCTCCTCCTCCTCCTATGGGTTAAATAACAAAGTAGAGTTGGTTTGGGTGGCAGGCAGTCTAGATGGACAACTCTGAATCCAAAACCATGAAGAAATTAACAGAGAAACACTCTCCACTATTTTCCCCCAAGAATTCATAGCAAGGTGTAGATAATAAAGAAAAGGAAACAGTGGAGAGCTATGATTGCCTTCGTCCTGAAAGTATTTAGCGATACAATAATGACCATGTTTGGCGCTGAATAATGACTAAGTTTCCCTCAATCCGAAAGAAGACCCCCAAAATGGGGCATTTGCAGAGGACCAAACAGACGACGTGTAGTGGACATGTTACTCGACCTATACAAGAAAACACCACGATCAAGATTTCACAAATGTAGGTTGGTACTTATCCGTCTCGCCTCTATTGCAGGAGTGGCCGAACTTTATTTATTTATTCCCTCTGGCTTCCACCATTACTACCCTCAACGAAGCTTCACTCCGATTAAATTTTGATTTGAAATTCTGAAATCATTTCACTAACCATAAACAATTGTCTGTAATAAACACACCCGACTTCGAGCTACGAAATTTTGGGGGAAAAAATCTTTCGTGTCTAATATTCAGTGACCGTTTTACTAACTAAATTTCAGCTTTTTATCCAGTTTGTATCGACCTCTTCGCAAAATACAAAAAAAGAATCTGCAACATTATCGATCCTGACCCGGCATCTCGGCTTTAGACACTTTCCCAGCGCCGTAACGTAGCTCCCCTATGACTTTTCCATAAATACTCTTGTAGAGTAATTGGCTATGGGTAAAGTGATTTTCCGATCGTATCTTAGATGTGGCACAAGGCCGAAAGTATGGGGCACCCAGTGAGGGTCGAATTGGCTATGGTTGAATGTACTTGGCAGAAGTGCCCAACAAAAAGAATTGGTAAAGTTTGCAATAAACAATGACAAGAGAAGGAAAGGAAAAAAGCAGGGAAAAATAATATTAAGCAAGCAAATAATATATGAAAGCCAAAACCACAGTAATAACGTAAAGTACCAGTATTTTTTATGATTTTACCCAAGCAAGGCAATAAAGCCACTAGCACGCAAGATGTTACTGAGTGTGAGAGAATATGAGAAAAACTACTATCAAGGAGAGAGGACAATAAATGAACTGGCATTAAGAAGATAGAAGATAATGATTGGCATTGCATTTAGATTTATGAAGATCAAAGATAATGAAGCCACTAGGATGCAAGATCTTACTGAGTGTGAGAGAATATGAGAAAAACTACTATTAAGGAGAGAGGACAATGAAAGAACAAGAATTAAGAAGACAGAAGATAACGATTGGCATTGTGAAAAGGCAACATAAGAATAATCATGAGACTCAAGAGACCCTGGGCAGGTATTCCCGAATATAGACACCAAGGGCAACCGGAACCCTTTCGGTAAAGAGGAAGACAGTCTGGAACAAAGATTTCTTTTCTTTTTCTTTTCTTTTTTCTTTTAATCATTTCACGCCAGACAAGGCAATATAGCCACTAGGATGCAAGAGGTTACTGAGTGTGAGAGAATATGAGAACACTATTATCAAAGAGAGGGAGAAATAAAACACTAAGGATTAAGAAGACAGAAGATAACGATTGACATTGCGTTTAAATCTTTGAAAATCAAAGTTGACAGGGAAGCAAGAAGCCGGAAGTGAGTTCCACGGGCGAGAAGTGCGACGGAAGAAACCAGTTCCGGCGACCACTGTCATGCTGGCGTCCATATTACAGCGATCTCACCTCTCTGTTGCTTCAAGTCTCTTCTTTACCTGTGATTTGGTTTCCCAGGTATCCACTGCCATATAGGAGGACTGGTATTACGTAATATTTCAGTACTCTTTTCTTTATCTCTAACAAATTTTTCCTGTTTCTTAATACTTTGCTTAATTTTTGAATGGCATCTTTCGTTATCATAATGCTTCCTTGGATTTCGGTGTCGCTCTTTCTGTCCTCTGTTAAAACCCTTCCCAGTTATTTCAATTGTTGTACTTGATTGATTTTGGTATCTCTAATATGTATGTTGGGCTGTTCCTCTTCCTATCAACCATGCATTCTTTCTTTTTTTAGAACTTTCTCCTCGCTTTCCTTGACTAACTTCAGTAGGTATTCTTCTAGTAACCTTTCCGTGTCTGTTATCAACACTGTGTCATCTGCGTATTTATGTTGTCAATAATAAATCTTGGATCAAGGTTGAAAATACAGTAGAATCCCTGACAACCAGACTATGAAGGCCTTCCGGATATGAGGAATTGGTTACAAAGTCCGGATATATGAGGGATTCCGGATATGATGGATTCCGGATATGAGGAATTGGTTACAAAATCCGGCTATGAGGGGTAATATTTAGATTAAAATAAAAGAACTGAAATCAGGTTTAACATTTATTTTCAATGTTTTATAGTAAACAAAATAATCTAATGGTGAGTGAAATATAACGGAACTGATTTTAAGGAAAAAGAATTAAATTATGTAATGTTAATGAAAATTCATTAAATTAAATATGCCACGTATGCAAAAACAAATAATGTAACAAGGATTTTTTTTAATGGCTGTTGCATGATGATTTTTTCTCTTCTAATTTCATTCGCAACTTTTTCTGCATTTCGTTTTGTTTTTGTTCCTGAAATTTTTAAACGAAAGACTTTTTTTTAAAAACTCTGCGCGTGTTATTGCAATGGTTATAGCTGAATGCTGGCTTTCTTTCCATAAAACTGACAACCTTTTCAATAGCTATTTTCAATTTCAGTCCAGGTTTCATCAGGATCATGTTTTTTATTTCCTTGTTCATTGTGACAGTATGAACGCTGGAGAATAGTTTCTTTGGAAGATTTGATTTTATACAATGTTGACTTTCCTATGTTGAACACAGCCATCAGTTACAATGAACTTTCACCAGCGTCTAGTCTGTTTAAAATTTCCACTTTTTACGATAACTCCAAAGTCGTTCTTTTCCTCTTATTCCCATCATCTTTTGCACCAATACAAGCCGTTAGGGTGGAATAAGCATAAGCAATTATCCAAAGTAAATTTCCTGAAAAACAGAAATTTCAAATCAGTTACATATCACCAAAATAGTTTAAATATACACATCAAAATTATGTCCGGATATGCGGAATTCCGGATATGAGACAACACTCCGGATATGAGGGATTCCGGATATGAGACACTCCGGATATGAGGGATTCCGGATATGAGGGATTCCGGATATGAGACACTCCGTATATGAGGGATTCCGGATATGAGGGATTCCGGATATGAGACACTCCGTATATGAGGGATTCCGGATATGAGGGATCCCGGATATGAGGGATTCCGGATATGAGGGATTCTACTGTAATTGGTACGTTTCCTCTAAGAAGAGGCGCAGAAGAGAAGATATCCGATGTTCATAAAAAGCTAAAATTGTGAAATTATATTTCTGTAACACTGTATCATTTTCAGGCATTGTAAGAGATAAATGTCATTTAAGAATAAACATTACATAAAGTAACTTGATCTTCTTTTCTGGTTCGGTTTAAGTCTTTTCTTCCTAATATAGAATGCCTTATTGTGTAGCTAAGAATATTATATCTTGTCCAGGAGTTTCGCTATTTGCTATTTTTGAATTACAATATGGCTTTCGTTTTTCCCTAGGTCAACTACTGACGTACTAACGATTATAGCTGAAAGATACTACCAAGCATTCGATAGACTGGTGAAGATCAATCTCTTGCTTTGGACATATCGAAAGCGTTTGACAGGATTTAAAACATTGGTCTTCTTTATAAGTTGAAAAGATCTGGTATTTATAAGAATCAATGAATTTTTTCTGGAGAGAATTTCGTTCATAACAACATTTTTAAACGCAACATATCTGCCGTCACAACAACAATAACCCCAACATTTCCATCATACAAACATCACTAACGCCAACACTTCCAACATCACAATATTTCTAACAGCAACATTTCACTATTAACAACATCTATAAAGGCTACATATCTGCTGTCACAACAATAGCAGCACCAACATTTCCATCATACCAACATTATTAACGCCAACACTTCCAACATTCACAACATTCTTAACAGCAACATTTCACTATTAACAACATTTGTTAGGTACACATCTGCTGACACAACAATAGTAACACCAACATTTCC
The DNA here is from genome assembly GCA_964036315.1 of Acanthosepion esculentum. Lineage (NCBI taxonomy): Eukaryota > Metazoa > Mollusca > Cephalopoda > Sepiida > Sepiidae > Acanthosepion > Acanthosepion esculentum. Next base: position 77,703,003 of record OZ038507.1, read on the forward strand.
ATTATACGAACATCATTAACGCCAACACTTCCAACATAACAACATTTCTAAATGCAACATTACACTATTAACAACATTTGTAATGGCTACATATCTCCTGTTACAACAATAGTAACCCCAAATTTCCATCATACGAACATCAGTAACGACAACACTTCTAACATCACAACATTTGTAAATGCAACATTACACTATTAACAACATTTGTAATGGCTACATATCTGCCGTCACAACAATAGTAACCCTAACATTTCCATCATACGAACATTATTAACGCCAACATTTCCAGCATCACAATATTCCTTACTGCAACACTTCACTATTAACAACATTTGTAAGGGCTACATATCTGCCGTCACAACAATAGTAACCCCAACATTTCTATTATACAAACATTATTAATGCCAATACTTCCAACATGACAATATTTCTAACTTTAAAATTCCTGTCTTCGCAACTTTTGTAACCCCGATGTTTCTGTCATGACATCAATGTTTCTTTCAAGTCTATCATTCCGCCCATGCTTAGAATATTGCTTCTACATAGGGTCCGTTGCTCCTGCTGTTTTCCTTGAGATCCTTGATAAAATCCATTTTGAACATCTCGAGGCATCAAGTGATATGTGTGTCGGGAAAGTACCCGGATATTTTGAACATCTCGAGACATGAAATGATATGTGTGTCGGGAAAGTACCCGGATATTTTGAACATCTCGAGACATGAAGTGATATGTGTGTCGGGAAAGTACCCGAATATTTTGAATATCTCGAGACATCAAGTGATATGTGCGTCGGGAAAGTACCCGGATATTTTGAATATCTCGAGACATGAAATGATATGTGTGTCGGGAAAGTACCCGGATATTTTGAACATCTCGAGACATGAAGTGATATGCGTGTCGGGGAAGTACCCGGATATTTTGAATATTTCCATGAGCTTTTGCGTAACGTATCAGTGAATATCTCACGCCCCTGGTGCAAATCAGTCGGCAGTAAAACACCGTTGCGTTAGCATGTGGAATGTGAGACTGTTGCACTATCACCAAACGAGATCTGCGAATTTGCATCGAACTTGGACACATCGTCTGTTAAATCTCTTCGAATGATTAACAAAACCTTCTTCGGATGGTCGAAGGCGCGAAACCCACATAAAATCTTAGTGCTGACGTTTCAAAATTAGCCGTCAAATCATTGAAAACTATTCGCGTTCTAGACGAACGACTTCTTTGACTCAAGTGCAATTACAGAATTCACGGACAGAATTACATGTGTCCAGTCAGTGGCAACTCCGCCATAACAACACACCTGCCCATTCAGCGCAGCTTGTGCAGCGGTATTTTGGCCAAGGACAACATTACCCTGGGGGTGTTTTTCTCTTTCCCAAAATCAAATTACACTTGAAAAGATCAAGATTTCAAACTGTCATGGGTATGACGATAAACTACATCCACGTACTGGGTATGACGATAGACTACATCCGCGTCCCGGGTAAGAAGATAAACTACGTCCAACAGCAATGACTCTGATCAGGAGTTTTTGAGGAGCGTGGAACCACCTCTTAATTGCTGGTGTTCCCAGGTCCACCCTGACGGCGGTGGTAGCACCTATTAGGGTCCCAGCTATGGGTAAATAATTAACCCCCAAACTTGGGTCAAAATACTGTGTAAGTGCAAAAACAGGTTTTAATACCAGAAATACTTTGTAAAAATAATTATTACCAGCAATAATTTTTTTGAAGGAAAAAATTATTACCAGCAATACTTTAAAAAAATATTATCAACAATACATTTTTGGAAAAAAAAAAAAAAAATATTACCAGCTATACATTTTTTTTTAAATATTACTAGAAATAGATTTTTGAAGGAAAAAATATTACCAGTAATAAAAACTGTCGGCGTAAATAACCAAATGAGGTTGATATGCCGTAAAACAAACCAAACCAATATATTGAGATAGATAGATAGATAGATAGATAGATAGATAGATAGATAGATAGATAGATAGATATTGCCAGCAATAAAAATCTTGTCGGTATTAAATAACCCATTGAGGTTGATATGCCTTAAAACAAACCAAACCAAGATTACAAGATATCGAGAAAATCCAAGAGAATGTGACGAGTCATGCTTCCCGCTATCCCAAATAATGAAGTTCGAGGAAGGCTTCTATCAATGGAAACGACGCTGGATAAAGTGTGTGGCTTCAGAAGGGGACTACTTCGAAGGTGATGAAATGCTGAATTGATAAGTGTTGTAGTTTTATTTTCATAGCACCAGTCCAGATACTTTTTGATCTGACTTCGAACACCCCAAACTTCAAGTGAAACCTGCATATACGATTCATCGCTAAAGGAAAATAGTGGGTTCCAAATGGTCGATAAAATCCCATCGCTGGAAAGATGGTCGGTTCCATATATTGGCTGGCCCCTCCTGTTACTCTCTGCCTCTACAAGAGTTAGATCAGACTGAAAATATAGTATTGCTGCCATATCCGGGCTGGAGCTGCACAATCTTCAGTTTCCAGCCTTGAGAGAGTTCAAAATCGTTTACGCTGCCTTGGATTATTTTCAAACCTACAACCTCTTTCCTACAGACGAAAGGTCGCAAGCCTATCGCTACCCCCATGGAAAATGTTCAGACGAGCTCCATTATTTAGTGTCCCCGTTTACCCTTGGTAAAAAATGGCTTTTCACTCTGAAATCTTTTTCCCAGGAGCCACTACCTTGTGAAATTGGTCTTCCGCATGGGTGCCTTCCTCAAAACAATAAAATCTTAACTTCTTCAAGTATTGGGTCAAAATTTATTTATCCGCATATCCTCGTCAATGTCACTTCTTACTTCTTCCTATCACGTACCTCATTCAGTAACGCTCTATCTTGAGTGCTTCTTGGGCCTTGTAATAAGTAAAAATAATAATAAAACAATGTCTCAATATCTGTCTATATTTCTGAGATGAGGTATTATGTACATTATTTACATTATTCGGATTATTGTCCTCATCTTTGTCGCCATATTTATTACAACGTTTTGGCCGTTGTACGCTCCGGCCTTCTTGAAGTGGTTGGAATGTCGAACTGAACCCTTTATTTCGCTCACTGGGGTAGACTGTTCTAGTTCCACGTGCCATGTTTTAATGGATGTCAGTTATCCGTTATCTCTTGTTAATTTCTCCCTCTGAAAGTTCTCCACTGCCTTAACCAGGACCCAAAGAGTGTGAGTTTAATACCTGGTAAGGCAGTGGAGAACTTGGAGAAGGGAATTAACATGAGATTACTGATAACTGACATCCATTAAAACATGGCACGTGGAACTAGAACAGTCTACCCCAGTGAGCGAAATAAAGGGTTCAGTTCGACATTCCAACCACCTGAAGAAGGCCGGAGCATACAACGGCTGAAACGTTGTAATAAATATGGCGACAAAGATGAGGACAATAGTCCGAATAATGTAAATAATGAAAACAATGTCTGATTCCAGATAAAATCCAGGATTTAGAATAATGATTTTCATGGTGTTCAGGCAACTGATTCACACTTAGAAGATCGACGCAACACAATCTTTCTATTTTCAGGATATGCACGATTTTGTTTTGAGTGATACTTAAAGCAAATGCCAAGAAACTTTCGACCTTGTTGGTTCCAGTTAACTGTTTCGCCATGCAGCTACCATGGAAAAATACATTACACTTAATGGAAGGCTGTTTCTCTGAGAAACCAAGCATTTTTGTCAATTCAGCTGACATCTGCATCGGCCCCCAGTGATGATAAAATAAGACCGCGCCTTATTTTCACGGATTTGCCCTCTTCAAGGAAGAAAGTTTGACTTAACAAAAAAAAAATGTATCATGTCCGAATTTTGTATTTTGACATCAAAGGAATGTTTGTTTAATATTCTCTGCGACGTGCAATCCCAGTTGATCAGCGTTCGAGTTTGAATGGGTAAAGGCGGCATTTTTAGATTCTGACAAATTATTCTGACTTTCACACTTTTAAGCCCGACAGTGTAAACTCAGTAAAAATCCCAAATAACACCCCTCTGGGTCATCTGCGCGTGAAGGGGGGTGATTTTTATGTTGTCATTATATCGAGAAAAAATAATGAAATAATTCATGCAAAATGAAAATTGATTGAAGTCGATAAGAACCGAATAAAATTTTTGGCAATCTTTGACTTTCCTGCCCGTCAAAAGGGCGTTTTTTTCCATTGACGCCGCTATTATTTTAACTACCTTCACTCCTTCGGTAATGTTTATTATTTTAAAAAGCGATGATTAGAATTGCAATGTTTTGGAGTCTTTTTTTACAGGAAACTTGTTGCATTTTTGTGTGGACATGTGTTTGTCCTTACTCCTAAATATTATTCAAATTTGGTGTTTAAAAAACTAATATAAACTATATGAATTCTTCCTTTCTTTTTTTCTTTTTTTCTTTGTTCGTCGCTACTAGCAGAATATTTAAAGAAATGTTAGAATTAGATTAAATTTCGCTGGTACAAATTCTAAAAATCCAGTACGTATTATACACGAGAATTTTACTTCCAGAATTTGGTAACCCAATATTAAAGGTATGTGTTACACGTAAATAATTACGGTAATTTAGAAGGTTACGGGCATATCATGTTAAAATACCGGTGCCTATACGATCACGGAAGTTAAGCAGTACGTAGATGGGTGACCACTTGGGAATACCAGGTGCTGTAATATTGAATGTGCAGGTGGTGTGATTGAGACTGGCTTGGAATTGTTAATCGGAGTTCAAATTCCAGCTAGGTTCGTTATAATCACTTACACGCAAATACCATTGGGAAAGGTATGGATTCACTCCTTCTCCCCAGCTATAGGTTAAATAGTAAGACTTGTATCGCTGAAGCCATTATTATCCCAAGGAAAAAATTGTTTACAAAATATTTACATTTTGTATGCTATTGTCCTCACCTTTATTGTCATATTCACGGCGTTTCGGTCCAGTGACTTGACCCAAAGAGTTGTGAGTTCAATACCTGACCACGGCAGAGGGAGGTGAGCAAAAACGTGAAGAGTTGAGTTACTAAAGGGAGATAAGTGAAGCTAAGATATCCAGAAAAGACCCGGCACGTGGAACTAGAACAATTTACGCCAGGGAACGAAATAAAGGGTTCGATGCGAAATTGCAATGTGTCCCAACTGAAGAAGGCCGGTGCATACAACGGCCGAAACGTCATGAAAATAACAATAAAGATGAAGACAAAAGCCCGAATAATTCAGTGTCACTAGAGACAGGTAAAATATTTAGATTTCGGCATTGAATACTAACGTACAGGTTTATATGTTGCTAATCAAAAACAACCAACCAACGGTAATTTCTCATTTGTAAGTTATTGTCTTTCATTCGGGGCCTCCCAAACGACACAGTCTGAATAAATTTCCATCGTTAGTTGTGTAGTATGGGCTTCACACCAGGAAGGCCTGAATAGAATTTAATGTCCGAGATACCTTTGATCTAAGAAAATTTGATCTGTGGCGACCCCAATATTTACTTTGTTCATTCTAGCATATATAGCAAAGTATTTTAATTTTAATTGTGTCAACTTTAAAATATCTGGGATCCCTGATAGTTAACCCAGAAGGTAACCTCAAAGCCACCAAGTGAAAAATCGGGCCTCAAAGTGTGTCGATGTGTACTAAAATAAGTCGGAAGTAGTCAAGCCTCAAACGCGTTACACGCTTATGCGACCATATCTTTTTCGATTCCTGACTGACTCGACAGAAGATTTTCTTTCTGCGGTAAACTGAGTACCAACCAAACCAGTCTATCCTGCTATCAACCCATTGCTGGGGGAGAAGAACTGGATTCATACATTTGACAAGGTTATTTGCGCATAATTAAACGTAACGATCCCGACTGGAATTCGAACACGACTCTCCGATTTCACATTCCGAGCCCATAACGTCGCCCATCTGTACCAACATAAACAAGAAAGTGAACCAAGCCAAATTTATGATATTCACACACAAGAAAAGCAGATAGCGGGAATTTGTATAAACGCCCAACCTTTGAGTGGAGAAACAAAATCGCTTACGTCCTCGCAAGAAGATCGAATGTTCGAAGAAACACCTGAAACCACATACCCTTGATTCGGCCAACGATAAATTGATAGAGTACATAAGTGGTTATATAGTTCTTTTACGCACGAAAACTTTAGTCTATTATGACAGTTACAAAGGAGAGAGATTCAAAGTCTCAGAGTTTATTCTCTTTCTAACTCTTCTTGTTCTCGAGTACCAAAGATAATAGGCGTCGTTATTTTTATGGGTTGGGATTATGGTCACATCACCTTGAATCACCGAAGTTAAGCAACGTCGAGCCTAGTCAGTACCTAGATGGGCGAATACCAGGTGTTATAAGCTTGGACGTGCAGATGGAGTATGGGATAATTGCTCGGAATTGTTAATCGGAGAGCCGTGTCTCAGTTCCCGTTGGGTTCATTATATTCATTTACGCACAAATACTCTTGGGAAAGGTATGAATCGACTATTTCTCCCTCAGCTATGGGTTAATTAGTAATACTTGTATCCGTACTAGATTATCAACTTGGTCCCGTCAATTTACAGTGGAAATGGCTAGATGTAACCGTAAGTTCAATGCTAACAGTTTCTTCTATCGCACTTCTCGCTTGTGGGACACTCTTTCGTTTCCATGATTTCCAGCTAATCTTGACCTTCAAAAATTTAAATGCAATGTCAATCGTTATCTACTGTCTCCCGGGTTACTCTTCTATTGTTCTCGTTCCTTAATAATGTTTTTTTTGCTTCCTAATTCTTTCAAACTCAGTAACCCCTTGCGTTTTAGTGGCTTTACCGCCTTGCTTGGAGTGAAATGATTAAAAAATCATTAAAAATATTATTATCTAAAAATAAAAAAAAACATACAATCTAAAATTTTATCTGACGTTAAATAAACCGCAAAAAGTTGATAAGCCGTAAAAAAAACAATCAACCAATTAATTTTAAGGGTTGATTTTGTGCCATTTGATCAACGGCAACTGACAATGGTTAACTGCCAACTGCCATTTTGGCATACGAAGTTATTTTTTTAATAACAACATTACATGTTGGTGTTATGGTGAAAGACACCTAGTCTATAGATAATAGACTCTCCCATCTATTATGAGTAGGAGTCAGCAGGAGTCGAATACGAAAAAGTAGTCAGCGGACAGGCTTCTCGGACTTTTGGCTAAGATCAAAGTGTAGTATCTGTTCGCAGATTACTCACTGAATGATCGCCTATGGGGCCGGGATTCCTTCTCCGATACGGGCCGGCGGCAGGGATTCGTCCCTGCGCTGGTAGTATCGCAGCTAAGACTAGCTATGACCAGCTCTGACCAGCCAAGACCAGCTATGACTAGCTAAAGCCAAAGTACTGCGACCCGGGTGAAAACTCGGGTCCATTCCCCCTCCCTTCCCACGTTAAACTCCGACCTTGTGTCACAACCTGGCCCTGTGGGAGGTCAAGTAAATCCCGTGTAGTATCTGTTCCCGCATGCTCGCTGAATGATCGCCTTTTGGCTGGGATTCGATCACCGATACATGCCTGGCACAAGGATTCGTCCCTGCGCTGGTAGTATCGCGGCTACGTTTAGCTATGACCAGCTTCCCGACCGGCTTGGACAAGCTAAGACCAGTCAAGACCACCGGTCCGAGTGGAAACGCTCGGGTCAATCCCATCCCTCGCCCCACGTTAAAAACCGACCTCGTGTCACAACCTGACTCAGTGGGGTGTCAAGTAGATACAAAGTAGTCAGCGACCACAACTCGATTACTCTGCGTAATACTGATTATTACAAGTTCCTAACATTTTTGTACGTTGAACCTATTTCGGACGAATTTAGTCCAAATACAGTTTCCACTGAGGAAATAACTCTACAACAACTTTTGGATCTCATCCACGTCGCCAAAATTCGTCCGAAATAGGTTCAACGTACAAAAACGTTAGGAACTTGTAATAATCAGTATTACGCAGAGTAATCGAGTTGTGGTCGCTGACTACTTTTTCGTATTCGACTCCTACTGACTCCTACTTTGTAATAGATGGGAGAGTCTATTATCTATAGACTAGGTGTCTTTCACCATAACAGTTGGCAACAGATGTTGCTTTGGTGATCCTATAAGTAAAATATATATTTGTCCATTACCACATGATTATATACCACAAAGTACGTCGTCATAGACCAGATTTGTGCATCAAGCACCATTATATTTTTCTTGTGTGCCATCGATCAATAATATCATGTTTTTACATTATATAGTCTAAGGCTGTGTTTTGAGGCAAAGTGGCATGTTAGCATGTAAAGCCAGCAGAGAGGTTTCGAATTTGGCTTAAAACCATTAAATTTTTTCTTCTAAATTACCGTTGTTTTTTTTGGGGGGTAGCGACATGTCAACCTCTATGGGTTATTTAATACTGAAATTTAAATCTTTTGTATACAACAGCTTTAGTGATACAAATATTTCTACTTAACACATAGCTGGAGGAGGAAAAAGAAGTGAATTCTTACTTTTTCCAAGTATATTTGGGTGTAAGTGAATCTGGCTAAAATTGGAACTCAACTCGACGATTAGTGTAGTTCAAATAGTTTACTCTATATTAGGGCTTAACGAAAATCATTGCCTCTCCTCATCGCTGTCAGTTGTGGCGAATTTGTTAAACTGTCAGCTCTTCCCAGCATTGATAGGAGTTTCCTTCCTAACCTTTTGCTGCAAGTCGCGTGGAACGTCATGTCATTATTTTCTCTTTCAGTTATATGTGCAATCCATTTTAGTTGTTGCTGCTGTTCAACGTCTTCAAGCGATGTGGTTTCTGTTATTTGGTAAAGTTCTTTGTGAATCTGTGGAGCCAGTCCACAAGGTTCAAAGAAGTTTGGTCTTCGCTAAGATCTACAGCTTTCATTGGCTTAAAAGCCATTTTAACTATTGTTCTTAGACAGCTGTTGTATCAGCTCATAGCATAGCTATTTAGGAACGGTCGTAGCACCATTCATGGCATCCATACGAAAGTGTCTTCGAATTTTGGGGTTAATGTTTTGATTTAGTAGCAATTTGAGGTGTTGTGTGAAACTACCTCTAATATAGCCAATTCTATGTTCCCTTTCATTCACTCTTATACTAAATTTGTTACAACTGATCTATACATCGGGGCATTTCAAGTGTTTACTATTTACTAATTCCACATTCAAAATTTTCATGACGGATTCAGGGTAAGTGCCATCTTTTCTTTTAATTCCAGATCATATTTTCTGTTTTCCGTCCTGAGTATGACGATAAACTACATCCGGGTCCTGGGTAAGACGATAAACTACGTCCAACAGCAAGGCCTCTGATCAGGAGGTTTTTGAGGAGCGTGGAACCACCTCTTAATTGCTGGTGTTCCCAGGTCCACCCTGACCCGGGGTGGTAGCACCTGTTAGGGTCCCAGCTATGGGCAAATAGTTAACCCCGAAACTGAATTTTAAAGTATTATAAAAGTTTAAAAATAGGTTTTAATACCAGAAATACTTTGTAAAAATTATTACCAGAAATAATTTTTTGAAGAAAAAAATATTACCAGCAATACGTTTTTGAAAATAATATTGCCAGCTATACATTTTTGAGGAAAGAAATATTACCAGAAATAGATTTTTGACAAAACAAAATATTACCAGTAAAAAAAGTTGTCGGCATTAAATAACCCATTCAAGTTGATATGCCGTAAAACAAAACAAACCAAACCAAACAAGCCAATATTTTTTGTTTTCGAAAGGATTATCTAGAGTCCTATATCTTAGAGCAACTTGATAGAGGATGTTGATTTTTTCTTTTTTTTTTTTTGTTGTTGTTCAAGATCATTTTTCATCGCAACTATGAATGCCTATATCCTCAGCATAGCCCCACTCATCATCAATGCATTGGCCTCGGGAGGGAAAAACGGAAAGGTGATTTTATATTCTATTAAATATTGTATGTTTTGATGCAAACACATTAATACACAGGTTCTAAGCAGCATTGTATTATCTGTCTCGAATCCTAATCTAATACAAATACTTATTTAAACAGAGTAAAACGCTATTCTCTG
>OZ038507.1:77718083-77748083 GCA_964036315.1 Acanthosepion esculentum
TTTCTGACTTGCTATATCTATCTATCTATCTATCTATCACTCTTCTTTCTGACTTGCTATATCTATCTATCTATCTATCTATCACTCTTCTTTCTGACTTGCTATATCTATCTATCTATCACTCTTCTTTATGACTTGCTATATCTATCTATCTATCTATCTATCACTCTTCTTTCTGACTTGCTATATCTATCTATCTATCTCTCTATCAGTCTTCTTTCTGACTTGCTATATCTATCTATCTATCTCTCTATCAGTCTTCTTTCTGACTTGCTATATCTATCTATCTCTCTATCAGTCTTCTTTCTGACTTGCTATATCTATCTATCTATCTATCTATCACTCTTCTTTCTGACTTGCTATATCTATCTATCTATCTATCACTCTTCTTTCTGACTTGCTATATCTATCTATCTATCTATCACTCTTCTTTCTGACTTGCTATATTTATCTATCTATCTCTCTATCACTCTTCTTTCTGACTTGCTATATTTATCTATCTATCTATTTATCTATCTATCTATCTATCTCTCTATCACTCTTCTTTCTGACTTGCTATATTTATCAATCTATCTATTTATCTATCTATCTATCTATCTCTCTATCACTCTTCTTTCTGACTTGCTATATTTATCTATCTATCTATCTATCTATTTATCTATCTATCTATCTATCTATCTATCTCTCTATCACTCTTCTTTCTGACTTGCTATATTTATCTATCTATCTATTTATCTATCTATCTATCTCTCTATCACTCTTCTTTCTGACTTGCTATATTTATCTATCTATCTATCTATCTATTTATCTATCTATCTATCTATCTCTCTATCACTCTTCTTTCTGACTTGCTATATTTATCTATCTATCTATTTATCTATCTATCTATCTCTCTATCACTCTTCTTTCTGACTTGCTATATTTATCTATCTATCTATCTATTTATCTATCTATCTATCTCTCTATCACTCTTCTTTCTGACTTGCTATATTTATCTATCTATCTATTTATCTATCTATCTATCTCTCTATCACTATTCTTTCTGACTTGCTATATTTATTATTCAAAGTCTTGTGACAGTGTTGGTGATATTTCGCCAATATTTGTGAAACCATTAATGTTTGTTTACTTATGATTGTGGGCTGGGTTGCGAATGACAAGGGCCAGTTTCTGCATTTTCAAGTCCATCCTCCACACCCCGCGCACCGCCTGACAGATGCGTTGTCTGTGATGGCAAAACAGAAACGATTTTAAAGTCTTTATTTTCTACAGCAGAGTGTAAGTCCGCTCAGCATCGGCAGAAAAAAGGAAAGACAAGATGGATATGAGGTACGAAAGAAAGAAAGAAAGAAAGAAAGAATTGATTAAAATTAATAAAAGACGAAAAACAATAGAGGAAAAAGAGAGAAAGAGAACAGAAATTCTAACGAAATATGGATACTATAAGAAAGAAAGAAAGAAAGAAAGAAAGAAAGAATTGATTAAAATTAATAAAAGGCGAAAAACAATAGAGGAAAAAGAGAGAAAGAGAACAGAAATTCTAACGAAATATGGATACTATAAGAAAGAAAGAAAGAAAGAAAGAAAAAAGAAAGAAAGAAAAAAGAAAGAAAGAAAAAAGAAAGAAAGAAAGAATTGATTAAAATTAATAAAAGACGAAAAACAATAAAGGAAAAAGAGAGAAAGAGAACAGAAATTCTAACGAAATATGGATACTATAAGAAAGAAAGAAAGAAAGAAAGAAAAAAGAAAGAAAGAAAAAAGAAAGAAAGAAAAAAGAAAGAAAGAAAGAATTGATTAAAATTAATAAAAGACGAAAAACAATAGAGGAAAAAGAGAGAAAGAGAGAACAGAAATTCTAAAGAAAAGAAAGAAAGAAAGAAAGAAAGAAAGAAAGAAAGAAAGAAAGAAAGAAAAAGAAAAGGTTCAGCTACGAGGGGAAAACTAATGATTAAGAAAGTGGGAAAATAATAGTAGCTGAATGGAAATAGAAAACGAAAGAAAGAAAGAAAGAATGAAAGAATGAAAGAAAGAAAGAAAGAAAGAAAGAAAGAAAGAAAGAAAGAAAGAAAGAAAGTGATGAAGCGAAGGAAAAATGGGGACGTGGGCGACAGAAAAGCATTTGGGGCAGTTGTTTCGAAGAGTCAAGAAATATTATGAAAGTTGGTTCAATATTTTCTTAAGGTTTGGGTTTGTGACGTGGGTGGAGAAAAGGGGCCCAGCTTTAACATTTCGGCGTCTGCCTCGTTGTTATGATGAAAGTCGGGAGGTGAAGATGTTTTGGGTGAGACGCTGAAATCGGGGGTGGGGGGTAAGTGACAACAAAAAGATTCCCCCCAAGAATTTGAAGAAGAGAAGGACGTTGAGAGTGAGGAAACGGAGAAGTGAAATAGAGAGCAAAAAGAAAGAAAGAAAGAAGAGGCGAGAAGAAGAGTAAAAAATATGATAGCTAATGGTTTAATCGAAAGAAAAAGAAAAGGCATTGAAAGAAAGAAAGAAAGATAGAATTGATTAAAATTAATAAAAGACGAAAAACAATAGAAAGAAAGAAAGAAAGAAAGAAAGAAAGAAAGAAAGAAGAAATATGGATACTATAAAAAAGAAAGAAAGAAAGAAAGAAAGAAAGAAAGAAATATGGATACTATAAAAAAGAAAGAAAGAAGAAATATGGATAATATAAAAAAGAAAGAAAGAAAAAAGAAAGAAAGAAAGAAAGAAAGAAAAGGCCTGCACATTTTACAGATCACAGGTGTAGAATCAAAAAGTAAAACTATTAACAAATTAAGGCAAAAAGCAAGCTTGCAAAATTCGTCGCTCGCCGTAAGGGCAATGGCGGCCTTTGATTGAAGTTGTGCGAGTTTGTGTTTTTATTTTATTTTATTTTTTTTATTTTTTTGTATTTATTTATTTTTGTTTTTTGTTTTTTTGTGAAGATTCCCTGCCGGCATTCGCCGTTTCATATAAAACAGGTTTGCGTCTCCCGGGCATCCGTTGTTTGCACTCAAATGGAGGGCAAGGAAATTGCTTAATGCTTTCCGGGATAGGAACCGGGGACGGAGGTGGGAGGTAAGCGAATATTTAGGTGGGGTGGGGGAATAGAGTGACATGATTAGAAGAGCGTCAAAATGTTTACACACGAATCAAGGGGGGATGTGAAGAAAGTGGAAGCGAAATAGTAATTGGAAAAGGACCGTGGTAAATAGTGAAACAAGTAGATAGATAGATAGATAGATAGATAGATAGATAGATAGATAGATAGATAGAATGAGAATATATATATATATATATATATATATATATATATATATATATATATATATATATATATATAGTACAGGTAATCGATTCGTTGGTATATAATCCGGGTGGATCCTAGTAATATTAATTATTAAACTGATCCTCGGAGAGCCCGAGCATATGTATCCAACCCCAGACCGCTGCCCCCGGGATAAGATACCTTAAGCCCCCACCAGTCGCTAACACAAAACTATTCTCATTAGCAAGGTATCTACCAGAGGAGGACTGACATTGAAAATAAATTTAAAACAATGCTCCGAGACAGACACTTAGGGACTGATGAAAGCTGTGTACAGAACGGCTTGAAATAGACTTTATTACCTCAACATGGAATCCATTTTGAGGTAATTTTTGTTTTTTCTTTAATGGATATATATATGTATGTGTGTGTGTGTGTGTGTGTGTGTGTGTGTGTGTGTGTGTGTGTGTGGTTTGTTTTAAGGCATATCAACCTCAATGGGTTATTTGATGCCGACAAGGATTTTTATTGCTGGTCATATTCTTGTTCAAAAATGTATTGCTGGTATTGAAATGTATTTTCATACGCTCATAGTTTTTTTACCCCTTGGGGTGGGTAATTATTCGCCCATAGCTTGGATCCTGACAGGTGCTACTACCTCGGGTCAGGGTAGACCTGGGAACACCAGCAATTAAGAGGTGGTTCCAAGCTCCTCAAAACCTCAAATCAGATGCAGTTTATCGTCTTCCCCAGGACTCGGATGTAGTTTATCGTCATAACCAGAACGAATATATATATATATATATATATATATATATATATATATATATATATATATTGCACTATTGACGATTGCACTAGCATGAAACAGACTGTCGCCTCTAAGTGTTGACGTCTATGTTCACTTTTATATATATATATATATATATATATATATATATATATATATATATATATATATATAATAGCGTAGATAATTTGGTCAATAAAACAAAGTTAAACGAAACGGTACCGACGAAATCACTACGAATATATAGGGTTCGATGGATAAATTGTCATCTAAATTATGCAAAAATGAAAAGAACATTTTAACAGATATATTTACTGAAAGCACAAAAAATATCTTGAAATACGAAAGAGTAAATTTATTCAATAAAACCGCCATTAGCTTCAACTACGGCCTCCAGACGACTTCGGAATCGCCTACAACTATAGGTTGGTGAATGCTGCCATAATCCTTGCCATCAGTTCGTCGTTGGTGTTACAAATAAGTTTTTGTTGTGTCTTCCTTGCCTTGAACGAAGATAACACTATCAAGAAGTAGTACATCGTTTGGAGTCGACGTAGTCTTGCTGAAGTGGGTAGTAGGTAGATCAGCTAGATCTCGAACTTTCTACTTGTTTACTCCTTCTACTGGCGTTTCTCGACTTCAGTCTGTATGTATTTGGACGAGTCCAAGTCCTCTTCTGGAGAGGTGTGTTCATCTTCACAACACACACACCCCTTTTAGATATGCACTTTCTTTTAGTCGATACTTTTTCCGACATGGGTCCACTTCCAACGTTTCAGTTGGATTTCATTTTCGCTTACCCTGGCTTTGTATTGTATTTTCAGTTTTAGAAATAGGTACTTCAAAAGTATCGTAAAATATATCCATCGATAAATTAAATTGTACTGGTTGCTTATTCTGTGCATATCTAGACATCGATTTATATGTCTCTTATGAAGAAATCATCCACCTTCGACAATGTACATCATACTACCCAGGCGCTGAATAATTTTTCCTTACTGCCAATTTCCTTTTCCGGCCTTAAAGCTTTTAGAGAAAACTTTATCGCCAATCTTAAATGATCAGGTGAGTTGAAATTGCTGAACCTTCTTCTTATTCCTTGGTAATAATTTGTCAAAAATGGATCTAACTTTTCTAGCAAACATGAGCACTGCAGGTGATATTTTCGCAATGACGTTTACATTTGACGTCATTTGATACACGCTCAAAAATTCTTGTAATGCCGTTTCTTCAGCTTCCAAGTTTTTCTTAATACTCTTTTGAAGGTGTCAGCAAATCGTTCCGCTTGACCATTCGACCTCGGATGGTAAATCGGCGGGGTCAAAAAAGTTCAATGTCGTCGCTTTTGCAGAAATTTTAAAACTCTCTAGAAGTAAACTGATTTCCATTATCGGATACCACACTGTCAGGTACATCAAATCTTGCAAAAATTTCACGCAAGAATTTAATTGTTATTTCAAGCTATTTTGTGAAACTGTCGACCATGATAAAATAGTATGAACCATTTAGTTTGTACAGCAAAGTCCGTATGTAGTCTTGCCCATGGTTTATAAGTGCTCTGCCATGCCTAATAATTTATAGGCGGTGATTTTGCTTCTTAATTACAACCATTACATTTCCTAACTTTATTTTGGATATCTTTGTACAATCTTGACTAATACACGTAGCTTCTCCTCAAGGACTTAATCGTCACATATTCCCGGATGTTCTATGCTGAATTGTTTTAAAATCATTTTTTGTAGTGATAACAGAATTACAATTCTATCCGCTTACAAAAGTACTCCATCACAAATATAAAATTCTGTATTATTGCAAGCCGGTTTAATTTTAGCTTCACTCCATTTCGACACAAGGTCATTCATAGTTTTTTGAATAAACGTATCCTTTTCAGAATGAATTTTGATATCGTCTATCGTGACCGGCAATTCTTTAATAGTGTTACGCACCAGGCTTTTAATTTCGCTTCCGGGTTCCAGCGAAGCAATCACAGTACATTATTTACATTATTCGGACTATTGGCCTCATCTTTGTCGACATATTTATTACAACGTTTCAGCCGTTGTACGCTCCGGCCTTCTTCAGGTGGTTGGAATGTCGAACTGAACCCTTTATTTCGCTCACTGGGACAGACTGTTCTAGTTCCACGTGCCATGACACATGGCACAGTGGATAAAGGCGTTGGTTAGATCCAGTGACAGGACCCAAAGTGTGTGAGTTCAATAACTGGTTAAGGCAGTGGAGAACTTTCAGATGGAAATTGACAAAAAGATAACTGATAACTGACATCCATTAAACATGGCACGTGGAACTAGAACAGTCTACCCCAGTGAGCGAAATAAAGGATTCAGTTCGACATTCCAACTACCTTAAGAAGGCCCGAGCGTACAACGGCCGAAACGTTGTGATAAATATGGCAACAAAGATGAGGACAATAGTCCGAATAATGTAAATAATGTACATAATACCTCATCTCAGAAATATAGACAAATACTGAAGCAATCATAGTATCTTCAAAATTTTCTTTAAATTTCGATATCAATCTGGACAAGCCATCTGCATGTCCCAATTTCTTTAACGATTGAAATGCCATCTTAAATTCCTAGTTCAGCAAAATTGTAGGCCAACACTGTAGTTTGATTGCAGTATGCGTGAGAATCCCTTTCTTAGAAGTTAATAATGCACGATGATCACTTTGAAGTATAAATTTTCTTCCTTATATCATTCAGTGAAATTTCTTTACAGCAAAAATTATAGCAAGCGCTTCCTCTTCAATTTGACTTTAGCATTTTTCCGTATTTGTCAAACTTCTTGAATCCTGAGCGACTGTTTTGATTGTACCGTCTTCGAATTTATGCCGTATTAGCTCTTCTATGCCGTATTCGCTCGCGTCCGACGCTACAATTATCTGTCGTTGCGGCTCGTGATGTGTCAGCGATAACTCTGAAGTTAGTAGTTTTTTTAATTCCTTCAAAGGTTTTTTGACATTCCGCCGACCAATTTCATTTCGCACCCTTCTTAAGTAAATTATTCCGAAATGCTCGCAATTCGTTCATCTCTGGCACATAAATATTATAATAATTCACTCATCCGAGAAATGTAGGGTCACCAGATTTATCGGCGCGGCTATGCGTTTAATGGCACTTGCACGAGCGGGATCAGTTCTTCTTCCTTTTTCGAGGATTATCTGACCTAAATATTTAATCTTATCCAGAAAGAATTGACATTTCTGTTTACGGATTTTGAAACCATAATCATGTAGTCTCTGAAATACTTGCTGAATCAGTTTTATGTGCTGTATTTTCTTAGCACTCTTAATAAGTATATCGTCTATGTAAGCGACGACACCGTCTCGTCCAGCCAACATTGTATCCATTATTTACTGAAAAAATACCTTGGGCTACTTTTATACCAAAGGGTAATCTTTTAAACTTGTAGAGTCCTTTATGCGTATTAATAGTCAACAGTTTCCGGCATTCCTCACCGACTTCGATTTGAACATATGCTTCAGACAGTCCAATTTTTGAAAAAAGTTTACGCCATTCAATTTGGCAAATATATACTCTGGAGTTGGTAGGGGATTTACATGTAGTAGGAGGCCGTTACATGTGGTAGGAGGTCGTTACATGAGGTAGGAGGCCATTACATGTGGTAGGAGGCCGTTACATGAGGTAGGAGGCCGTTACATGTGGTAGGAGGCCATTGCATGAGGTAGGAGGCCGTTACATGTGTTATGAGGCCGTTACATGAGGTAGGAGGCCGTTACATGTGTTAGGAGGCTGCTACATGAGGTAGGAGGCCGTTACATGTGTTAGGAGGCCGTTACATGAGGTAGGAGGCCGTTACATGTGGTAGGAGGCCGTTGCATGAGGTAGGAGGCCGTTACATGACGTAGGAGGCCGTTACATGTGTTAGGAGGCCGTTACATGACGTAGGAGGCCGTTATATGTGGTAGAAGGCCGTTACATGTGGTAGGAGGCCGTTATTCAAACCGGTTGAAAAATCTGCACATAAACAAATCTTATTTTTCTTTTTACTATAAACCATTCATAAATTATTCATTATATTCACCATTAATAATGTATCTCAATTTATGACTTCATTTTTTTTATCAACCGATTGACCTATCTTTTCATATCTATCTCTATTTATTCTGCTCTATGTGTCATCTATCTCTAGTTTTCAATAACCTCGCTTTTTCTAACCCGTTCGGTGTTAATAGACTCTAACACAAAAAAGAGTATCTTTCTTTTAGGATTAAACACTCGTAGCACATTTTCTTTTAATTTAAAAAATGCCTTTGACTTTACACATTTTCCCAGCTCCTGAGAAATTAGTCGTGAATTTTTTTTCTTATTTTACAGTGTTTCTTTAGCTGTAATCTTTTTCACTGACAATCAAATTTTTCACAGAATGAATTAATCGGCCAATTCAAACAATTCTTGCCAATTGACGCCTAGTAAATTCGAGTTGGATTTTTTTAGTACGTAAACATCTGTTTTTTCCCACAAGAGTGATGTTATACGTGATTTTCCAAAGAAAAATTAATTTCTTGCCCGACATTCCTCTTGCAACTTTGCTAGTTTTTCTCAAGCTAGGCTTGCCAATTCTGTTCCAAGTTTGTTCATCAATTGTAATATCGCTACCAGTGTCCAATTGAAATCTCACCGCGGCGTTATTAATTTGTACTGTCACGAATTTTCTATTATTTGAACTTTTCAATTTTTAGCTGGTAACACCACTTTCAGCAAGTTAACACGTGCATTTCTTTTTCTTTTCGACTTGCAGTAGCTTCGTTTGTGACCTGTTTTTTCACAATTAAAACATTTTTTAGTTTTAAATGGACAGTCCTTTCTTAAATGAATCCTACCACAGCCATAGAATGATTTAAGTTTTGTAGTATTTTTATTCTGGAATTTTTCTGTTTCCGAACCATTTGTATTTCTGTCGTGCTATTTTGCTCGATTTTCGCTGTAACGTGCCTTACAGGGACAATTTTTGGCACTCTTCCGCAACACGGCCAAAATAAATAAATTCCAAATCAAGGTGACAATCGAAATTTGGAAACAAAAGAAAAATAAAATTCAGAAAAAAATACAAATATTAAAATAAACTATAAAACGAAACACTACAAAAAATAAAACAAAGCTAAAAACAAAAATTAAAACAAATTCAGCCGCAGATGAAAGAAAGTAAAAAGTGAAAACGAAAACTACACACAAAAAGAAGGAATTTTACATATATATTCATCTAGAACAACATGGTCCACAAAAGATGAAAAAGAGAAAATCATATTCATGTGTATAGTTTTTGAAAAGCCTAGGAAACATTTACACACTTAGCTGAAGTGTGTGTGTGTGTGTGTGTGTGTGTGTGTGTGTGTATCTGTGTGTATGTGTCTGTGTCTATGTACGCGTGTACACATGCGTGTGTGATGTCTATGTGGTTTGTTTGAAATTAAGTAGTCGGTTTGCTGGGTGACAGTCTTCCCAGAGAGGAAAGCTTGACATGTCTTCTACCTATCACATCCTTTTTTCTGAGTGAGAATAAAAGAGAAGGAGAGGGGTCTATGTTCTTTCTTTTTACAGTCCTTATATATACAAGGTGGGGGTAATCTCAACAATGGTGTCATCAAGCGCTCAGAAAACAAAGAAAAGATATATGGTAAAAATTGATCTACTGCGATTTTTGAACTGGAATTCCATCTAAAAACAGTTAATTGTTGTTCAGTTTTGTACCAATTGTTAAAAAGCAACTGTTGGTTTTTGGGGGTTTTTTTGTTTGGTAATTATTGTAACATATGTGTTTAAACCATTCCACTATTGGCTGAAAAGATAGAGTGATCTACCCTCAATTAACAACTATGGTCACCTCGCATCTACAGATTTTTATGTTCGCATTTGGTTTTAATATTCAATCGACCATGCATTCACTTTAACATTATTTTGAATTGCAATAATTTATAATAATTTAAATTCATAATTTAATCACTTACAATAATATATATTCCATTCTGAGGTCATCAGAAGACAGGCCGTCCTGGGTATGACGATAAACTACGTCCGACAGCAAGGCCTCTGATCAGGAGGTTTTGAGGAGCGTGGAACCACCTCTTAATTGCTGGTGTTCCCTGGTATACCCTGACCCAGGTTGGTAGCACCTGTTAAGGTCTCAGCTATGGGCAAATAGTTAACCCCCAAACTGGGTTCAAAACACTATCAAAGTTTTAAAAACTCAATACTTATTTGTAAAAAAATACCAGCAATAAATTTTTGCAGAAAAAATTATTACCAGCAATATATTATTACCAGCAATTTGTTTTTGAAAAAAAATATTACCAGCAATACATTTTTGGAAAAAAAAATATTACCAGCAATAAAAATGTTGTTGGCATTAAATAACCCATTGAGGTTGATATGCCGTAAAACAAAACAAACCAAACCAATATATACTGAGATAGATAGATAGATAGATAGATAGATAGATAGATAGATAGATAGATAGATAGATAGATAGATAGATAGATGAAAAATATTACCAGCAATAAAAATCTGGTCGGATTTAAATAACTCATTGAGGCTGATATACCGTAAAACAAAATAAACCAAACGAAACCAAAGACAGGCGTGTCAAACCTCTGCTCAAAGAACAAACATCGAGATTTGAGATACACGGTGATTTTTTTCTTTTTAAGTATTGTTGTTGAGGAGGCCTACTTTATATGACGGGAAATGCCCTATCTGTATTTGTTTATTCGACCCTCGCCTCGAGTGAGTATTAACAAGCCAAATTTGCAAGCCGTTGATTGTATTTTTTTTTATTTTGATATATATATATATATATATATATATATATATTATTTTAAAACATTTTTACAGTATTAAACAACATTTATCGGTCTGAATGTCCGAGAAATTTTCATAGAAAATATTCATCCTCCGACAGGAATCGATCCTGTATGCTATACGGAACCGTCATATAGCCTGACGTGCTTTTAACCGATTTGGCCACAGAGGAGCATTCGGTTAGCAAGGTCACGTACATTCATATCTGCTGAAAGCGTATCCAAATGTAAACAAATGACGTCACACATTATGAAAAGACAAAGTCCGACAATTATTTTAAGACATTTTTATGTTTATACATTATTTTTATAGATACAAATATTTAAGTAAATGCTCTGTTTTATAATAAATAGTATTAAACAACATTTAAATTTCTCGGACATTCAGGCCGGTAAATGTTGTTTAATACTGTTTATTATAAACAGAGCATTTACTTAAATATTTGTATCTATAAAAAGAATGTATAAACATAAAAATGTCTTAAAATAATTGTCGGATTTGTACATTTCATAATATATATATATATATATATATATATATATATATATATATATATATATATATAGAGAGAGAGAGAGAGAGAGAGAGAGAGAGAGAGAGAGAGAGAGAGAGATATGTATATATATATATTTAAAGATATTTTTGAAGGTACAAAATTTTATCACAGCAATAAACGTATGAAGCTTGATATTACTAGACATATTAAAAACGGGCGAAGCAACCGGTTTCGCTCCCGCTCATCAGGCTTCCAACGGGAGATTTAATTTAAATTAAAAACACAGAAAATGTACAATAAAAGAAAATGTGGAGGAGGAGGGGGAAAAATGAGCAAAAGCAGCTAGAGGTAAATGACAGTAAGCCCCAACAAACACTCACGTTGTTTGCACAAGGAAGGGTTGTGGGACCCGATGTAAAGTGCCTCCAGTACCTTAAGGTGAAATAACGAGTGTGACCGGGACAACACGGTGAACCGGTCAACACTAAAATTAGCTGCACACGATCTGCTCTTTAATAAGTGCTTACATATAGGTGTTTTGGAACGAGTCCATTCAACGGCAAAGTGTGGTTCCTGATTTTGGTAGGAACGTGCTGTTTAATTCTCATGTCCAAGCGTTGTGTCGTCCTTCCTATGTAGTTAGCCCCGCAACTACAACCATATTTATAAATTATAGAATTAATTTGATGAGGAGGAAAGACGTCTTTACACACTGGACGAACCATGGGCCGGGTTTGAAAAACTATCCGGACTTCAGCAGAGAAAAAACAGCGACGGACCCTTGATGAAATTTGTCTAACCATACTTTCACATTTGGTTCCAATCCAGGGCAATCTTAGATAAACCGGGCACTTTTTAACAACACAGAGTTTGGCACTTCTGAACTCCTCAATTTTGTCACGGATGACCGAATGAACAGTGTTAGGTGGAAATGCTATGTGGACCACTAGAAATGCTATGGGGACCACTAGAAATGCTATGGGGACCACTAGAAATGCTATGTGGACCACCGGTTGTCCACCTGGATCATGTCAAGAAAAAGAAACGTATTAATTAACAAGAATTAATTGAACAGATTTTTATCAAACGTTGAGTAGCGTTGTCCTAAATTCACAAAACACTTTTTTGAAAACATTAGAATAGGTTTAGTTCGGAAAATTGAAAAATATGAAGTTGATTTTTTTTTTTATCATTTCACTCCAAGCAAGCCAAAGGGTTACTGAGTGTGAAAGGATATTAGAAAAAGAAAAAAATTATTAAGGAGAGAGAACAACAAAAGAAGAGAAGTTAAGAAGACAGAAGATAACGATTGACATTGCATTTGACATTTTTGAAGATGAATCATGAGTGGAAAGCAAGAAGCCGGAAGATAGTTCCACAAGCGGGAAGTGTGAGAGAAGAAACTGTTAGCATAGAACTTACGGTACCATCGAGCAGTTTCAACTGTAAAATGATGAGACCTTGCCGCCAATCCCTTCTGTTTCGTGTGACGTGTCTCCTCAAGATGTAGGCGATCATGGCTCTCCACAACTTCTTGCCGCCAATCCCTTCTGTTTCATGTGACGTGTCTCCTCAAGATGTAGGCGATCATGGCTCTCCACAACTTCCTGTCTGTTGAAGCTGTTAACTTTCTGTTATTACTCCTAAACCCTGTTCCGCCATCCATTTACTCAAACTAAGTATATGTGTTGTTTCCTCAGTCCATCTTTCCCCCTATTTGTCCTGTGAGTATCAGATTTTCCAAGCCTTACTTCCTCACTATGTGCCCCAGAAACTTCAACTGTCTCTTCATGATGCTAAGTATTAGTTAATTTTTGTTTCTATTTTCTGCAAAGCTTCGTCGTTATCAATCTAGTATTGCTCATAAAATCGTAAAGACTTGATCCTAAAGAGGAAAGCTCATCATAATTTTTGTCTTTATTCCGTGTCCGGATAATCGAAAACCGGTTAATTAAGTTGCGGATAATAGAGAAAATACCGTACTTTCTTTTTCACTCTTATAAATGACAAAACTTCAAAATATTAAATCGTGGTTTTATCTAGACAACTACACACAACGCTTTATATGTCGTGTTCCCTCAGGATGTAGGTGGTCATGGCTCTCCACAACTTCCTGTCCCTTGAAGCGTTTAATTAACTTTGTCTTTCTGGTATTACTCCTAAACCCTGTCCCGCCATCCATTTACTCAAACTCACTAAGTAGGTTATGTGTTGTTTTCTTCAGTCGGTCTTTCCCCGTATTTGTCCTGTGAGTATCAGATTTTCCAAGCCTCCCTTCTTCACTATGTGCCCCAGAAACTTCAACTGTCTCTTAGTGATGTTAAGTATTAGTTTCTTTTAGTTTCCATAATCTGCAAAACTTCGTCGTTACCAATCTAGTACTGCGTATAAATTCATAAAGACTTGGTCCTAAAGAGGACATAATTTTTGTCTTTATTCCGTGTCCGGATAATCGAAAAACAGTTCATTAAAGTGCGGATAATAGAAAAAATACTGTACTTTCTTTTTCACTCTTATAAATGACGAACTTCAAAACATTAAATCGTGGTTTTATCTCGACACACAACGCTAAAATGAAATATGAAAAACCGCGATATGTAACTAACATTCTTGGAATTTAATCGTTTCCATAAAATTGATTAATTATGAGGAAATAATATTAATCAAATTGTTAGTTTTATATGATTTACCATTAATAAAATGAATGTCATTTTGACTTTATCTTTTAGCTAATACGAATTATCCGAAAAGTCAGGAATAATTACCTCCCCTGATTGAATAATACCCAAGTTATTCCCCTTACAAGCAACGCTGTTTTAAAGAAAATAGGAAGTCAATTCAGAGAAAAATACCGCCTAGCTGAAATCTTTTTCGGCTGCACTGTCATAATCTCTGCCTTCAGGCAGAGAGGAACCCACATGAGGCTATGCCGAAGAGCAGAGTCTCGTCTGGGGTAGTAGCCAGCTACCCGGCCCCGTTTTTTACGGGTTCTACGGGGAATTTAAGTAATATAATGAAAACTAAACAGACATTAAGTATTGTTATTATTATTCGTTCGGTACTTAACCCTTCGCGAACAGCAAGAAGACCAATTGTTTCTCCATTTAGCATACAGCATTTATTAGAAAATCGTCTTCGGCTTTATTTCGTATCGAGGAATTTAATTTCTTCTTTGCTGATCGTTTCCTTCCTGATGATGGCGTTGATGACTATAGGCGCCGTTAACGTCCAAGTTCAGGACTAGAAGTTTCTGGCTTCACCAAAACCTGCTCTTATCATCCATTTCCTAAGAAGAGATTCATGGAAGATTTAAGTTTAAAGATAGTAAAATCGACCTTGCTAACCAGACGCTTCTCTGTGGCCGAAAGGTTAAGGCACATCACGCGAAATGATGGCTCCGTATAGGATACAGGTTCGATTCCTGTCTGAGAACGAAAATTTTCTATGAAAATTTCTCGGACATTCAGGCCGATAAATGTTATTTAATACTGTTTATTATAAAACAGAGTATTTTCTTAAATACTTGTATCTATAAAAAGAACGTTAAACATATCATAAATGTCTTTAAATAAATTGTCGGACTATGTCCAATTCAAATATATATATATATAATTCAGGAAACACCAATATTTTAAAAAGAATTTTAAATTGTGTGTGTATGTATAAACGTTCAGATTTTCGAAAATACAGTCGTCCATCCAAGATTGTGGCAGAAAATAAGCGCGATAACTACTGTAAATGTAAAGCCAAAGTACCTAAAATTAATAAAACATTAGATTACAGAAAATATTTTCCTAAATTTTAAAAATTAATGGATAGTTAAAAATTATATAAAAAAAGGCGCTCAAAGATAAACTTCCATTTGTCAGTCAAACTGTCAAATTTTCAGCACTTGAAATAAATACCTACGTCGGTGTTAAAAAAAAACTGCATTCCAGCGATAATTTAAAGTAAAAGTAAGAAATGATTGTTTCAAATTAGATTAAACTTTAAATTAGCTATTATTCCTCAAATAAAAATTCAGAAATGTATATTTTATTGTTGAAAGATTATTTAAAGAGAATTGCATTGCGATAACAGATGGCTAAATACATAAAAAGCATTTTGCTTATTGGCAATATTAAATTTCATCTGTTAGCTTGAAATTCAAACTAAATAAAAGCTTCCAGAAATATTTTTCATTATTAAAAATTCATTTTTATCGATTGGTAACGCGAATCTGTATGGGGGGGAGGGGATACCTAATTATATATTTAATATGCTGCGGGCGGTATATTGGCCCGGAAACAGATATTGAATGACGGAAGACAACAACGAACAAAATGAGGACTTGATTAAAAAATATATTGCCACGTTTATTTTTGTTAAAGAAAAATACATAAACAAAAATAATGTTAGGCCAAGGACAAAAAATTGCCCAAGCCCCCGCAACCGTCAGTTTCGCTGGCGACTACAGATTGCCCCTCTATAGTGCAATGGGAAGGTGCAGCCTCGGGGAGCTGTTCCCCAGGGCCGGGCACGCACCTCAAAGTATTATTTTCCTCAACTGCGACTCTGTCTGCAAAAAAAGGCCGCAAGTGAGTTGCACTCTGCCTGAAGACAGAAACGCAACTGAAAGATGATGAGCATTTTTTTTTTTTTTTTTTTTTTTGCTTCTGAGGCCTCTTTATATCCTGAATCAGTCTTACAATAACACTGGTTAAGATTTTACTTCGTTGTTTTTGTTTTTTTAATATGGGAAAATATTTATATAATCTCATGTTTTTACTGTTTTCTATTTTATTCGCTGTGTAGATTTTTCAGTCCTCGCTAAATGACAAAGGAATGAAAAAAAACTGGTTAAGTATTTTTTTTTTTTTGTCCTCTTCATTTTTGATTTACCTATTTACGGTAACGATGGAAAAATGCTGCTATTCTTTCCCATATATTGATTGTTCGGGTTTTTTTATTACAATTAATCATGACGTTCACAATTATATTAGAGTTTTATTTTTGTATAACATTATTTTTTACAACAAAATATGGAAATATTTAAATGAAAATTAAATTTTTTCCTATTAGAGAAAGCTTATCAGGGGAAGTAATTTACTATCAAGGGAGGCTATTATGGTAAAATTATATTTGCATTATCTCCCTTGGAAAATTTATCGAAAACTTAAGTAAATGCAAAATTTAATAGTTGCTCGAAGTTTTTACTTTCAGCTTTTACGAAATAATTTAGGAAAAATTATATATAGTTCACTATCTTGTGGTAGACAGTTTTTCTTGTCACAATCTGTCTTACATATTTATAAGTCTACCATTCGTCCATGTATTGAATACTGCTAACACATCTGTTCTGGTGCTAAGGCTATACATTTATATATTCTTGATAAAATCCAAAGAATCTGCAAAGTTATTGTCCTGACCTGGCATCTCAGCTTCAGCCCATTCCCCAACGTTACAACATAGCTTCCCTGTGCCATTTCTATAAATATTTTCATGGTATTTGTTCAGATAAACTCTTCCCTGTGGTAGCTAGTCTTTATAAATTTAAGCACAGTCCTTGATTGGCAGCAAGGTTTCATTTTACAGCTAAATTGGCTAGATGCAACCGTAAGTTCTATGCTGACATTTTCTTCTCTCGCACTTCTCACTTGTGAACCTTAATTCCGGCTCCTTGTTTTCCTGACAACTTTGATCTTCAAAAATTTAAATGCGATCTTAATTCCTGTTCTTTTATTGTTCGCTTTCCTTGATAGTGTTCTTTTTCTCATATTCTTTCACATTCAGTAACCGCTTACGTCTTAGTGGCTTTATTGCCTTCCTTTGGGGGAGATGATTTTAAAATACAATCAAAGTATTTACAGTCTGAAAACTTTCCAATACCGCCTCAGAAATTTTTATTCAGTGCAGCAACTATTCTCAAGAGAGCAATTTGAGGTTTCTCAAGGTGATAATAACCACCATGAATGTGCAAGTAGCATTGCAGCCATCGGCACCGGAAATAGGATCAGCATATTGAGTTCAAATTTTGGCTGAGGTTGTTGAATTCACTTTTGTGTAATAAATAATGTTTTTGTTTTTTTCTTAAATCCTCTGAAAAGTGTCACATTATCTCCTTAACACCTCATTAACACCGGCATTCTTAAGGATAAGTCAATCAGCTAACTTCGTTTCTGAAACTAGGTACTTGGAGGGAGGCTATTAAGGTAAAATTATATTTGCATTATCTCCCTTGGAAAATTTATCGAAAACTTAAGTAAATGCAAAATTTAATAGTTGCTCGAAGTTTTTACTTTGAGCTTTTACGAAACCCTGCACTAATGCGAAGGACAATCCTACACTCACCACACTCCTCAATCATTTACTGACCTCAATATGAACCCAAGAAAAGAGGGGTTTGAGGTTAGTTCTCTCTACTCTTTTGCCAGAAAGGGGGATAAGCTGCTACACTCCACCACTAATCCGAACAGCTTCCTACTATAATGGAAAACTGACTGACTGACTCACACACTCACTTACTCTCTACATATCGTGAGCTAACCAAATTGTCTCACAAGAAAGATGTAAGTTTGTAATTTTATGCAAAAGTTGTTTTTTTTATTATTCTAGGCACTTTAGCACTGGTAGTAAAACCAGTCTAGGATAGGCTGTGTCAGGCCAAATTGCCTTAGAAGCACACCCTATTAGCAACAGGCTGAGAGTCATAAGCTGATGATACAACAGTTGACTCCTGTCTTGACAGTAAAACTGATCAGTTTGATGAGGTGAAATAGCTGATCTCAAACATGATCTGCACACTGGCATATTAACTATAAGACCCACAAAACAAAACTTCTCTCTACAGGGTGCGGTTTGGGTAAATTGTCGCCATTTTCTATTTTTAATTTTGTGCATGCCCTTTGCATGTTGCTTTTGTCGACTGCAGAGTAGGGTCAGGTTGGGCACCGTTTGTGAGAAAAAGAGCACCATGACACAATTCACTCCACCAGAAATTTGGAAACGACATGCTGTACTGCTTGGCATTCGCACCAGAAGCTCCAATACGAACATTTCAGAGTGTTTGGGTGTCAAAGAGGATTCGTAAAAAAAAGAGTTGGATGAGTCTAATGCTGATCGCGAAGCTGTATCGCATGATCACTAGTAATGGCGACGCTATGCCTCTATTCATCTTCCCACTGTGCTCTTCACAATACTGCCCTCTTGGTAACTATTGATATCTCCTTCCGAGCATCCATTAAACAGGAAGCCCCTATCCATAAGACCTCTTTCCATTATATGTGGCTGAAACATTCTAAAGGAACTGATGTTGCTGGTATACAGACATTAAATTTTTCCACTGACCAATCCTTCACTCAAATCGTAGACTTCCCTACTCGTTTCCCGAGCCAAACCCAGCAACTTGTTCCCCTATTGGATCTATTTCTTACCTCCTCTCCTCACTTTTGCCAAGCGTCGCAATACTGCCCTCTTGGTAACTCAGACCATTCTCTGGTAACTATTGATATCTCCTTCCAAGCATCCATTAAACAGGAACTTCCTATCCATAAGACCTCTTTCCGGTACCAGAATGCTGATTGGGACTCATTCCAGGATTTTCTTTGTGACGCCCCTTGGACTGACATCTTCAACGCCCCAATTGAAAAATGCGCCACTAAAGAGTTTTTGGGGGTCAAAAACAAAATGAATGTTTTCATCACACCTTGGAAATACCAGGTGAAACTACAATCATCGCCATGGTTCATACCAGCATGCTCGGTCACCACAGCACACAGAAAGCACTATTCCCGGCTATACCAGTGGGACAGCTCTTGTCATAATAGGTGCCTATTTGCTACTGCTCGTAACAAATGTTGTAGTAAATGAAGCTAAGTCCCTGTTTGCTGAGAGAATGAGGCACTGCATAGCCTCTAAAACCTTTGGTTCTCATGACTACTGCCATCTCTGTAATAGAGTACTAAATAAGTGCAAGGTCTCTACTCCTACACTCTTCAATCAATTTGAGGTGTTATCATCCTCTTCTGATAAAGCTGAATGCTTTGCCCGTAAACTCTCCTCAAACTCTACTCTTGACTCATCTGGAGTATCCCTGTCTAACTTCCAACTTAAAACTGATTCTCTGTTGAGTGATATGCGTATAACCCCTTCCATGGTTTCTATTATCTCTAATATTGATCCCCACAAAGCATGTGGACTCGATGGTATCCCTGTAATAGTCAGTAAGAAGTGTGCTCCAGAACTGGCTCCTGTTCTCCCTAAACTGTACCATAAATGTCTTATTGCCTCCTGCTTTCCTGCCTACTGGAAGTCATCATGTTGTTCGTTTTTAAGTACTCTGGTGAACCGTCCGTCCGACCCATCCAACTACCAGCCTATTAGCCTTTCTTCTTGTTTGGTAAACTCCTAGAGACCCTCATCAATACTGAATTGGTTTGTCATCTCTCATCACAGCCTTTTCTCAGACAAGCAATACGGCTTTCATTTCTCCAGATCAACTGCTGATGTACTAATAATAATTGCAGAAAGAGTCTATCATGCTATAGATAAAAACGGTGAAGTCCGGCTGTAGCATTGGGCATCTCGAAAGCCTTTGACAGAGTCTGGCATTCAGGACTTCTCCACAAATTGGTATCTCCAGGCTAATCCAGTCATTCCTATCAAATCGTGAAATGAAAGTTGTCCTGAATGGCCACTCCTCTACATCCTTTCATACTAACGTAGCTGTCCCCCAGGGCTCCATCCTTGGTCCTATGCTGTTTTTAATCTTAACAATCTTCCCGATGACATCAGCTCTCAACACTACCATTTACTACTGCCTCGATAGTAAGACTAATCAGTCAGACACGGTCAAAATGACAACCAATGTACTAAACGATCTCAAGACGGTTGTTCACTGGAGAAAAAGGTAATTTAACTTTTAACGCCTCCAAAATTAAATTGCTCTCCATTAATCATCTGAGAGGCCACTCTCTGCCTTCTATCAGCATGGCTGATGCTAACCTCCAAGAAAGTAACTCATTGAGACTTCTCGGGCCAACATTCTAAGCTGACATGGCAGCTGATCTGATGATAGAGACAAAGAAAGTCAGTTCACTGTGTCGTGCAAGACACTTTTTCTCTCCAGAATCTATCTCTGTTCATAATTCTCTATTTCTGTTCTCTATTCTGTTCCTAATTCCTCCACACTCTGTAGCCCCTTGAGTGCTAGTGCCATGCTTGGGGTGATACTGATTTTTTTTTTTTAAATAAAAAAAGACAACATGAAGGCCCACATCAAGTGCCTTGAGGAAGTAGTGCTGCTCTGGATCAAGAGGGTGGCTGCTGGCAACAGGACTCTGCAACATGCCACACAAGCAGGTGGACACAGTCATGGCTGTCAGACAATTTCTGCCACGACATTACCCCTTACATCTGGCTAGCTAACTTCCCAGACTGCAAACCCCTTGATTAAAATGTCAGTGTTATTTTCAATTTTGCACCATTTGGACGACAATTTATCCATCGCATTATGCATTAATCCCCTTTTCTACCGCCCATCAGTATGGCTGATGCTAACCTCCAGGAAGTGACTCATTGCACCTTTTCTGGATAACATTCTCAGCTGACATGAAGTGTAAAGACAATATTGAAATCATTGCTTGGTCTGCTGCTAAGAAAGTTCAATGTTGTGCTAGACAATTCTTCTCTCCAGAATCTATCTTACATATCTATAAGTCTACCATTCATCCATGCTTTGAATATTGCTACCACTTATGGTCCGGTGCTCTTAATGTATATTCAGAGACTCTTGATAAAATCTAAGGAAAATCCGCAATATTATTGGTCCTCACTTGGCATCTCAGCTTCAGTCACTTTCCCACCACCGTAATGTTGCTTCCATTTGGCCTTTTTATAAATAATTTCATGGTAATTGTTCAGATGAACTCTTTGCTATGGTAGGCTGACCTTATAAATTTAAGTACAGTACTAGATTGACAGCAAGGTCTCATCAATTCACAGTTGAGTTGGCTAGATGCAACCGTAAGTTCTATGCGAAGTTTCTTTTCTCACACATGGAACTCTCTTCCAGCTCCATGCTTTCCATTTCACTTTGATCTTCAAATATTTAAATGCAATGTCAAACATTATCTAGTGTCTTCTTGATAACATTTCTATTGTTCTTGTGACTTAAGGTTGTCTTCTTTCACATCCAGTAACCCCTTGTGTCATCGTGACTTTACTGGGGTGAAATGATAAATTTTTTTTTTTTTTTTTTTTTTTTTTAAGAAAATGTTCATTGTGTCGCCTTCTAATTTTTGATTCTTAATTAAAATCTCCATTTTACGTAAACACCATGCAATAAAAATATGTTCAGTACAAACTAAACGTCCTGACTGCTTCAGACACAATGAGTCATTCCTTAAATAAACTTACGACGATTCTAAAATATCAGTGTTCATTGGCCAGTCCTTGTCAAATCGTGCCATCTTTGGATGTATTGCACAGCCTCATTTCATGCACCCCAACCACTTTAGATATATATATATATATATATATACGTTTATTTATTATAATGATATACTCATATAATCCCTCTAATGTGAGGGGGGGGGGTAATTTTGATATGTAAACTTATTGTTATTTGGACTTCTTCCAAAAATAATCTAATTAATGACCCTTAAAAATTTTTGCAACATACCTGTTGAAAATCATTGGACTTAAAGGAAAATGTATATTAAAGTTGAATCCCTCAGATCCGGAATCCCACAGATCCGGACATGATATTCACGTGTATATTTGAACTATTTGAGTCATATTTAACGGATTTGAAATTTCTGTTTTTCAGGAAATTTAGTTTGGCTAATAATTGCTTATGCTAATTTCACCCTAATGGCTTGTATTGGCACAAAAGATGATGAGAATAAGAGGAAAAGAACGACTTTGGAGTCATCGCAAAAAGTGGAAAATTTTAAACAGACTAGACGCTGGTGAAAGTTCATTGTAACTAATGGCCGAGTTCAACATAGGAAAGTCAACATTGTATAAAATAAAATCTTCCAAAGAAACTATTCTCCAGTGTTCACAATGAACAAGGAAATAAAAAAAACATGATTGTGATGAAACCTATGCTGAAATTGAAAAAGCTATTGAAAAGGTTGAAAAAATTTCAAGAACAAAAGCAAAACGAAATGCAGAAAAAGTTGTGAATTACATTAGAAGAGAAAGAATCATCATGCAACAGCAATTAAAAAAAAATCCTCGTTACATTATTTGTTTTGCATACGTGGCATAATTAATTTAATGAATTTTCATTAACATTACATAATTTATTTCTTTTTCCTTAAAATCAATTCCGTTATATTTCACTCACCATTAGCTTATTTTGTTTACTATAAAACATTGAAAATAAATGTTAAATTTGATTTCAGTTCTTTTATTTTAATCTAAATATAACCCCTCATATCCGGACTTTGTAACCAATTACTCATATCAATGGCACAGTGGATAAAGGCATTAAGTTAGATCCAAGGAGTGAGTTCAATACCTGGTTAAAGCAGTGGAGAACTTGGAGAGAGGAATTAACAAGAGATAACTGACATCCATTAAACATGGCACGTGGAACTAGAACAGTCTACCCCAGTGAGCAAAAGAAAGGATTCAGTTCGACATTCCAACCACATGAAGAAGGCTGGTGCGTACAACAGCCAAAACATAATAAATACGGCGACAATGATGAGGACAATAGTCCGAATAATGTCAAGACAACTATTCACAAATTATACTTCAAACAAAAGGTTAGGAAGGAAGCCCTCTCCCATCAGTACTGGAAAGAATGATAACAGCTGAAGGACTTGAGAAACCTATTTTCCTGGAAAATTATTTTAAGAGAAAGATTTTATAAATTTCAACCAATGGTGACACTGTCTGCTGTGTCAATAAATGCCAAATGTTTCCTTATAAGGAAACAGCTATTATTACCATTTCCACTGCCTGGCACAAGGATAGTAATTTTGTTTTACTTTCAGAAATAAGGAACATAATTATTTGTGCCAGTTGATATCATTATTACACTTCAGCCGTTATGTCCTTTGCCTTTCTGATGCGAGAAGGGGGCTCATGGTCACATCATGTTGAAACACCAATTCCCAAAATCAAGACTGGTCAGTACTTAGACTTGAAAATACCAGGTGCTGTACGCTTGGATTTGTGGGTGGTGTAATACATAATGGCTTAGAATTGTTAATCGGGAAGCAGAGTTCTAATTCCTGTCAGGTTCGTTATATTCACTTTCACACAAATACCCTTGGAAAAGGTTTGAATCCACCATCTTATATTCCTAACTATAGGCTAATTAGTAAAACTTGTATCATTAAACCATTATTATCTCCAAAAATAAAATTGTGTACAAAATACTTAAATTTTAGCATTAAATAAACCATAGAGATATTTATATGGCACTAAACAAAAACAATCAACCAACACTTCCATTCAGCAACAGTATGACCTTTTTTTTTTTTTTTTTTTTTTCTGTACTACCAAACCCTGGGACTGAACTCCTGACCAACATAAAAGTGAGATTAAGCAAATCACGTTATCTATCCAGTCACATGCCCAGTAGCTGAGATCAATATAAATAAGACCCTCCACCCCTTCAAATAAATTTGTTTTTTAAAGTATTTTGCGATTCTGACAGGTGTCACAGTTCAAATAAGGCCTGAAGATTGTTAATGTATAAAAATCGAGAAAAAGTTTTCCCCGCCATTTTTTTTTATTTTTAAAAAAGGGGGGGGGGGTAAGAAGGGAATCTGCCTATTTTATAACTGGCTTAAGTGTATATGACTTCACCACCACCACTAGATTAAGGCATAAACTTTAGGAGCTTTATGTCAGGGCCTGCTGCTGATGCTGCTACTACAGACAGTGTGCCCCTGCAAAAAAAAAAATAAAAAAGTAAAAAATAAAGAATTTGGTGCAATTGTTAGATGTGGTGTTCAAACTAAAAAAAAAATTTTTTTTTTTTTTTATGTTAGTTAATTTTTTCCATCATATAGTAAATCTAAAATTTCCTGGTTTTTGTAGTTGACAGGCCTCCAGTGATTGAGTTGTTTGTGAACACTGAAAGAAAATACAACTCGTTTTTTTATACAGTATGTGCAGAAATACATCTCACATAAAGGTAAGACATTAGCTTGATGAAGACACCATTGCCACTAGTGTCTTACTATTATATGGGAGGTATTTCTGAAAGAAATTCAGTCAATAAGCTGCATATGTTTATATATGTGTGCTTTGTCATAGATATGGGGGTACAATAGGAAAAAAAAAAACAGCCTCATCTTAAACAAGAGGTTCCACTTCTTCATTCCCTAACATTGCAATCACTCTCTGGTTTTAACTGTGTTTAATAAAACTGTGACAATATGATTTGCCACACATTTTTAGAAGACAAGGAAATAATTTCTTTTAAGTCCACTTAGTGATCTAAGTTTCATAGGAATTTTAGCTCCAGTCCATCTTTGAGGAAATTTAAATGTCGATGTTTTGTGGGATCCATGTCTCTATTTCACTTTTGAATTTGAAAACAAAAATTTTATAAATGATTTTAGACAGTCATAAAAGTAGTCCTTTGAAGATTTGACCACCCATGTGACTTTGGGATGGTCCCAAATCTTCCAGAAAGACAAGTGGATGGAGAGAGAGAGAGAGAGGTAGGAAGTTGGGGAGAAAGTTGGTCCAGTTGTGAGAGAATTAGGTAGGTGACCAGAGGGGTTAGAGCTGTCCAGTGGCCAGTGACAAAAGGACTGGTAGTGAGTCACCAAGGCCAGTGAAATTCGGATGATAGCAGCCCACCTCTCGAAGCTGAAGGAAGGATCTCACATTTAATTGAGAAATCGTATTGTTGCTACTTCCCAAAAAGAGAGTCTTGAAAAACAACTGTCTTCATTTTTTTTGTTGAAAGCGATCACGGCCGATTAAGACAAAACTGTGCACAAAGAGAGTTTGATGTATATGCAAATACACTCAACCTTGGGTGTCATCATAGGTGTAGTGAGTGATGAACAATTGAGTGAACATTGTCACAAAACTTGTCAAAATTTCGTCATCAATGGTGTCACACAAGAGCAGAAAGAAGTTTCCCCCTAAATAAATCAATTTAATGAAAGTCTACAGACCAAGACAAACAATAACTATAGACCTGCTCACATAATAATTGAAAATTATGCATTCAAGAACTTACAATTTATTCATGTCTTGGAGTAATGTTTCCAAGAAATTATGTGAACCAGCTGCTTGAGTTTTAATTAAACTAACAAAAATAAATTTTTCTTTATTCCCACCCACCTTGAAAATAAAGAACAAAAATTCTTAATCCAGCACTGACCCGTTATAAGGAGAAAAATCACCTATCTCGAAAAAGACTTTGTCTTTTATGCGTGGTCTGCTGAAGGAAAATTAAAAGAAAAACCTGCTACTTTAAGTATCAGAAGAACTATGCTAATGTTCCTTCCTCCCCGACTAGCATGGCCATTGCTCTATGTATAAAAAGCCATTGCTTTGATTAACGTCAGGAGAACAATTTTTGAGCTTGGTGAGTGAAAGTGCATTTCCTCTTTTGCGAGTGGAAAGTTGGATTTTTTTTTTTTAACCATTTTTGGTATTAATTTGCCTACTGGACCGTTTACGATCACTTTGCCTTTTGGACTTTTTGAACATGGATTTGTGATTGGACTTATTTCTTGGCACACAAATTCGTTTTTACTGACCCCCATTGGTTAATATGCTAACAATAATTGAATAGCAGAGGCTATCCAAGAAAGTGTCCTGTATTTCAAACACTGATAAAAGCAAATAAAAGGAAGAATTAGTTGTAAATGTTATTCAACCTGAAACAAACACATTTCTGACCTGACTTTGTGGTGTTAATATAAAGGCAATTATTTGAACAGTTAAAACAATTTTTAAACTTTTGAGTTAGAAAAGTCTATTATATGAATTCAGGTTTTAATTTTTTTTTGGGGGGGGGGGGTAATATTCAGAGAGAACCATATTATTTTATCCATACAACAAGACCTTTTTTTTGCAAGATATTTAAATAAAAATTAACAGTAAATTTTGGTGCTATAATAAAAACAAAAAAATTCACTCCTGACTGAGCATTATCAAAATAAAATTAAGTTTAATCTGAAAAGTTTTGGATTTCACTGATTACACATGAAGGCATGATTTCTCAAGAGAGTCTAATTTTGTCAGTGAGCACTTAGAACAAATGACTGTCAGACCTCAGGAACATTTTTCAAAACAAAATATATACATTTAAATAAAGGCAAAGGGGGGGGGGATTAATATTAAGTATCAATAAGAACAAAAGTAAAGAATAAAAAAGAAATTGGTGGTTCAATAAAAAAAATAAAATTGGATAAAAAACAAAAAAAAAAACAAAAAAAAAAGAGTTAAAATAAGATCAAATGGTAAATATTTAAAATTTTAATGAATTATGTACAAAAAAGTATAAAACTATAAAAAATTGCAATTTAAAAAAAAAAAATGAAAACGAAAAGGAAACTGAAATCTTGTTGGTTAGCATTTGGGGTGTTTTACTTTTCCTTTTTTTTTTTATTATCATTTATTGTTTTCATTTGTTTTATTACTCTTTGTAAAGAATTTAGCTGAATGAACCAAAAAGAGCAGCAGTTTGGTAAAATCAGATGTTGACGATTCCATAAAGTGAATGGGAGATGAAAACCTAAAAAAAAAAAAAAGATATAAATAAAAAAAATTAAAAAAAATTAACTAAGCACCAAATTATTTTCTTTTACATATTAGCCTCATAATGCAAAGTTGTGCCTGTCCGTCTGGCTGGCCGGCCGACTTATTTTCTTTCACGCTCTGATCAAGGGACGCAACTCGTTCATTTTATTGTAATTATCTCCCTTATTTCTGTTTCCTTTGATTTTTTTTTTTTTTTTCGTTTTTACATTTTACTATAGCAGTAGTAGTGATAATAGGTTGTATTAGCAATAGTATCGTGGTGATGATAGTACATAGTGGGATCTGTAATAGTAAGTATTAGATTTGAGAAAAAAAAAAATTACAGTGCATGACTATTGCTAATTTATAAAATGCAATTGGAACAGGAGCTTTATATATTTTTTGTCATTCGCCTCCTTTCATAAGTTTTTTCTTTTTTCCATTACTCACCTATCCGAAAGTGATATGTACAGAAGGAGAGAGAGAGAGAGTTTATTTTTTTGTTTGTTTTTTTTTTTTCTTCTTCCGTATTTAATCTTATGCCTTCTTATGTCCATCAAGTACACTGTTTTCCATCAGATAACTGGGTAAACCAGTTTTAAAGAAAGAAAGAAAAAAAAAAGATGAAATATAGTAATTAATATTTAAAGCTTATTATCAGGTTTTGTAATGACTAAGTTATAATAGCTTTCACTTATATATATATATATATATATATATATATATATATATATATATATATATATATCTCTTGAAGAGAATTTGAAGGGTAGTGGAAAGATGCATATATATAAATAAGTTAAAAAAAAAAGTAAAAAATATTCTTTACAACTGATGGTTTCTGTTTTTTTTTGTTTTTTTTTTTTGTTTTTTTAACTAATTTGTTGGGTTATTTTAATATCATTTCTTTTACACACACACACAAAGAAGTTCTAGAAAGTTTTTGGGTCAAAACTAGTATTTTAATGAACAAACATTATAATACTGATTTTGGCACGAGTTGGACCAAGAATCTTTTCAACCACACTCATTCATTCTTTTTTATATATATATATATATATATATATATATGCACACACAACCACCCACCCCATATGATATCCAGAGAAACGTTATCCATCTCCTTACTCTCTGAACCAAAAAACAACATAATTTAAACATACTCATCTTAATTGAGTATATACTTGTGGACCTTTTGTTTGAAAGAAGATTTGAAAGAGAAAAAAATGCTTTTCATGAACGTCTGTATCCCAGAGAATCTCTACCTGGTGCCAACAGGTGGGATGTCTATGTATGTATGTATGTATGTATGTGTTTATATATATATATATATATATATATATATATATATATATATATATATATATATATATTATATATGTGTGTGTGTGTATATATGCACACACACACACGGGTGTATGTATACAGACATGTACAGAAAAATGGTCCATCAAATTTGTCCCTTCTTCTTTTGTTGTAGAGCCCTTGGTGGAGTATTTGGTCGACCAGAGTTCAAACCACCATATTGGTACTTGGCTTTCTTTTCTGATGGCTTTAGAATCTACAAAGACAGATTATAGAAAAATAATGATTATTAAATAAGATTTTAAAAAAATAAAAAAAAACACTTGAGAAATTCAAATGACAAAAGGTAGCCTAATTGAAAATTTATTTATA
Source organism: Acanthosepion esculentum (assembly GCA_964036315.1). Lineage (NCBI taxonomy): Eukaryota > Metazoa > Mollusca > Cephalopoda > Sepiida > Sepiidae > Acanthosepion > Acanthosepion esculentum. Next base: position 77,746,856 of record OZ038507.1, read on the forward strand.
AACACTTTGTCAAACTCACTATACATACACCTGCTGTAATTCTTAAAATTTATCAATGATTAAAAAAAAAAATACATAATTACAAATAAAAGAATGAGAAAATTAATATGAAAACAGATGCAATAGTTTATTTGTAAAATGCACCTGTCAGTAATATTTACTTTTTTTGTTTAAATAATGTGCTGAAAGCCTCATGTATACTCTGCCATAATATACAACAACATCATTGCAAATAAGGCAAGATGTCATGCAAATAGTGAGATTTTAAGCACAAACAGTGAGCGGATATTTACAGGGCTGACTTGAACATGTTGAATACTAACGGGTTGAATAAATGAAATAAGAAAAAGCTTAGATTCAAGCCCCTCTGCTCACCTGAAATGAACAAAGAAGATATTCATCTACAGACATCATTCCTCCAGCATTATCAAATTCCCCACAGTAGTTAGGAGCTGAAAATAGAGTGACTAATTGTCTTTTGGCAAAAAACTCATACCCATCCTCAACAACCTGGAAAAAAAAAAATATATATATATATATATATTAACCAACTGAGTTCATGAAATCAAGAAATTCAAAATAGAAACCAAAATTCATACATTGTTGAAAACAAAAAAAAAATAAAAAAATAAAAAACATTTTAGCAGTCATTCATAGCCATTTGTTTTAATTTGAAAACACTGAATGAAAAAAAAGATTCAAAAAGGAAAATTAATATTCATTTCACTAGGATCTATTAGACATAGATTGTTCAGTTCACACGCCTCCATTGAAACAAGTGATAAACCGGTACACCTGTTTTTTGAACAGGTGTAGAGGTTTATCACTCGCTTTCTTTTAGGATTGGGGCTTCTGGTCCCTTCTAAAACTTCTTCATTCTCTTTCCCAGTAGCCTTTTAGTGGCATTATCACTTTGATTGGGGCGAATTGATTAAAAAAAATAAAAAGTTAAGGAATTTCAGAGATTTCTCATCAAATAGGGACCCCTCCCCAGCAAAAAAAAAAAAAAATAAAAATAAATCCCGGAAATAGAATTAAAATATACCTGGAGATTTTTCAATTGGGCTTGAGAAGTCTAATTTACTGAAAACCTCAAGATCTTATAGATTCAAAGCAAAAGTAACACTAAATCTTCGGTCAATGAATGCTGAATGTTTCTTGTATGGAAACAGCTAATTTTACTGAAGTGATAGGCAGCTTGCAGCTAATTCAGAAATTCTTACATGCG
>OZ038507.1:77753083-77815583 GCA_964036315.1 Acanthosepion esculentum
AGTATACATAACCCACAGGACAGGCCCGAAGAGCAACAACTTCCTTCACCAAGCTGCTCCACCCAGAGCATTAGAAGCTGGATCTAGCGCAGGTTTAGATAACTGAATTGTAATTTTGGTGAGATATAATGTCTTAGTTTTATTGCAATTTTTTAATGATTCAGAGCAGATTTTCTCTAACTGGTGGGTCCTGTTTGATCCAAAAAAAAAAAAAAAAAAAAAAAAAAGAAGAAAGAAATTGATTTAAATTCTCCTTGGACTTGTCCTTATAATTAATATAAACATCAAGCATAATTATTTTCATAAAATTAAACAAGTGTGGGGTAACAAATCTAAAAAGAAAAATATTTACCAATATTTTCTAAATAAAGAAACATTCCAATAATAATTTGTGAATAAATCCTGAAAGTTTCAAAAAAATCCAAGTTTTTTTTTGTTTTTGTTTTTTTTTTTCAAAAATGTCCAAACCAAACATGCTTATATTTCCCATACTAGTTTATGGTCCTCCACTGACGCCAGAGAAACAAGATTTTTAACCAAAATTTTGAAGTTTCTAAAAAGGATTAAAGAAATATAATCCTTTTGATAATAAAACTTTGTTTTTAGTAAGTTTTGAGCATCTTTTCATCATGTATTCTCATTTATTAGCAAATCTCTTTAAGGAGGAGATATATATATATATATATATATATATATATATATATATATATAAAAATCACATACAGAAAAGCGATTTTTTTTCTATGAAGCAAAGAAAAGACCCTTTTTCTTTTTGCTCTTTTTCAACAGAGTGCAACCTAATTCCCAATGCTAAATAGATCTGTGGATTATTTAAATCTTTTGTAAAATGTAAAAAAGCTCAGCCAATTGACTAATTACAGGGTAAAGAATCAATAGAAATAGGTTAATTAGAAATCTCCACCCACCCCCCACGACCGCAACCGATGGCACAATTACAGCATAAAAAAAAGAGAAAAAAAAGAAGAAAAGAAAAAGAAAAAAAAAAGAAAAAAGAAAAAAAAGAAAAAAAGAGAAAAAAAAAGAAAAAAAAGAAAAAAAGAGAAAAAAAAAGAAAAAAAAAAGAAAAACGCTACGCATAATAAAAGTTTATTTTATGTACAAACGAACTTTGGCAGTGGCCATTAAACAGTGGCCATTAAACGGACGAAGCTTATATATATATTTTCAATGTAGCCAGAAAAAAATAAAAATAAAAGGAATGAAATTAATCTGCACTACAGAGGGTGCTGAAAAGTTCTCAGTCCAGACCAAAATCTGTCCAAATGATTTAACTGATTATTTGTTGTGAGGATTTTTAAGAAATAAAAACAATGTTTTTTGAGTAAATGGTTTTTAAAAGGTTCAAATAAGTGCATTAAAAACAAAATCATAGTGCCGTTGTGTTTAATTAAAATGAAAAGGAATTATTATTCACTCAAAACTCGTAAGAGACATTGGCATGCAAAAGAGAAAAATGCCATTCGAAATATAAAACTAAATTTAGTTCCAGTGAAATTCAGTTAGAAATTTTACTCTCAACAATAAAAAAAAAAAGAAAAAGAACAGAGAGAATACAAGAATGTGCTGAAAAGTTCACAACCCAACTTACTTCTAAATGACTTGATTAATTGATCTGTTAATTTTGCAGAATACTCTTTTACCCTAAGAGTATTTGCACTCAAGAGAATATAACAAACCCAGGAAGAATTGGAAATGAGCTTTCTGATCTTCAATTCTGAGCCATTATCCATTACTCCATCTGCATATCCAAGCTTACAGCAACAGGTCCTCCAAAGCGGTGACCCATCTAGCTACTGACCAAGCTCAACATTGTTTAACTTTCGTGATCATACGAGAACCGGTTTTTCAACATGAAATGGCCATTAACCTCCAAAAGACTGTAAGAAATGTCTTTTAATCCTGTCAAGGTTGGGCCAAGAGGTTTTTCACCCACCACCAACCCCCACCCAGATAATGGGCTATGTAGACAACCCTGAGAAAGAAAAGTAGAAAAGAATTTTTTTTTTGCTAAATTTGACCAATATAATGAAGTACAGTTTTACTTTGACGGAATTGAAAATACACAAGTTTTAAATTTCACTTTTAATATGAACCCAATGAAGAGAAAGTTGAGCCTCTTAAGTTGATAAAAATATAATTTGTAATTTTCCTTACAAAATTGTGAACAACATTCGAGTTACTTAAAGAATCATTGAAGCCTGCATATAAATCTCCCTACAGGACAAAAGGAACTTTCTCAAGAAAATGCCCGAATTAAGATACTGGAGTCTTAACTAAGAATAATCTGCAATACTGAGGCTGAGAGGTGGCTAAACATTAATTCTAAGCAGAGAAAGGGTTAAGCCCAAAACAAAATATAAACTGGAAGATAGACATTTTCCCTGGTAATGTGGAAATGAAGAAAGAGCCATCTGCATTGCCTCACCCCTAGGAATTGGAATGATGCACCAAGAGTTTATTTTTTTTATCTACCAAAAATCTGGCATGCAAGTAAAGCAAATTGGGAAATGGCTTTATCTCTTTTTGGCGAAATCAGAAAAACACATCATTGACAAAAAGAGAAGAAGACAGGAATTATATTTCATTAGCGAAAATGAATTGAGAAATGAAAATAGAGAGTGAACCCGCTACACGGGTTAAGATTATGAAAAATCGATCTATTATAACAGGCAGGTGATCTGGTTTATGTCTTTGCTAAAATGGCAACCAGCCTAAGGATAGAAAACGTCTTTCTGTTGAGAGTTTAGGTAAACAAATATATTTTCACTGATGAAAACAAATTGGGAAATAATTTTTATCTATCACTCAGAAGCTTAAAATGAGATGGTGATCTAGTTTGTGTTTTCACTGGACCTCCTTGTGCAGGAAAAGAATCAAAGAATTAAAATTAATGAGAATAACCCACGCCCTTTCTTCTATGCACTTTAAAAATTAGATTTGTCACAAAGATAGTTATGCCAGTCCTAAGAAGTGGGCAGAGTTAGAATACCAAGAAGGAAGCCAGAAGGAGCATAATTTAGCACCGCCTGTGCAGAGTAGCAGTGTGAGATGTGAAGTGAAGCAAGTTGGAGTTAGAGGAGGAGCAATCCCTGTGACTACTCCCAAGGAAGGTTGATAATTCTCCAAATTTGGAAAGTTGATTAAGAAAGCAGAAGTAAGGAACAAAGAAAGCCTTTACTGGAATTAATGAAAATTGGGTAATCACCAAAGCCCCAGAACCCTTCAGCCTCATGCCAGTTTTGGGCTAAAGTGCATATAAGCAGAGGACTTTGGGGAGCTCAGAGACTTTGGGCTGAGAACACACATAGAATGTCTCTGAAATCAACATCAAATTTCCTGATTCCAAGACTTTGAACCCAGCTCCTCCAGAAGTTTAGACAAGGCCCAGTGTCACTATAGAGATTGATACGAGAAGGGTTAATTTTTCTTGTACCAAAAGCTATATAAACCAATTAAAGATTAACCCCACGAATCTCATTTTATTTTTCATCGTGAAGATATTTTTCTTCTTTATTATAGCACCTGCCATAGCTTGAACCAGCACTGCGAGACTACGCCCTTCGATTTTCCACTGCTCTGAAATCAAGAACACAGTGTGGGCAGAGTTGGTGTAAATTGAAGCTACCAGCAACCAGCTTGGACCAGCGTCAGCATTGACCAGTGAAGAGTTAGCCCTGTGGTTAAAACATCATTCTAAAACCCTGAAGACCAGACCACTAAAATGTGGTTTCACCAACAGGTAATCATGCATTGAATATTGCTATCCCATCTGGTCTGGTGCTCAAGAATGGCAACAGAATAAGTTAAACATTCTGGACATACACAGTACTGTCCAAACTTCCTGCAGAAATGTCAAAGGTAAAAGGGAACCTTAATTCATGACACTAACACTAGCCTGGTGCCAGGGATTGGGTCAGGCTGATATTTCAAAATGTCTCAGACTGCATGGATCAGGAGTATTTCAAAACATAAGTTGTGTGGTTCAAAATCCAAGCTCTATTTTCTATAGAATTTGAAAGTATTCTATTTTCTTCCGATATCTTATTATTTGGGAAGTAGATACATTTTTGAAGAGCATGTTAAGATTTTCTGCTTGGTGATAGTTGCTAGGTGATTTCTCTTGTGCTTTTTTTTACATTCTATAAAGATATATTTGACTCTGACAAATTGATTGCAATAGGTACACCAAGATGTAGTTTCTGCCTTGTGTGTGTGTTTGAGTGAGGTGTGCCCCTAATTCTTATTCTGTTGAGCACTATGTCTTGTCTGCAATCAGCTAATGGCTCTATATTCCCCTTTCTTATTATCGGCTGATGTTCCTGTAGTTTAGTGTTTGCGAACATGTCCGAAATTGCTTGCAACACAAAATGGTTGAAGATTGAAAATTTTTATCAAATATCTTATTATCCTCTAATGTACCCAGGTCAAAATCAGCATCATCATTTAGAGCAGTATTTCTCAACTTTTTTTTACCCTTATTTACATTGTTTGGACTGTTTTCCTCATATTTGTTGTCATATTCACAACGTTTGACCGTTGTACACTCCAGCCTTCTTCAGGTGATTGAAATTTAAATTCTGTAAATAATTACAATACTTCATCTCAGAAATATAGACAGAATTTTTACTCTTGTAGAATCCTTGATATAGTTTTCATGTCTCTGGTAACCCCTGCATAAAAATTATTATATACCATTATTTATATATATATATCTCTTGTATTTTTTTTTTTATCATAGTTCATGTGATAACAGAATATATGGACGCCGTGCATGCCTCCTGTGAGTCACTCAATGATACATGAATCCGTAACATACAGGTCCTGTCCCCTAACCAGTGGAGGTGGTTTCATACTGACACCATATAGACATCACTAAATACATTCCCTATGATTATTATAATTTTAAATAATATAAGAGGTTGAAGCTTTTATTATAAGAACCGAGGATTTTCCAACAATATGCCCCATATGTGTATAGTAAAATTACAAATATAAAATTAAACATAAATGCACTAGCCTATTTAGCAGTTTCTCCTGGCACCCCAAGCAGCTCTTGCAGTAGGGTTCTGGGGAACACCAGTTAAGAAACGCTGCTTTAGGGTGAATTTTATTTTCTGTCTTCATTTCAATAAACTGATTTGTTCAATATGATAAATAATATAAATATATATATATCCAGGTAAGATGAGAACGAATAAAGTACAATTCCAACATACGTAACATTTAAAAGAGGGCTCAATACAAAGAACAATATATTATTTACAATAATTTACAACCACCTGATGAGATGCATTTCATACACATCGAAACACAACTGCAATTCTGTAGCAATTTTTTTTTAAATGTTTTCAATGTAATATCCTTTATTTATTTATATATATATATATATATATATATATAGGCGTGTTTATTCACAGTAAATATGCAAAAATTTGCCTTTCTTTCAACTCCATGCCGATGACTGGTGGGGACCTCCAACTGATACCAAATCAGTCGGGTTTCAATTCCAGCTTGAAGCAATCAGATATCTAGCCACACTGATGAGCTGTGAAACAGTCTGTCTATGGATGACTATATATATATATATGTGTGTGTGTGTGTGTGTGTGTATTAGAATGTGAATATGTCAAGCTTCTTAGTAATGCTATATTTTTGGACTTCCACAAATTACAGAGCCATATATTCTTAGTCCCTTATTAAATATTTAAAATATTAGATGGGAAGCTACATAAATACTTCAGATATATTGTGACCTACATTCCCGTTAAGCAGTTTTAAGAAATCAATATCACAGCTAGCTTAGACAATATAGGAATTAAAAAGATCTTACTTAAATGTATGCCCTTCACTTTCAATTCCAACTGTCAAAGCAAGTTGCAACTTGCAATAAAGAGATCATTAACCACCACACTTTATCCTAAATGATAGCTGGGCAGTGTAATAATTTTTAAAAAAAGATTTGATGACTATTGACAAAAACTTGGCTGGTAGGGAGAAGATATTTGTTGATTCAAAGCCAGAGTCATGAAATATGCAATAAAGATTAAACTCAAGAGCATTCCACAAAAAGCTACAAGATGCTCATGGAGGAGACCTGGAGAGTTTTTCTTTTCTTCTTTGATAAGATGCAGGCTAAATGTGAACTTATTACAGCTTGAAACATTTTGTCAAACTTAACATGAATATTATTACTATCCATAGTATGATCTAGCAGTATAACAAACTGTTCTGAACATGACTTCATACAAGATATCTATACAGCTAGAGGGCAAACACCTTAGACTCAAATTTACGTAATATGTGATATTTTAGAGAAAAAAACTATGACAAAATAGAAAAGGTTTTCATGTGACACATTTTGTTCTTTAGGCCTTCATCTTACTAAAGTGAGGTTTATGTTGAGACTACACGTGTGCATGAAGGAGAGGGGGACACTGAGATTTTTCTGATTTTTTAAAATGTTTTGGATATATAGTCTAGCTGATTTGATTTAGTAGGTTTTTTTTTCCATGTTTTTATTACTTTTGTTATTAAATATTCCACATTGTTATACTAGAAGATTAGACCAAGAAGGGTGAAATGTGTGATATTACAGAAATGTGTTTATATTCTAACACACTTAATTCATACATGTAGTAATATATACACACTTAACTGTAATCCATGACCATATTAGTTTATACCCCCCCCCCCAAAAAAAAACATATCTGAGAGTAGGCCCAAAAATAAAAAAATAAAAATAAATAAAATAAATAAAAATAAATAAAAATAAAATAAAAAAAGAGACTAGCAAAACATCAAGGAATAGAATCCAACTCTCCTTATCAGAATTTTTTTTTTTTTACATTTCTTCCCTAAAATATCGCCTATCAAGTTATCTTACTACACACAGATCCATCAATGGTTTCGGTCTACTTTTACAATGAATAATGCACTTCATGTATTTCAATAAAAAAATTTTAAAAAACACTAAATTTGCACTTTATTTATTAAAGAATGCAAAGCAGAATATATTTGCTACAATCAGTATTTACTAAGCAAAAACTCTGTCGTCCCCTCCCCCATCCAACTGTCAATGTATTACAAAAGGTAAGACCTAAGTCAGACTTAAGACCTGTGTCACTAAGATTATTTAGTGTGCTGTTTTTGTTTTCTCTTCACTATGATTAAAAGTGAACAGTGACTTTTTTTTTTTTTTTTTACATTATTAGGTTGTACTGCATGGTGTCCAATTCACAATGATTTATAGCTGAATAGATGTAAAGGTACACTGCATATGACACCATTTGCTATTCTGAATCTATTGTTGACCCTCACTTTTCAGATGATCTGGTTATTGTACATTTTTTTTTTTTTTTTTTTTAAATATTTGAAAATATATCATCTTTGAAACAAACATTCCAGGAACTGCTAACAAGAAAAATCAAACAAAATTAGCTTCAGAAATTTCATTCCAAAGATGAAAATATTTACAATGACTCGACAACAATTGATATGAAGAATAACAGACAAGAACAATTCAAACTCTTTCACAGTAAGGCTTCAATTTTCTCCTAAGACTGGTCCTTAGCATTTGGCTGTGATAGAAAAATTGAAAACGGATTTTAAATGAATTGACTGAAAATCAGAAACTACATCAATTTACGGTCTGCTCATCACTGTTTATTCCCAACAATAATGACCCATTTTCGATACTTAATTTACTTCTACATGTTAAAATTTGGCATGATAAAATCAAATATTAAAATATGACTGACAAACAAAATATTATCAATGAAAATTGTAAAATCTGTGAGTCAAAAATGTTAGATGATTTCCAAGAGGCTGACTTCTGTTTAAATTGAGAGAATTTACATCTTGCTTTATACTCCGTTTTAAGAAAGGGTTAATTCATTGCCTGCAACATTAGGCAAAGGTCATCAGCAGTAACTATACAGGAAATATAAACAGAGAATTTAAGTAGAGGCAGTACTCCCCACCACACACATATAAGTAACAACTTTATTACTTTTAGATAAGACAAGCCCTAGAAACGAACTAAGAATGAAATCACCTGTGTTGCAAGCTTTGCTGGGAATGAGCTGATCAGATTTCCCTTTTTTTTTTTTTCTTTTTTTGGAGGGGATATAGCTCATGTTGTAAAACAAAACCAACAGACTAAGCAGAATTCAACCAACAAGATCAAAGATGAAGTCCAAACAAAGTTGTAATCTGATCTTACATGCTGGACAGAGTCTGTCAAGTTTAAACTTGCACATGTGTGTACACACACACAATATTAATTCTGCTTGCAAAAACTCATCTGGTACTAATGAAATTCAAATAACACCTACAGTTAAGTATTCAGAACTCGCATGTGCTTGTGGCATCACAACTATTGGCATAGAAAAAAGAATTCAGAGAGAGATTGAATTCTGGCCAAGATATTTCACGTTCACTTCACACTAATGTCTTTGGGAAAACCATCTGTTCATTGATTCTCTCCCCACCTCATTCTATAGGTAAAATAATAGACTAAACTGGGCTTCCTAGCTTTGACAGGGAAACCAAAAAGAAAGAGAAGTTTGAATTCAAAACTCTGGAGAAGGTAACTGAGAAGCCATTCTACTATCTTTCCCAAGAAGAAATCTGTGAAAAGCCATGATTGCCTAAGTTCTGAAAGGATATAGCATTTAAAGCTGTATTGAAGGCAATTGACATATAAAGAAAAAGGAAAATGAAGACCCATGACTGCCTGTGTCTCAAAAGGTTAAAACATAGAAAAGAAAAAAAAATAATTAATCAGATCTGACAAACATGACTGTTGTTTTCTTATATCTAAGAAATGTCAAACATTAAAACAATTTTTCTTTCCCCGCCCCCTCTGCTTTCAACTTCAACATTTTTTGATAACTGCAAGGTGTTTAAGCAACAATGTAAATTTTTCTCACCTGGTGTGCTCGACAGATCAAGTCTAAATCATGTCTGTTTAGAAATTTACTGACAATATCAGCACCAAAAGTAAAAGAAACACCACGGTCATTTTCACCCCAGCCTTGAACTTCTTTGTCAGGATCTGACCAAAGCAAGTCACATAAAAGACCTGCATAAAAAGAAATGAAAAAAAATGTTTTGTTTTTTTTATATTTATTAGAACTTAAGGAAAACTCATTGAGAGAATCAATATAAAAAAACAATACTTACAATACATATATTAGGTCATCCCTTAAGTTCTGTCCGAATTTTAACTTTTTGTTAAAATGAACAAAATTTAAAGAGTATTTTATAATGTCTAATGGAGCTGAACATTATTTTTATGTTTAGATGCATTTAAACTGATCAAATTTTATTTCAGAGAACAATAAAATTAAATTTTGTTTGATTAAAACCCTGCTAACATGGAAGTACCCAAGAATCATTTGAGGCACATAATGCTTTATGAGTTCAAGAAAGGAAACTCAGCAGCCGAAGCGGCTAGAAGCATTCACTCAGTTTATGGAGAGGAATGTGTGAATGAAAGAACTTGCAGAAGATGGTTTGCAAAATTCTTAGGTGGAGATTTCCCCCCTGAAGATGAAGATCGAACCAGACGTCCAGTTGAGTTTGATGAAAAGCTTCTTCAAGCAGCCCTTGAAGAAAATCCTGCTTTATCAGTTGAGGAATTGGCAGCAGTTCTCAGTTCAAACCATACAACTGTTCATTGTCATCTTAAACAGCTTGGAAAAGTTCCAAAACTTGGAAAATGGGTGCCTCATGAATTGTCTGAAAACAACCTCAACACCCGAATTGACATCTGCTCTTCTCTCCATTCTCACCAACTTGTTTCACCTTTTTTGGATAGACTTGTGACGAAAAATAGATCTTTTATCGAAATGTTAAGCATCGTAGACAGTGGCTTGGTAAAGGGGAAGAACCCCAGCTACAGCCGAGAAGGGAACTTCATGGGCAAAAGGTTCTTCTTTCAATCTAGTGGGATTGCCAAGGAATAATCCACTTTGAATTCTTACCACCTAATGCAACAATTAATGCTCAAATATGCTGTCAGCAATTAGAGTGTTTGAACCCAGCTTTGAGGAAAAAAACCTGCTCTAGTGAATCGAAAACGGGTGATGTTTCATCAGGACAATGCGCGAACACACACGGCAAGAATCACGTCACAAAAGATCAAAGAACTTAGTTGGGAGAAAATTCCTCATCCACCTTATTCTCCCGACCTTGCTCCTTCAGACTACCATTTGTTTCATAGCTTACAGAATCATTTGGAAGAAACAGCTTTTGTAACACAGGAAGGTTAAAACTGACATTTGTGAGTACTTCGAATCAAAGCCAAAAGAATTTTACAGTAATGGAATTAGTAAGCTTGTTAATAGATGGAAGGAAGTCATAGATAATCAGGGAAAATACATTGTTGATTGAATCTGTAATTAAATGTAACATTTGGTCACTTGTTTTCTTTATTCAAAATTCGGACAGAACTTATGGGATGACCTGATAAAAAACAATGCTTACAGTACATATAAAAAAACAACAGAAAGTACAATATTCCTGTATGTATAAGAGACAGTTTGCTTTTTTTCATAAAAAAAATCATGTCCAAAAGCCTGCTGTGTCTTATAGGCAAATGCAGGTTCAATCCCTACTGAGGGGTACATTCTCTTTAAGATTATTGATGATCTAAGCAGGTAGATGTTAATTTCAATGTTTGTAAACAAATAGGAATGTTTATTCAAATATGTGTGCTCACAGCAACCAGAAATATTGTCTAATTAAAAAGAAAGGAAAAAAAAAAGTTAATCACTTTATATAAGTTTATAATTTAATATTTATAGGAGAAAAAAGTGCTCAATATATGAGAGAGCCATCATAAATATGCTACATAGAGTGTAGATCCCTTGAAGTGTGAAACTGACAGTCATCATACTGGGTCCAGTTTTATGTTCACTATATATATTCCCAAAATTTCGCTTGAAGATGAAACAGAGCTTGATAATTTAATTCAATTTTTATAATTAGATTGAAGTTTTTAGTTCCTGTTTTTGAAACAGATCTCTTATGTAGAGATGGAATCATATTTTTAAAAAATTATTATAATTTAGGCTCTACTTATGTATTGAGCACCATTTTTTAAAAATAAATACAAAAATACTAAAGAACTTTGGATTATTAACCTAACGTGTTCTTTCCTATTTTCTATATTTTGAACACACACATATATATATGTGTGTGTGTGTGCCATTCAACTGACTGAAATATTAAAATGGATAAATTCTGTATTAGTTTTTTTTTGGGGGGGGGGGGTTCGGGGGGGTTCGGGGGGGGTGTAGTTTTCACAGTTGAATTTCTAATTCTGACATGAACTTAGTCTATACCGGAGTTGAATAAGACTAACAAATTTTATTTTTTCTTCGGTTGAAATAAGCTTATTCCCTATATGAGGTGATTTTGGATTTTAATGTGTATTAATTTCTGCTCTGTAATAATAAATACAATTTATTTGGATTAGTTTTAAAATTTTATATTACTAGGATCCACTTGGATTATATACCAATGGATTTATTACCTTTACTATATATATATATATATATATATATATACACACACACACAGTGAGTGAAATGGGTAAATTGCTGCCATTTTATATTTTTAATTTCACACATGTGCATTGCTTGTTTTTGTCAACTATATATATCTCACACAAACACAGGGGTGCGATGGATAAATTGTCATCTAAATTACGCAAAAATGAAAATAACACTGACATCTAATTTTAACAGATATTTTTACCAAAACTACACAAAAATATCTTGAAATACTAAAAAGTAAATTTATCCAATAAAACCGCCATTGTCTTCCACCATGGCCTCCAGACAACTTCGGAATCTCCTGCAACTCTTCTGGACGATCTCCTTGTTTAAGTTGGTGAATGCTGCCATAATCCTTGCCTTCAGTTCGTCTTTGGTGTTACAAGAAGTTTTGTTGGTCTCTTGCTCAACTGTGCCCCTCACATAATGCAGTCTGGGTAGTTAAGTGGCCAGATTTAAGCAATGATGTGGTCCCAGAAATTGTCTGACAGACAACTGGCTTCTGCTGCTTGTGTGGCATAGTGCACAGAGTTGAACCCCACAAATTTTTAGTCATGGGGGTATCGCAAGGATAATGTGAACCAAAACAAACCCTTAAACAATTGGTGAACCGAGGGCAGCAATCACAGCAAAAATCAGGGAAATCCTCAAAGAGGAATGTGTCTGAGTAATTGACAATTTTGTGCGATGTTTGCAAGTCTGGCTCCAATACCACAGAGCCCATTTGCAAAGAATGGGACTTACGCAAAGTAAATTAGAAAATAACTGGTTAGTAGACAATTTGTTGAGATTTAAAACAACCTCTTTTCAAAAGAAAAGGAAGAAAAAGAGTAAGAAAGAAAGACACAAGATATACTCTCATTTCCCGAGAAAAGGAAGAATAAGGAAAAAAAAGAGTAAGAAAGAAGAGGGAGGAGATAGCAGCAGAATTTGTTTTGTTTATGTTCAGATCCACCAATCAAAATGGCTTACGCTAAGTTCAAAGTAAGGGGAGAAACGGAAGTTGAGAAGTAATCATAAGTAATGACCCACAGATTTAGAATCATAGAAAACCTCTAGACGTTATATTCAATAAAAATGTAAATTTGATATGTTATACATTAGACACGTCATCTACGAGAAGAAACGTAATTTAACAAGATACTTGACAAACCACATACACCTGATGTGTTAGCACACATCAAAACCTGATTGCCTTTGTGTAGAGTTTTTTTGGGGTTTTTGTTTTACATGTTTTTTAAAGTGTATCTATAAAAATAGGATAAACAACTAGTAAGCATTTATCAATGTAACATATTTCACTTTTATTAAACCTTCATCAGAAAATGAAGTATAGAGAAAAAGAAAAAAGTTTTTGATACAGCATTTAATAAAAGTGAAACACATTAGATTGATAACCATTTCCTATTTGTTCTTTATCCTATCATTCTCTATTTAATCCAAAGTCATACAATATTCAAATACAAGTATCCACTATAACATCTGAAGTACAAATAAATGTTGGATTAAAAGTAAATCCATTAATTCCTTATAAATCGGATTGTTTACATTTTGCATACAAAACTGACCAGATATGAGCGTTCAAGATCTGTGTGTGTGTGCGTTTGGGCAGCAATATTTCTTTTATACAGGTTTCATAGAAAATTACTGTCAAAGCACAGCAGTTAAGCTTTTCACATTTTTCTTGCATGCATATAAGAGATCTATTTTTAGGATAGTGTGTGTTGGGTAGTCCTTATACATACTATACCCAAAAAATAAATCTCTTGTGCACGTGCAAAAAAATAAATATGACAAAGTTTAATTGCAATCATCTTCAATGAAACGTGTGTGTGTGTGTGTGTGTGTGATAAAATAGTGAGAAACAGAGAGATTCTCTGCTACCAGAAGGAAAGCCAGAAGAATACATTTGGTCAGAGCAACTAAGTAAATGTTATCTTGAAACGACACCCCCCCCAAAATCTATGCATGTGTTTTCAAGGATTTAGTTAACCAAACACTGGACTGTGAGGGGATGATCAGTCAGAGTCCTCACAGTTCAGCTTTCTCATCAATAAATAGTTGTAACAAGCACCATCACTGAGACACATGCATATCTACAAGAAGCCATACTTAAGCCTAAATGTAAACCATTTTATCCGATGTAGGTACTAGACAATAAAGTCAGCCAAATATTTGTGAGGAGGGGGAGAGGGTGCATAAATGTTACTAACAAAATTCCAATTGAGGCTTTATGCCTGCCTTGCTTAATGCAAAGGCATGAATACACACTTCTCTGTTCCAGAAACTGATATCTTGACAAAATGCCTGACCATTGACATGGCAAGAATAAAGAGTGGTTGTGGGGGATGCTTGGGAAAATTGCTCATCCAGTTGTAGGAGCAGAAATGTTATCCCAGTGTTAAGCATCATAAGGGCCAACCGAGTGTACAAACCACATTTATAAAATGCCATGAATGTCCATATAAAAGGTGTATTCAAAAAGTATCCCAACTTTGGGCATTAAAAAAAAAAAAATTTTAATGTAAAAATCAATTTTGTACATTTCACAAATTTTATTTAATCACCTTAAAATACTCCGCTTCTCTCAACGTTTCTGCCACTGCTGAACAGGATGGTTCTCCATTATGGTTCTCCATTGGTTTTTTCATAATTTCCTCTTTTAACTAAAGTCACTTCCCTTTCAGTGTGGTTTTCAGATTGGGAAATAGCCAGAGATCCCACAGTGTCAAGTCAGGAGAGTAGGGAGCCTTCTGAACAAGTTTGTGCACTGTCCTTGACCAGAAAAGCATGGATTATGTGAACAGAATGAGCAGGAGAATTTCAAAGACACTCTCCACGTGCAGAAATCCTTTGTTAAAATGGAATGTACTGATCCTGTGCCTATTCACACTTTGTGAGCAATTTCCTGGATTGTTACAGAACAGTCTTCCACAAGTATTCGCCAAACCTTCTCAATCGACTGCTTGTTTCAGCTTGCGGATGGCCTGTCCGAGTGTGCCTCACTCTCCTCTAAAGTGCAACTATATTTGAATCGGCTGTACCACTTCTTGATCTGAGTTTTGCCTACAGCATCATCGCCAAAGGCCTGCTGAATCTTCTGGATGGTTTGAGCTTAAGTATCACCGAAGTTTTGGCAAAACTTGATGCAATAAATCTGTTTAATGCATTTGGCCATCTTGCATGAAAAGAAAATCCGACAAGCACACACGACACGTCTGTACTCCAGGAATAAAAAAGCTGGAAACTGATGCAACTTACTAATGCAAAAATTTTCATGCATGCTAACGAAGGGTGGCGTCACCTCCCACCCAAAGAATTTTGGCCATGTGGCATTAGTTTTGATGGGGAAAAAAATAAGTTGGATAACTTTTTGTATGTAGTTTTTTTTACTTGTTCATAACACCACTTCACAAAGCACACAGATTACAAGTCCTAATCACAGGCAGATCCATGCATATATAATAATTTTTTATGGGTATTATGCTAGTCAAATATAAACTACAAGATCAATTTTTATTTATCTCCCAACTTTGACTATCATCAAAATCAAAATTTCTTTAATTTGTCAGATAATGTAAACAAAATGTGACATTTGAGGGGAAAACCAGCAAAGGTCTACCCAATGAAAAATATGAAAATTATGTACATTCTTATAAGTTATTATTTTTTTTTTTTTTTAAATATGAAGTATAAATATATCCTTATTATCAGTTGTAGGTGATTCAAAAAGAATAAAATTGGTAAGCAAATCTATTTTAAAATCAGCTAAGAAAATTCAAATATAGTATTTCTGGAAATTTCCTAATTTTTTCACAAATTTATTTTTTATTTAAATTTAATATCAGTATTTAAGAGTGGACAAATTAATTTAATTAAATGACTAACAGTTTCAAAATATTAAAAAAAAATGAATATATATTAGGCACCAAAAAAAAATGTCAATAATGGGACATTAAAAACATTTAACTGACTTTTAAATAATAATGATATCAATAGAGTTTTAAACATTTTAAATAAAAGGTGTACCTTCAAGTTAAATATATGAAATTGGCTCCAAATTTGTTCAAAGAAAAAGTTTTAATTCATAGTTTCATAAAAAAAAAAAAAACTTTTATACATCAAAATAAAAGGAAATCTTTTCCTTTATGCAAATATTAATATTTTTGTCTCCACCGCCTCCAAGGTTGACATCTACTCTGGCAACCTTATCAAGTGCTTTGAGATAAAATGGGTAACAGTGATATCTTATTTGTGATAATTGCCATTTATTAGATATTAACATAAACTTACTGTTCTCTTCACCTCCATTAGAAACTGATACAGAATATGAAGATAACAAAATACTAAGAACTTTTTTTTTAAGTTGAGCATATCTTAACTTTAAGACAGTTACATGATGAATCAGTATGTAGAATCCATGCACTATAAGACATCTAAGGGTGACGGGGCCTTTATTAATGTAAAGTATTATTTACATTCAGATTTTACTTTGTTGAAAAAAATAAAGACATTACCCCAAATGTAAATATTAAGATAGAAAAAAAAAATGTTTTAAAAAAAAAAAAAAAAAAAAAAAAAAAAAAAAAGGAAAATAAATAATTTGTATTTTAACCTTGACTCATGATACAATTTTATAAGTATTGTTATAAGCACTGGTTCTGTTTCACAAATACTGAACAGGTTTAGCTATTTCATCAGTGATTTTAACAAAAACAATAAATGAAAATTTATATATGTAAAGTTTTTCAATCTAAAACAAAACTTCAGCTTTGAGTATATTTCAAGTTGAATGGTGGAGTAAAAATCGACAAAAACTTATTTGTTGGGGAAAGAAAAATTACAATTTCAAAATCATTTCAGTAACTTAATATAATTCTTTAGAAAAATCTTTAAAGTCAACTTCCCAAACTTTAAACAAAAAATAAATAAATAAATAAATCCTAACAATCCAGGGTGCGATGGATAAATTGTCGTCTAAATTACACAAAAATGAAATTAATACATCTCATTTTTACAGATATATTTACCAAAATGACACAAAAATATCTTGAAATACTAAAGAGTAAATTTATTCAATAAAATCACCATTGGCTTCAGCCATGGCCTCCAGACGACTTCAGAATCTCCTGCAACTCTTCTGGGCGGTCTCCTTGTTTAAGTTGCTGCATAATCCTTGCCTTCAGTTTATATTTGGTGTTACAAGGAGTTTTTTTTTGGTCTCTCGCTCAACTGTCCCCCACGCATAATAATCAAGCGGGTTGCAGTCTGGGCAGTTAGGTGGCCAGATGTAAGGGTTGATGTGGTCGCAGAAATTGTCTGACAGCCAGGACTGCGTTCTCCTGCTTGTGTGGCATGATACAGAGTCCTGTTACCAGACATGGGGTCTTTTAGCAGACACCCTCTTGAGCCAGGGCAGCACTACTGCCTCAAGGTACTTGATGTAGGCCTCCATGTTGAGTCCGAGGCCCTGTAGGAAGATAAATAAAGGTATAACATCAACATCACTGGTGATCACTCCAAACACCATGATGTTGACTAGATATTTGGTTTTCATCACTCTCGGTACATCGTTTGGGGACACAGCAAGCCAACGGTTGTTCTGTGTGTTCACCATTTTATCCTGGCTTGAAATTTTTCTCATCTGAGAAAAACCAAAGCATGTTCAGTTGGAGGGCATGCATGAGTTGGTTCAAAAGCTTTGTAGCATGGTCTTTCTTCTTGTCCTTCATGGCTTGGGATAAAAATTGACCCTTTCTCATCTTGTATGAGAAATACAAAGTATCTTTATGCACTATCTGCCTGATAAGAAACTCAGAGACTCCTGTATTCCTAGCTATGGACCTGATTGACTTTGAGAGATTTATTGTCAAACACGGCCTGGATCTAACCAACAAATTTGGAAGTTCTTTTCTTATCAGTTTTCTGGGCTGCCATACTTTCGTAATTACCATTAAACATTTCCAACTCTTTCTGAATCCTCTGAACTGTCCTCAGATTTACACCCAAACACTCTGAAATGTTCATATTGGAGCTTCCGGTGCGAATGCCAAACAGTACAACATGCTGTTTCTTAATTTCTCACAGAGCGAATAGTTTCATGTTGCACTTTTTCTCAGAGACAGTGCCCAACTGATCCTACTATACTGTGTAGTTGGCAAAATCAAAAACTAACAATGCACATGCACAAAATAAAAAAATATAAAATGGTGACAATTTATCCATCGCACCCTGTAATATGATGAAAATAGATTTTTTTCATCAAACCAAAATGAGTTAGGAAAAAAAAAAAAAATCTTGAATGAGTTTTA
Organism: Acanthosepion esculentum; assembly: GCA_964036315.1. Taxonomy (NCBI): domain Eukaryota; kingdom Metazoa; phylum Mollusca; class Cephalopoda; order Sepiida; family Sepiidae; genus Acanthosepion; species Acanthosepion esculentum. The sequence goes on from OZ038507.1 coordinate 77,770,977, forward strand.
AATTAAGCAGGAAAAATAAATAAAATGAATTGAAGTAAAATTCAATTCAGCTGTTATTTTCTAATAAGAGAGTAAGTCTTTTGGTCCATTTGTATGTCTCATCTATATTAAGACATTTGTTGCTACCTATATTGGGTCTGTTAAAGTGTGACAATTCCCAGAAGTACCCCATGAAGGCAAAGTTTACTTATCTGGTCAGTATTGGCTGTTGTCACCTTCAAAGCACTCCCCTCGTGAAGTTATGGATTTTGAGAGAAGATAGTGCCATTACTAGAAATGTTGTTAGAAATCATTGTAACAAAAACATAAAATATAACAAGTCTGAAGGAAATAAAGAAATTTTATACTTACTTCAATTAAATAAGTTAAAGTTATTTCAAATGTAAAAAGCAAACATTTCTTAAGCCAACTACAGCAGCGAGATTCCGCAAACCTAAACTAAAAATCATTGTCCCAAGTGAAATGACGACATTTAAAATAGGCATCTAGTTTTCACCTTCTGTTGCACTATGACTTGGCCTAAAGTAAAGAACACCATATTCATTAAGCTAACAAAATGTTGCAGTCATACTAGGAACTATTACACCTCATACATGATGGTTTCTCATCTATTCTAAAGCACACTAATCAAATGTTTAAGTCACCAGATTCCTATTAAGACTTGTCATTAAATAAATTATGGCATTTACTGATAAACATACACCAATAACCAAACTTTTAATTAGTTTTGAATATGTAAATACATTTTTTTTTTTAATTTGAAAAAAAGTTTCAAAATAAAATGGATTTCTTTTTTCTTACCTGTATCAGGAACATCTGTTGGTCGCATAATTCTACGGATTTGTTCCATGGACTGTAAATCAGGAGAAAGGCCTATCGGAGAGAAAAGAAAAAAAAATGTATAAATTTTGACATTTCTTTGAATAAAAATAAGAGAAATATTTTACAGAAACAATTCAGACATAAATTATGTAAATAGAATGAAATTAGAAAAGAGTATAAAACCAAACAAACAGACTAGAACTAGTTAAGAGGTTGCTCAAGAAAAGTCTTACGAAAATGAGTAAATTAGCTCCAATGTTTTACTAGAAAAGTCTCCACACTTGCAATATTGAACAGCCTGCATTTTTCATTTGAAATGTCAGACCATTTGTCTGACCTATTTACTTAAATCATTTCTCAGTGGACAATATAAATAATGTGGTCCTCATTCTGGAGACCAATGTTTTAATATATTAAAATATTTCTAAATATGAAATATGACAATAATTAAGACAAATCAAAAACACATTTGTAATCCATTTTACAAAGTTTTTATGATTTGTTATTTGATTACCCACTATTGCACTTGGTTTGGTTTACGGCATATCAACCTCAATGGGTTATTTAATGCCGACAACTTTTTTTTTTCCTGGTAAAATTTCGTTTTGTCAAAAATCTATTTCTGGTAATATTTTTTTGCACTAAAATGTATAGCTGGTAATATTTAAAAAAATATATTGCTGGTAATATTATTTTAAAAAAATGTATTGCTGGTAATATTATTTAAAAAAAATGTATTGCTGGTAATATTATTTAAAAAAAATGTATTGCTGGTAATATTATTTAAAAAAAATGTATTGCTGGTAATATTATTTAAAAAAAATGTATTGCTGGTAATATTATTTAAAAAAAATGTATTGCTGGTAATATTATTTAAAAAAAATGTATTGCTGGTAATAGTTTGTTTTTTGTTTTTTTACTTCAAAAATTTATTTCTGGTAATAATCTTTTACAAAGTTTTTTGTGTATTAAAACCTATTTTTACACTGCCATAATGCTTTTTACCTCAGTTTCGGGGTTAACTATTTGCCCGTAGCTGGGACCCAAACAGGTGTTACCATGCTCCTCAAAGCTTTCTGATCAGAGGCCTTGCTGTTGGACGTAGTTTATCGTCTTACCCTGGACACGGATGCAGTTTATCGTCATACCCAGGACAGCACAATTGCACTTGAAGACAATTTGTAAAAAGGTTTCTGGAGAAGGTTTGAAATTTCAATATTTCTTTAATTATTTCTATACTTATATTTATCTTTTTCAGTAAAACTTACCTAATTTTATATGCAAAAGACATCAACAAGTAAGGCCAAATCAAAAAGATTACATGTTTAAACCATTTCTCTGATTACTGAAGCACACACAGAGCTTAATTTCAAGCACTTTGCCTTAGTGGGTGTTGGATATATATTCTCTGGTATAAGAATGCTACAAAACCAGATATTGTCAAGCACTTTCTCTGCATTACGCTCATTTACTGAGGTCTAATTGTTCCTATGTTGCTGAGCACTGTCCCTTCGAATAAGGTGAAGTTTGGCAATTTCATCACTTACACACACAAACATCACCAGGTACATTATGTGTACTCAGTAGCTACCCTTATTGTAACATCTTGGGCCAGCCAAGGAGCTATAAATACCCATATAATAAAAATAAAAAAAAAGAACAAACACTAATAGTCACCTGATGGCCATGTATAATAGTGCTTATGAAAGTGGTAGTCATGGCCAGTTATATGTATGCCTGAATTTATTATATAACATATATACATATATATACATGCTCTCAGAGACCCTTCGATAGAGCTCTCTAGAGCAAAGTGTAAATTTAATAAAAAACTGTGGTGGCTGCTATGAATGCATTACTCTTCAAATACAAATTGAGTTCTCTTAGCCACTGGTGTATTTCATATAGAAAATGCTAAAACTTCCCTTTCTCTCTGCCTCTATATATATATATATATATATATATATATATATATATTGAAAATAGCTGACAAGGAGGATTTAATTAATCTTTTATTCAATTCTTCCAGCATTCTAACATTTTCATTTGTCAGGGATTAATGAATATAGGAATTGTCTATAGTTTTAATTGTTCCAAGTGCTTTCAGCCAGTTCTATAGCCATTATCAAGGATGGTGTTTTGGGATGGTGAATTTCTTTGTGCAGTTTCCACATAGCAGTTTTGCTGTGTGGATTATGTGCAGTAGGTGTTGCATGGCTGGTTGACCTGGGCATGACTCCTATTTTTAGAAAAGTTTTAACACATTGTCGCTACTGCTAAATAGTGCAAGATTGATAGCAGCCAAATAATATTTAATAAGCAATACTTCCCTAATTATGAGTTGTGTATAGTTATGTTATTTGAAAAAGATTTTTGTATTATTGACTAGAATTTTCCTTAAAAGGTTCTTGTAAATAATTATGAGTTAATAAATGTTTATTAAATGCACTCTGCTTTGAAAGGTGGCATGTAAGATTCTAACTTAAGGAGGTAGTGGTGTGTCCAATATAGATCATTGGTTTTTGACATGCTCAGGTCAACTGACCACACATAAATGCCAAAAACCATATGAAACCATATTATATATATATATATATATATATATATATATATATATATATATATATATATATATATATATATATATATATATATATATATATAAGTTGGATAAGATTACATATGTAAGTAATAATAACAATGTAACTAATAAAATTTGAAGCTAAGGCAAATAATTTTCTGATTGTATTATCAAGTTTTACAAGTACCAGAAGGTAAATCAAATGCAAAACTCAAATAGCTTTCAAGTACTCAAGTCATTTTAAATGCACTCAGATATGAACAACATTTTTTTTTTATCATTTCACCCCAAGCAAGTCAAAGTCACAAGGGGTTACAGATTGTGAAAGAATAAGAAAAAGACATCAAGGAGAGAGAGGGAACAATAAAAGAACAAGAATTAAAGAAACAGAAGATAATGATTGACAATACATTAAAATTTTTGAAGATTGTAGTTAAATGAGTCTATTTCTCAGATGTTGTTCGTACAATACAAAATACCACTTGTTCAATCCACCATTCTTGAGTTCCACACACTTCACCAACATAAACCCGTTCTCCCTTCTCCCTGCTTCAAGCCCTGTTTTATCAGGTCAACACCACAGCTGACTAACCAATTAGCATTCTTTGCTTTTGTCCTCAGTTACCCAGTCAAACAGCCTCCTCAAGTTCAACTAATCAGCACATGACTTGCTATTGGTCGAACTATGCTAAGCTGTAACAAAACCTACCATTACAGCACATACTGTTGGAACAGTCCAACATGAAGAGATTAATGCCATTTTCAAGGAACAAAATGCCAATGCTACGTGCCGTGTGTTGAGGTAAGGAACTTATTTTCCTTTGCACTAGATGCAAGCTACTCTGGCTGGCTTGCTTCTATGTGATTGTTCACCATAAAAATCAAAGTTAACTGAAAAGCAAGAAACTGGAAGAGAGTTTCACAAGCAAGAATTGTAAAAGAAAAAACTGTTGGCACAGAGACTTACAGTTACATCTACCCATTTCAATTGTAAGATGATGAGACCTTGCTGGCAATCTAGCAATACACAAATTCATAAAATCTAGGTACCAAAGAGGAAAGCTCATCAGAAAAGTTACCACAAAAATATTTATAGAAACGATATAGGGAAGCTGTGTTACGGTGGGGTGGGAAAGTGACTGAAGCCGAGATGCCAGGTTACAACATTGCAGATTCTTTAGATTTTATCAAGAGTCTCTAAATACATAGCAGAAGCAACAGACCAGCAATGCATGAGCAAATGGCAGACTTATGTGCATGATAAATCAACAATTTTCAACATTAATGAATTTTTACTCCTTATGATTTGTACCCTTGTGTAAACATGCACAAAATGAGTACTTTTCAGTACTCAATCTAACCAAGATTTTGGAAAGTGGCTCAGGCTAAGAACTACACATAACCCCCTGCGCGTGTGTGTGTGTTTGTGTGGAGAAGCAAGTGCTGTGATATGTTTGAAAACACCACAAAATAAGACAAGAATGTGAAAAGGCAATGCTGGACAAGTGAAAAAATATTAAAAGTACAGAAAACAGGTGGGGATATTAAACTGTTCACTCATCACTTTAATGTCAAGCAATCAAGCTACCATTAAACTAAACAAACAGTTACAAAAAAAAAAATCACTATCCTTTGATAACTAATCAATGGTTGAAGTGGGAAGTTTTAAGATCTGCATATAAGTGCACACACTCAAAATAAGGCTTCCATTTTATTTTCTATGCAAGTAAATTAGATAAGTTTATATAATAAAGGAGAGAAAAAAAAATTGTTTTACACAAATATTTTGCGATGTTGCCCTAGTCAATGTGCTTAACGTTCAGCATTCTACATTATTCATAAGTATTACTTCTCCTTCCACTATATATGGTGTCTTCTCAAATACAAACTACTGTAGCCGTGATCTCGGTTTTTTTTTTAACTGTTGCTATAGCAGGATGTGATAACACAATCATGAAATTTAAATATAGTTATTTGTGATTGAAGTCAACTGCAATGGTAGAACAAATACTTTCTTTGGTGACTGAAGTTGCTTTAAAGAGTGTTTAAGGTTAATTAAGTGGTGAATAGTAATTACCAGGGATCAAAACTAGTGCTCTCTCAGGGGTAACAGAATCTTAGTCTGGGATGGTGGGTTAGGTTTTTTTTTTGGGGGGGGGGGGGGGGTAATAAAAGGGCAATGAAAAAAATGAAAAATTAAATTATTTAATTCTAAAACCAACTAATTTTTTAAAATTTAAAAAAAAAAAAATGTTTTCCCTTCTTACCAACGTCGGTAGGCTTTTTATAAATGGAACATGTACAAATACACACAAACAGAAAGTAAAGTATTTTTTTAAGCTTGTGAAGGTTGGTGGGCTTAAATTTAGATATTTGTATTATTTATTTTTAAATGTGAAAAACATTAGGATCTAATTGTAAGAACTAATTTTGCTTTCATAAATAAATTATTTTTTTCTTTCAATTTTTGGTTACAAAACTTGAAAGAATCATTTACAAAGAACATTTGTCTGTTATGTTTTCTGCTTATCAAAGTAAACTGAAAATAGAATTTAAAATAATAAACATGGAAAATTTAGTCATGATGCAAGGAAGCTATTTGTAAATTAACATTTATTTTTATAAAGATCTTAAAACTTTAATTGGGAATAATTTTATATATAGAAAATGAAGGCATAGAGCATAAAGGTATAAAATTATTTAAGGTGGTTTTTACTGAGATGTAAGTAAAAATAAAAATGTGACTTTTATAAAAAGTATAAAATTTAACTAATTTGTTATTGTACTGATTAATTTTTAAAAAAAATTAAAAATCTTAACTTCTTTAATGGCATTTTTATTATGTTACTAACAGTTACGAATGATAAAGTTAAAAAGACTTTTTGATTTTGGAATGGGTTAAAAGATTTTCAGGATGATAATGGAGAAAAAAAAAAGAGGGGAGATTCTGGAGCCCTGGAAATCACACAGATAAAACATTTTACAAGTAACTCTGCATGTTTGTAGGTTGCATAATAGGATCTGAAACGAAAGTGAAAATAACGAGACAAAATGGCAAAACACATGTTTATAGTTTTCCACTTTGTCTCATCATCTTCACAAAATTCCAGATCAAATTTCAACTCCACATATCAGGCTAGAAATATATAAAAAGAAACAAAAACATACATAAAACATGTATAGAAATAAGCATTTAAAAATAATGGATGCCGTTATTACAAAAAACACAAAAAACAAACAAAAAAAAAACAAAAAAAAACAAACAAACAAAAAAAAACAAAAAAAAACAAACAAACAAAAAAAAAAACAAACAAAAAAAAAACAAACAAAAAAAAAACAAACAAAAAAAAAAACAAAAAACAAACAAACAAAAAAAAAACAAACAAAAAAAAAACAAACAAAAAAAAAACAAACAAAAAAAAACAAACAAACAAAAAACAAACAAACAACAAACAAACAAAAAACAAACAAACAAAAAACAAACAAACAAAAAACAAACAAACAAAAAACAAACAAAAAACAAACAAAAAACAAACAAACAACAAACAAACAAAAAACAAACAAACAAACAAAAAACAAACAAACAAACAAACAAAAAACAAACAAACAAAAAACAAACAAACAAAAAACAAACAAACAAAAAACAAACAAACAAACAAACAAACAAAAAAACAAACAAACAAAAAGAAGAAACCAAACCATAACAGCATTATGAACACAGTCACAATGTATTCAGAAATTAATATGTCTACTTCCAGCAATCTACAATAGCATTTATACTACCATAATAAATGGTGTGTAAAAAAAATCTTTCAAAATAGCTAATAGTTTCAATTAGCATTTCTCAACCAGTACACCTAAACACACTAATGCACCTTGAAAGGTAGCTAGGTGTGGCACAAGTTAACAAAAAAGTAATTTATTATTTTTATATTTAAAAAAACAAACCTTTATTTTTAAAAACCTAGAGACACCAAGCAAATAGTATCCATCAAGCCTTTGTCATTTGATGTTCTAAACTGGATGATAAATTCCTTAATCTTGTGGATAATCCTCTCTTTTGTCTTCCTAAAGAGATTTAAATCAGACATGATTGGCCTCTCTTAAAAAAAAAAATTTTTTTAAAATAATAATTCTTCATAAATGTCTTTAAATGAAGACCTCTTTGGGAATACTAAACCAACATTTCAAATTGTCATGATTAATTTTACCTTATTAAAATTTAAAGTTCATACCAGAGTTTTAGTACGTCCTAAAGCAAAAAAGTTTGAGAAACTCTGATTTAGTCAAAAGCACTTGGAATCTACAAATTTTCGGACAATTTTTACTCATTAATCGCAGAAAAGGAAACATTTGTACAAATAAAAGTAAAACAATAAAAAAAATTTTAAACAAACAAGAGTATTTTGTTATTCTTGTTTAATATATATATATACACATATATACGCACAAACAAATATACACATATATATATATATATATATACATATATATATACATATATATATATATATATACACACATATACATATATACACACATATACACATATATATACATATATATATATATATATATATATACATATATACACACAAACACATACACATACATACATACATACATACATACATACATACAATTCTCAGAGGTATTCACCTTCAGGTGGAGAATACCGATGAAATTGATTACTTCTTTATGCAGCTAAACGCTTTCTTAAGGATGCTATGTGGAACATGAATAAATGCTGGCAGAAAATCAGATGTCAGAAGGAACATTCACCTCTTCACAAAAAGCCTGGCATGTGGATAGTGTTGAAGCAAGCAAGGTTCAATTAATAAAACTGCTTGAATGTTTTACACAAGTCTATGAAAGCTTTACTAGGAATGCCCATCATCATGTGACTACTTCCATCAATTTTCCACTTGTGGAGGCAGAAAAATAGAAAATTTATTTACCCTAGACCCTGACTCAAATTTATCAACAATCTTTTTTTGATTCTGTTATCAAATTAAAATACATTTGAATATGTTAAATGCATAATGTCTGATATTAGCATTATGGCATTTAAAAATTTTAACATTTTTTTAAACTAAGTCCTTAAAAGCCAATCTCTCTCAATCCCATTTGCCAAAATGATGTCCCTAAGTATTTAAGATAAATAAATTTTGCTTATTAAATAGCAAAATCCATTTTCCGCCATGATACTTGATACATTTATAATTTAAAGCTTTTCTTAGGGTGTATCTGAGTTACAAGGAAGTGCTGAGAAGTTCAACTGGCCAAAAAAACTCCTCCACCCAATCTGATATTTGCAGAGATTTTTTGAAAATAATTTTCAATAGCACCCTTTTGTAACAACTTAAGATGTGTGATTTTTAATCAAAAAGAAAAATCACTGACTTTTTAAAATCCCTTTATAATACAGGGTGTGTCCCTAGAATCTGGACACCTAGGCAATCTCATTAACTATTTTTTTTTTTTTTTTTTACCTCCACAGATTAAAATGGTTTTGTCAAAAGAAAGAAAGAATAGACTTCTTTTTCTGGGGTATGCTAAAGGAGAAGGTGTACTCAATGAAGATCACAGATGCAACACACTTGATTAAATGAATAAAGAGTGAATGTGCTAAAATTGACGGCAATGTTGAGTTATTGCATCGAGTTCATGTGAATCTTGCAAGGTGCATCAACCATTGCATCATAACTCATACTAAAAGATGTTAATATTCCCATTCAATAAAACATTGAAAATTACATTTCTTGAAAATATGCACTTTTGCCTAGGGTGCCCAGACTTTAGGGACACTGTAGACTGCCTAATTTAGAAAAGGGTTAAGTTTATATCATTCTAATTTTTTTTAATCTTTTTGTACCTATAAGATCTTGTACTTTAGCTTACACCAAAATTAGGTCAGAAACCAAAAACAACTTTAAAAACAACAAAATAAAAAGTAGGTTAACCAATTCTATTATTAACTATTAAAGGAGTCAAGTTTCCAGAAAAGAAAGAAAAAAAAAAAATTTTTTTTATATAGAGGGGGGGGGTGTTCTAACATCGTTAAATGTTTGTTGTTAGATTAAGAGACCGAGATAAATGGAAATTACTTCAGTCACATTACATAGAAAATGAATTTATTGAAACAAAGCAAGTTCAGTTGACCATTGATGACAATTCCAGAATAAAGTAACTATAAACAATTTTTTTTCTATCCTCTGCCAGCTGCAATGATGGAGAAAGCATTAACACGAACCATCGCCAGCGAGACATGCTGCAAGAGCCACTCTGTTTCGCGAGGCTCGTCCCTTAATCAAGACGCAATCGCACCAATCCTCTGAAGGAACGTCATCGAACGAGGGCCAATAACCCCAGAAGTCTCCACTGCCACAGGAGTAAAAAAAAAAAAAAAAAACTATCAGCAACAGAAGAATATTTAAGTATTTTTTTTAACTCTGCGTCCCGAGCAATGGACCCCAGCTCAACCGCGGACCTGATCAAATTACCGACTGAAAATGTATCCGCACAGGTCGCATCCCAAATCAATGACTTACCCATTTTTAAAAGGGAAAAATGGTAATGCCATCCGGCCACTTTCCATCACCACGGTCAAGGCGTACAGGTTCACATTACTAGATCTTCAGCATCAATAGAAGGTTCGTATAAACTCAGAAATGGTCACAATCAAGTATATGATTATTAATTAAGGAACGAGAGAAAGTTTTTAATTAACTACCAATAACAGGACTTTTCATCAGTGAAGTTTTCCAGTTCAAATGACTGAAACTTTTGATGGTGTTAATGGAGGTCATGACGATGTATGCTAATTTTACAAACAATGACAGGTTTCAAAGTTTATGCAGTTAATGAGTAAATAACTGTGCAGGCAATCTGAGGAAGGATGGAGACAAAAACAAAACAAATAAAAGTAACATTACCCCCATGACAACAAAATATCTTTTCATCTATAATAGCAGCAATAGGAAGACAGTTGAAGCAGTCTGTGAATGTCTTCCATAGGCGAACATTGAACCTTCGTTTACCTACAATAAAAAGAGGAAAGAATGGATTAGCAAAAAGTAATTAATGTAATAAAGTGTTAAAAAAATTTTTTAAAAAATCTATATATCAGAAAGGCATGCAGATGCTTAAAAGAAATTGTTTGAGTTTTGTTCTTGTAAAATATTGGCTGGAACCAGACTTTCAATCAAAACAAAAATCATTTTTGGTTTTCAATTTTGTTAAAACTGTAAGAATATTTCTATTAAGGTATTTAAAAAAGCTAAATTCACACAATGATATATATATATATATATATATATATATATATATATATATATATATATATATGTGTGTGTTGAATGTCAAAGAAAACAGTCCTGCATATTCTCTTTCGAATTCTCTCATATTTTCTAATGAAACTTTTTATTTGAAAATTATATCGAAATAAACATTGTCCGTAAGATGTCCGAGTACTTTCGAACATCATTGTTCATCATTGTTCGAAAGTACTCAGTTATCTTACGGACAATATTTACTTCGATATAATTTTCAAATAAAAAGTCTTAGAAAATATGAGAAAATTCAAAAGAGAACATGCAGGACTATGTTGTCTTTGACATTCAACACAACATGTTTAAAAGAAAAGTTGCTGCCAAATTATATATATATATATATATTTTTGTTTCTTATTAAAAAAAAAAAAAAAAAAAAAATGGTTTGTTTTTAAACCGACATTTTTTATTTTTTATGATTAATGGACTCTCATATTTAAGATGGACTCACCATTTTTATTTTTAAACAGTTTGCATCGCATGCCTGCAATCAAGAAATCTTAAAGGAAATGTATTCTATTAATTTGATCTCTCTCTGCCAGGGAACACAATTCCTTTATTAAAATTTCTCACACAAACCCAAAAAGTGAGGCATCTATTTTAAATAGAAATGTGCTCCAAAAGTAATAAAACACACACATTTATATATATATATATATATATATATATATATACACACACACACATTGTAGATAAATGGTATAGAATGTAAGGTCAAATTACTGTTTCTGTATAGGATACAAGTTCAATTCCTGTCGGAGAATGCACATTTTCTATGAAATTGCTCAAACATTTGGGCTGGTAAATATAATTAATACTGTTTAATTAAAAACAGAAATTTTACTTAAATTGTATCTATAAAAATATTGTATAAACAGAAAATATATTAAATAATTATCAAACTTTATATATTATATATATATATATATATATATATATATATATATATATAATATATATATATATATAATATATATATATATATATAATATATATATATATATATAATATATATATATATATATATATATATATAGCCACAACACTTTTAACTGTTTTAATGAACCCCCAACATTTACAGCCAGCTATAAAATCTCAAGAAAGGGGGAAAAAAAATTTCAATCCAACCAGTCAGTATTGTACATTGAACACTAAAAAAAAAAAAAAAAATGAATAATGATCAAGCAAATTAAAATTTCCTTACACTGTATTTACAGTTTGCAAACCAAAATGTACAGAATATACAACTAAATCATTTATTATTATGTTTACTGCTGCATACACTACGAGACTAGAAAAAACAATTAGAAATGTTAGAAATGGTTCAAAGGTGATGTTAAAACTATCTGAAGCTCAGTGACATGAACCCTTTACACATGTAGCATGCAGATACAACTCATTTAGTGAACATGTTGGAATAGAATCCAGTCATTATTATAGGAGTAGATTGAATTGAACAATAGAAAATCCTAACTCCTCCCGAGTCTTTTGAGCAAGAGGTTTATCCTTTGCTCCCTGTTTACGATTGGGTTTTTCAGTAATTCCATTCTCTTTCACTCCCAATGGTCCCTTGCATCCTAGTGGCATTACTGCCTTGCTTGGGGCAAATTGATTAAAAAAAAAATAAAAATAAATGAGAAGTTGCTCTCTAATATATATATATATATATATATATAATTACACACAGCTACAAAACTGGAGTCGGGATGCTGAAGGCAACATCAATCAGATAAGTGACAAACTTTTACTTATATAAATAAAACCAATAGTCTCTCCAACAAAACCTCCATCAGATGATGACCTTGATGCCAGATATGGCTTTTTGGAGCAAAGCATCATTGCCATTAACTCCAGACTACTGAATAACTGAATTTTCCATATGAGTGCCACATCTGCCTCTGTTCAATTTTGGAGTCTCTTAAGAAATTTCTTTTTTCTGTTGATGACAATTTAAGATTAATCCTACATTACAATGGTGTGGAGTTGGGTGGGTTGGGTTGAGAATAAAATCTCCTGGCTTCCAATCAGGAACAGATTGATTGCCCAGACACGTCTTACATACAGCACTTGAAAATCATAATATATGACAAAGTGGGAATTTGACAAACAGTGAACTAACAAAAGAATGAAAGAGACAAAGGCTGAAGGAAATAATTCATGGCAATCTCTTCACAATATCCAAGTGTTTATTATAGTGCAAATTTTTATGATCAGTTCCCCCCACCCCTAAAAAAAATAGGGGGGGGGGGGGCTATCCACAGGTTTTTTTGTTTTGTTTTTTTTTAACAGGTTAGAAAATCATGCATTTTTGTTGACCAGTTACATTATACAAAAGCAAATATTTTTCTGGAGGCATTAAAATTCATGCAAAAAATTCAGGGGTCATGCTATACATGAAGTCGGCTTATACACTCTGTGCTATATATATATTATGAAATGGACAAAGTCCAACAATTATTTTTTAAAGACATTTTTTATGTTTATACATTCTTTTCTTTCTTGCTAACCGAACGCTCCTCTGTGGCCTAATCAGTTAAGGCACGTCGGGCTATATTACAGTTCCATATAGGATACAGGTTCGATTCCTGTCAGAGGACACATATTTTCGCTGAAAATTTCTGACATTCAGGTCAATAAATGTTGTTAACACTGTTTATTATAAACAGAGCATTTACTTAAATATTTGTATCTATAAAAAGAATGTTTAAACATAAAAAATGTGTTCTTAAAAAAAAAAAATAATAATATATATATATATATATATATATAAAATAAACAATAAAAAAAAGTTTTTAAAAAATTAAATTCCAATACAAAATTTTAGCCTTGGATTTGGTGTATCAAATCTACTTTTTCTGATGACTTACCTAGGAACTCAAAGCGCGTACGGACGTGTCTTGCCTGCGTGGCGAATCCGGCAAGAAACATGGCCACGTGTGAAGACGCGTTTTATGCGCGCCGGTCTCGTTCAGAACGAGATTGCGCAACAACGTATGCAAATTTTGCAGTGTCGGAGTGCCATAAAAAGGAAACGTTAGCGGCACAGACAGACTCAGTTTTTCGGCGGACTTCGTGGAATAGAGTTGGACGTACGAACTGACTGACTAGCGTACTAAGAGGCGGTTATAGCCTGTACGTCTGATTCCAGTGGAAAGGAGTATTGAAGTCTCTTTCTGTGTAGCGACGGCTGAGAAGAACAGCTCGTGTCACTGTGAAATTTATTTTGTGTCGTTACTGTCTACAGCTGTCATATTCTTTTATGACATGTATGCATGCATATTATTATTATTATTAGTATGATTAAATGGGCAATGATTGTTTTCCATTTTGAATTCTGGTGAAATGCTTAGATATAGCCAACTTCAAGGAAAGCAACTTTTTGTCATTATGGATCTTTGTTAAAGAAATAATTTGAATAATAGTTTGAAATAATTTGAATAAGTTTTCAATATAAAGAGTGTAAGTTTCATATTCAGATAAGTGGACAGTGAAAATAACTTCCATTTTTCACAATGGTACAATAGTGTATTAAAAAAATAAATGAAAATTAAACCCTACAAACTTTTACTTAAAAATTATCGGTCAGTGTAGCTTCATGAAACATTCGGCACTTTTCTAAAAACTACAAAAGTCAATGAACTTTTAGTGATGACCAATCATGTAAATCCATATCTAAAAACTGATTTCTGTTTCATACATTTCATAACGTGAAATGTGTATAAATTATAAAATGGGACTGAAACAAAGCTTCAGTAATGACCAACATTTTGTAATACAAAATGTAAGGATTCAAAACCAAGAAAAGTTTTAACAATTCTTTTTATCTTACTAAAAATTTAATAAAATCTATCTTACCCACAGAATTTAGAGATAGTCTCCTTAGCCTTTTATTTTTCTCCTAGTTCAGTAGAAGGTGCAATTTGTGTTCAAAAATGAAAAACAAAGTTAGTCAATGCTTAAAGGATTTAGCCGTGTTAACAAAAGTAATAAAACATCACTTAAGGACTGTTTGGAACATTACTAACAGTTTCATGTATATTATGGTAAGAAGCAATTTATATTTTAATTCCAAATCAATGGCTATAAAATGACAATGGTATTAAAATTTCAAAATAACTCAAGTACAAATTTTCTTTACTTGCAGAATCAATATCCTGAACTCTAGAAAAAGGTGAAGTACAACAAACTGCTCAGTGCTGACCAGGAATTATTAGACAGAGTTTAACCATGATGTTTTAGGTATTCATACATTCTTAAGTCTGTGTTAGCTATCTCGGATTTCTGAAAATGGATAATCTTCTGGCATTTGCCTCCTGTGATAACTGAACTACAACTACACTATACCAAGTATGACACACCCTCACCAAATCAGAAGAGTAGTGAGAGGGAGTAAACGAAACAAGTTGCCAACTAGGAATTATGAATACTTTTTTTTTTAAATGGGGGGGGGACAAGCACCCCGTGTAACTAATGCAGGGTTAAATCCATTTCTAAAAAAGAGACTGAAGAAGAAGAAAAACGAGAAGAAGAAAAACGAGAAGAAGAAAAACGAGAAGAAGAAAAACGAGAAGAAGAAAAACGAGAAGAAGAAAAACGAGAAGAAGAAAAACGAGAAGAAGAAAAACGAGAAGAAGAAAAACGAGAAGAAGAAAAACGAGAAGAAGAAAAACGAGAAGAAGAAAAACGAGAAGAAGAAAAACGAGAAGAAGAAAAACGAGAAGAAGAAAAACGAGAAGAAGAAAAACGAGAAGAAGAAAAACGAGAAGAAGAAAAACGAGAAGAAGAAAACCGAGAAGAAGAAAAACGAGAAGAAGAAAAACGAGAAGAAGAAAAACGAGAAGAAGAAAACCGAGAAGAAGAAAAACGAGAAGAAAAACAACGAGAAGAAGAAAAACAACGAGAAGAAGAAAAACAACGAGAAGAAGAAAAACAACGAGAAGAAGAAAAACAACGAGAAGAAGAAAAACAACGAGAGAAGAAGAAAAACAACGAGAGAAGAAGAAGAAGAAAAACAACGAGAGAAGAAGAAGAAGAAAAACAACGAGAGAAGAAGAAGAAGAAGAAAAACAACGAGAGAAGAAGAAGAAGAAAAACAACGAGAGAAGAAGAAGAAGAAGAAAAACAACGAGAGAAGAAGAAGAAGAAGAAAAACAACGAGAGAAGAAGAAGAAGAAGAAAAACAACGAGAGAAGAAGAAGAAGAAAAACAACGAGAGAAGAAGAAGAAGAAAAACAACGAGAGAAGAAGAAGAAGAAAAACAACGAGAGAAGAAGAAAAACGAGATGGAAAAAAAAAGTAACTCGCTGGTAAATAGCAGGTGGTAAAATACCAACTATCCCAGAAGGTATCAGAAAAAATTGTACTTTTAAGAATCCTTGACAGCTGTCCAGGTGTAGTCGTCTATGACACTGAATTGGCAGGTATAAACCCTTCCCCTCCCCCCCCCCAGGAGCACCTAGAATTAGGTAAGATAAAGGAGATTCGAGTTCCCTCAGGAATTTCACATACCAGCATACCATATACAAAAAAAGGAGACATTGCTGACACTAAAAACAAGTAGAAGCGAGAGGCCTGAGAGGATTTGAAAGAATCCAGAAAGAGAATACCCACATTCCCTAACAAATATCTGAATCCACCGTACAGACTAGAAAAAAAAATGATCTTAGTTATTTGTTTTTGCTAAAGCAAATGCCTAACATAGGTCACCTGATCAAGTCAAAAAGTAGGAAAGGTAATATCAGGAAGACAGGTGAGGTGGATTATATTTAGGAGTTGATTATTCTTTATATGATTACCCTGGTCACCCCCACCTCCTCACTACTACTCCGTTGCCCTTTTCACAAGGAGAAGAGTTTTTAAAAAGTGGGTATGAGTATCTTTATAATTTTCAAGCAAATTTCATTACAAAGTAAACGTTTATTACACTTTTCTTTTTGATCATTTAATGAAGTATTACATTATTTTCTGGTGTGTATGTTTTTCTCAAAGTATTTCTTTGAGTAGTAATTAATAAAAAGCAATTTGATTAAGATTAATCATCTGCTTTTTAATTTTTACAGTAAAGTTTTCAAAGATTATAACCCATGCCATTTGTTTAAATATTGTATTAATTCAAGTATATAAAATGCTTGTTTTGTGTGCATGCACACACACAATGAAAATGGAAAAAAAAAAAAAAAAAAAAAAGAATCAATTTTGCAACAATGAAAACATGCATAAATTATTTTTTAACCCAATATAAGTGACGAGGAAAAAAGTCAATTGCAGGTATCTCCTGATGAGTGAATGCTGGAGGATCAGTCTATGAAACTAGTTGAGATGCATAAAAAAAATGTCAGCTAAGTGATAAATTTTGCATTCATCATGTTAATGAGTTGATGATTACATGCAGACATAAAAATAAATATCTACTTAAATACGTTGATCCAGATGAATTTTTAATGGATATTTTTTTAAAGAAAAAGTAATCTCCATTTATGCTTAATGTAAAAAAATTCATATTGACAAAAGTAATATAATTTTTCATTCCTTCATATACACATATACATACACACCACACACACAAATATACATATATATAACATACACACATAAATCCCGTTTATTTTGAATGCCAAATATATTTTTTTAACTTAAAAAAAACTGTAATCCTATTATAATATATAACTGCATCAACATTGCCATAACCAGATATTTTTATTAAAATTTAAATTACATAACAGTCAGTCTATATTCAGCACCATTGTGTTGTGCATGAAAATGAAACAGAGACCAGGATGTGTTTAGACCGCGGCACTATGGCAAAATGCTGAGGTGGCCTTAAAAAATAAGCTACATCTACAGCAATTTTTGCCTTCAACTTAAATTTTGTTTTTTTTTATAGAAAAACAGCAATACCTAAATCTGATCTCATAAAAAAGGAAAGAAAACTTCATATCAAAAAGTCAAGGATGAGTTTGGCGTATTTATATTGTTACCCTCCCCCCCTTCTAAAATAATAGAAAAATAATATTTTTCGATTCTGATAAATCGTCTGAGTAGAGGAAGTTCTTCTGAATGCTAGGCAACAAAAATTAGTCATTTATTTATAAGAAATTACTAATTGTCAGAAAGTAAAGGATCATTTTGACATTTATTGTACCTATGAATTTATTGAAAAAAGTTTGAACAAAGTACAGTTGGAATGGCTAGATGTAACCATATGCTCTATGCTAATGGTTCCTTACTTTTTGTTTGTGGAACTCTTCTGGCTTCATGCTTCCCAGTCAACTTCAATTGTCAAAAATTTTAATGCTATATGAAACGTTATCTTCTGTCTTCTTAATTCCAGTTCTTTTATTGTTTTCTCTCTTTAATAGTCGGTTTTTCCACCAGTTATTTAACATTCAGCAACTTCCTGCACCTTAGTGGCTTTATTGCCCTTGCTTGAGGTGAAATGATTAAAAAGTGATTACCATCAATTTTCAACAAGAAATACAAAGGGAAACCTGATCCTTTTGGTGCAATTGGTTAAGAGAGAGAGAGAATGAAAGCAAACTTAAATATGAGAATAAAATTCAAGATTTTAAGAGATCTGTTACATCTGTCAAATGTAAACAAACCTCATAGAGCCAGTCAACATTCTGACAATGGTTTGAAAATTTAATCAGAACAAGAGTTTTTCAAGATTCATTTAATATAAAACACATGGGTCACAGTTGTCTGACCTTTATAATGAAAATTAAAATTGCAATATCTGCAACATTATCTTTTTCCTCATATTATTAATATATGCATAAGGCCTTTCCTAAAAGAATTAGGAAAGTTAAATCCATAATACTATATAATTAAACAAAAGTTTGACGCCACACAATTTTTACACTGCCTTAATTATACAAATACACATTCTTTAAAATATCCTTTTTCGACAAGCACTTCTTCACAAGAATACATTGGTACCTTCTTAAATAAACGAAATGAAACAAATTCACACAGCAAAGCCAAAATATATACAGAAGAGTTAAGAGGAACATCAACTAAAATTGAAATTTAATGAGAAAAAAAGGGGGGGATATGGCAAGAAACCAAAATACATTGGTTCCTAGTGAGTATAAAATAGAAAATTTGTTTTTACTCTCAGCACACCTAACAAAAACAAAAAACGAATAAAATTCTTTTTCTACACAGAGATGGTTGATATAATGTTATATACACAGATTCCAAAATTTCCAATTATTTGGCCGACTGTGTTCTGCATAAAATGGTAAATGCTGTATCCATGTACCTGACAGCACATCCTGGGTTATCTATCAAATGCTGGCCAATAGTCGACCCCCAAGCTGTGTGTGTATGTGTATATATATATTACTAGGATCCACTTGGATTATATACCAATGGATTTGTTACCTTTACTATATATATATATATATATATATATCGCCTGCGTGACCGAATTCCAAAAAAGGGAACGCTGACTTTAGAATTTCAGTTGTTCTGTTTCTGATTAGTCTTGTGTCTATCGTCACCTCATGTTGACTTAAATATCATCTAATCCTAAGTATGTTTCTAATAACCATGTCCTGAAGATGGTCTACTAGACCGAAACGTCTGACGTCGACAGTAAAACAGTAAACTTGCATATTCGGATTTTGTTTTGTCTTTTCCATATTTTTCCTCATATATATATATATATATATATATATATATATATATATATATATATATATATATATATATATATATATATATATATATATATATTTATTGAATCAGCTATGGGAAGTTGTTTAGACCTATCAGAATTTTTACTTAATAAAAAAATTTTGCATGCAGAATCTGTCAGATCAAATTTCTACTTTTTCAAAGTTTTGTTAATTTGTTTTGTTTTTTTTATCTTAAAGGTATTTCAGAAAAATTCTTTCAGCATTCTTCCTCAAAGGGATGTTTGCACTTCATCATAAAGTATGGTTCACTTTTCTTTTTTTTTTCTTTACAGCCGATTTCAATGCAAATTCTGAAGTGAAGACTTGAAATATGGTTGATGCTTTTGTCAAGTACACTTGTCTCAATATTTACAACAATGATGATTTTTTTTTTCTTTCTTTACAAGTTTCATTCAAATACCTGGGCAGGGATGGATTTACAGCTAGTAAAGACACACAGGTATTTAAGTGATCTTAAGTTCTATGCTAAAAGTTTCTTACTTCTCACCTGTGAAACTCTTCTGGCTTCTTGCATTCCAATCCACTTGATGTTCAAAAATTTAAATGCAATGTCAATCGTCATTTTCTGTGTTATTAATCCTTGTTCTTTATTGTTCTCTCCCTTTAATAATGATCCTATTTCTATTAAGAAAATATTTAACATGTTCATATTTTGCATTTTTTCTGCTAAATACAAACCAAATTCATTTATCCTAATCAAAAACCAAGTTTCACATTTACTGTTATCCAGTTTCCTTTCTTGAATAGCAAGAATTCATATACTTTTTTATACTTATATTCACCCAATACAAGGCTCAAGAGACACTTAAGGTAGAGGGTTACTGAATGGTTTTTGCATGAGCATAAGAAGAGATAAGTGTCATTTATGAGGTTATGTAGGAGAGATAACAGTTACCCTCTAGACTTGAAAAGGTTAAAATTGTAATGATCAGGGAAACATCCTATTGGGAGTTTATTCGACAAAGTTCTAGTTCTAAGGAAAATAGGTATCCAAGTAGGAACTTCCTTCTAACTAACAAAATAAAAAAGAGAATAAGGATGATCTGTCACTGTGTACGTGGCAGGGTGGGTCTTAGCTGTAAAGATCAGGACTGGTGGAACTAAGGATTGTATCTTGTTCAAACATTTTCTGATCTGGCTTTTATCGAGATAGAGCATAGCAGAAGTAGTCAGGTACTTTCTAGAGCGGTACAATGAAATGACCATTTTTTTTTCAGCATCTTTAGTAATGGATTGTATATATGGGTTCCACTTAAGATCTTGAGTTGGGCATTCAAGGCAAAGAGCATCCTTAAGAGAACACCCATCCTTCATGATACGAGTAAGTTCAGAGTCTGCTCAGTGATGGTGGAACAGTACTAGTTTGGTGTTGAAGTATTGAATGCTACAAGCTGGTCCTTGCAATTCAGTTTATATGTCGTCTGAAAGGTACTCTCAAATTATGATATATTCCATCCATGAAGGAAAAAATAAACAAGAACTCAGCACTGGTCAATTCCCCACCCCATGATCTACATTTATATTTAAAAAAAAAAAAAAAGAAAAAAAATGGAGTCAAATTTGTCTCATTGATTTGAGTTGAAGTAAAAAGATTATTTATATATATAATATATATATATTATATATATAATATATATATATTATATATATAATATATATATATTATATATATAATATATATATATTATATATATAATATATATATATTATATATATAATATATATATATTATATATATAATATATATATATTATATATATAATATATATATATTATATATATAATATATATATATTATATATATAATATATATATATTATATATTATATATAATATATATATTATATATATATATTATATATATAATATATATATATTATATATATAATATATATATATTATATATATAATATATATATATTATATATATAATATATATATAATATATATATATTATATATATATATATATATATATATATATATATATATATATATTATATATAACACACACACACACTTAAAAAAAAATCAGGAGATAAGTTGAATCTGCTACCTTGATTTCGACTTTATGGTAACCTCAGGTGATTTTTATCAAATTACCTCAACGCTTTATTTTTTTAAAAATAAATGAACGCTATATTATTTCTTAGAAAAATAAATGCACAAAGTTGAGTTTGATAGAAAGGGAGGAGTGCACTGTGAAGGAAGAAAGGAGAAGAAAGGGGTAGAAAAGAAAGACAAGGGTATTATAAATGTATCAGTTGGGGGTAATTGAAGTGTACATATTTTTTACAATCCTGCCTCATATGTGGTTAAGGGGAATTTTTTAATATGTATGCAAGGGCTCAAGACTTCAGTTTTCTGGTTATATATATATATATATATATATATATATATATATATATATTATCAGCCAATCATTTCCGCTGCTCCTTGCAATCTCACTGTTAACCCATTGTACCTGAAACACCTCAAAGCCAAGAGGGATAACATTTCAGTCTAAGAGAACTGAACAAATCTAAAGTTTTGTTAGGATCAGAGAAAAACTTTAAAAATTTCTTTTGCTTTAATTACAATCAACTGTATAAGAAATTAACCTTGAAGGAAAGAAGTTGGATAAAAATGCATTCCCTGCCAAATCTTTTGTGTGTATGTGTGTGTGTCTTTCCCAAAATACATTTCAGACTATCCCTCCAGCTAGATTTTTAACAAAGCTGGGAGGAGATATGTACTTATTTGCCAGACAGTATGCACATACATCACATGCCAAATCATCCCTACCCATGCAGAATTTGTTGCCAAACCCCCCCCCTTCCAAATGAACATACACTAAGTCAAAGCAAACTCACTAAGCCACAGCAAAATGCAACCAGTGATTATCCAGACACCAAATATTAACATTTATTTAAAGTTCAATTGTCAGCAAGAGAAAATATTACCAACTAAAAATTCACAATTAACTGTTTGGAATTTTGACTTATACATGAATCACATAACCAAAATGTTTTGTCTTGATAAGTATACAGTAAGTTTAACAATCCCTTTCATAACCTTGCCTAAATCAGAACAGCATTCTTGCTAGAGAAAGCGGAAAGTGTGCAGCTGAATCCATAAAACAATTCCAGAAATGCTCTCAACTAAAACAGTGGTGTTTTTTTTTTTTTAATGTTTTTTGTTTTTTCCTAAAAATCTGAAATATTAACATGGTTCTATATTACCCAAATTATGATTTTTATGAAAAACTTTTATAAAACTTGTGTCCTGATTTTTTAATCAAATATTTTGTTTTTAACTGGTATAGCGATTTAGCATACAAGCAAAAAGGTCAATATGAGTTTCACGTTCCCTCAAAGACAGCTTGAATCCATGAACAAGAGTCTTAAAATTCATGTAGCATTACAAATAGCGGCCTATGGTTTCATTGCCTCTTCCAAATATGCTTAACGGCAATCCAACTTGAATCCTGAGAGGTTTCCAAGAGAAAAGACACACTTGCCAACAACTATCTTTACGGAAAGAATTTAAGGTTGTCGCCATTTTTCACAGAAGGTAGCCTGTTCTACAGGATTCTATTTAAATTGATAAACAACAAAAAATTTAAAACAGATTCCTATAAAATGTAAATGCTGTAGCCTATTCTCAAACAAATTCAGAGAGAGCCTTGAAACACCATATTCTTTTGACAAATGCTACTGCCATTAGTAGAATGGTATTTTTTATGTAGAGTATACCACAAAAGTACATCAAACTGTTCTTGAATTACCTTACAAACTGTTGATTCAATATCTGTTTATATTTCTATATTGCCATGTTCACAACGTGTCAGCCATTATACACTGGCCTTCTTCAGGTGACTGGAATTTCAAACTGAACCCTTCATTTCATCCACCGGGGTAAATTGTTCTAGTTCCACGTGCCATGCCTCTTCTGGGTGTCTCCGTTATCTCCATTTAACTCAACTCTCCAAGTTTTTGTTCACCACTGCTGTAGCCAGGTATTGAACTCACAACTTTTTGGGTCAGGTCACTGGATCCAACCAACACTTTTATTCACTGGGCCATGTTAACATGGCATTAAAGAGGAGGACAACAGTCCAAACAATGTAAATAAAACTAGTGATTCTTTCACCAAAATTTCACAAAACACAGTACCCATCTCGCCAATAATCACCCTTATGCTTACTTCTGTTCTGAAGACAAGTGATTTGCACTATATAGAGGAAGCATTATATAGTGTTCTTATAGACATCCAAAACAGGTTGTTTGAATTTTATTGGGTTGGAGGTTAATTGAAAAGGTTACCTAAAAATTTAAAATCAAATATCTAAGACTGAAAGATAATAACCATTGTATTCATAAATCATATGCATTGATGAATCAAACACACATAAAAATGGCAATTTAGGAAAATAAGTTCATGTTTTTTTATTTTTAATCAATTCACCCTAAGCAAGGTAATAATGGCACTAAGATGCAAGGGGCATGAAGAGCATGAAAAAGATTTAGAAGGAACCAGAAACCCAATCCTAAACAAGGAATGAGAATTTTTTTAAAGCAGTTAGCAAAACTTAGTATTGAGTTATTGAATATTAAAAAAAAAGTATATTAAAAAAAAAAAAAAAAGGAAATTTTAAAAAAAGTAAAAAATTCTATACACGTATCAGCCTCAAATTAGTAAGAAAATTTATTTTAATAAAAGTGGTCATAAATTATATTAACATGATTAATGTAGTAGAGCTATCATATTCATTCATTGCTAATTTTACTATAGAATTATACTGCAAATTAGGAAGAATTTGCAATAGACGGGATAATTAATTTTCAGTTTTCCTTAATTTGCTGCTTTAATCAAGTCATATCTGAAGTAAAGAATAGATTTTCTAAGAAAGTTATTGAGCATATTGCATTTAAAGTTTTTTTTATTATTATCATCATCATCGATTGAGCATATATATTGGGTGTTTGTTATTTTTCTCCTTTTATTATCAACAACAATATTGTATATTGATAGTTTGTTAAAGGATTCAAAATTAAGTCACTTAATTCCCAATTATAAATTTTACCTGAAACTAAAGAGAAAAAAAATGTTAATGAACTTCAATTTCAAGTTCAACTTGCCCAAACTAAATGTCTCCTGGGAGATTTAAAAAGTACCATTTCTAATGGTGTTACATTTTTTAATGAATTCTAAGTATATAACTCCCTGTCTGCTTTACTTTTCTAAGACTAGAATTTTTAATCTACTATAAAACTAGCTTATACTTAAGAGATGCAGCTTGAAGTATTATATTAAACACAGATATTTGAACTTCCATCAATACACACACACAGACATATCCCTGTGGCCGAGTTGGTTAAGGCACGTCAAATCAAACAATGATCTCCCTCTGCTGACAGAGACACATATTCGGATCCTGCCAGAGAGCACATACTTTTCTTTAATAAAATTTCTCCGAAGCCGGTAGACAAAAATAAATAAACGGAGTGTTTACCACTGAGTATCCACTAAAAAGTGTGTGTGTGTGTGTGTGTGTGTGTGTGTGTGCCCCCAGAGATTTGCTAATAAATGAGCATAAGGAAAATGCCCAAAACTTAAAAACAAAGTTTTATCAAAATGTTTGTGTTATTATTAAGAGGAAAGAATTTTTTTTTTTTTTTTATCCTTTTTAGAAATTTCAAAAGTTTGGTTAAAAATCTGGTTCCTCTGGTGTTCATGGGGGACTATAAATTCATATGGGAAATTTGAGCATCTTTTTGCAGTGAAAATTCATTAATTCAGATATTTAAAAACAAAAAAATATAACTCAGATTTTAATGAAACATCCAGGACTTATTCACAAATTAAATTATTTTTGTAATCATTTTGAAAATATTGCTAAATATATATTTTTTTATTTTTTTTTAGGTTTGTTGCTTCAGACTTGTTTAATTTTATGAAAATAATTATGCTTGGTGTTTATATTAGTTCTAAGAACAAATCCTAGCAGAATTTGAACAATTTTTTTTTTTTTTGTCAAACAGGATCCACCAATTAGGGAAAATCTGCTCTGAATCATAAATTAAAAAATGCAATAAAACTAAGACATTATTAAGAAAGTTTTTAATTACTTTTATGAATAATATATATTATGGACACTGCCTTCAGAAAAAAATTGTTTTTGATAAATAAAGAATTTTTACAAGAATTGCTTTAATTTCTTTTTTTTGTTTGTTTTGTTTTTTTGGTTTTTTTTCAATTAAAAAAATCCATAAACTTTTAAAATTTTGTATTAATTTTTAGTGGTCAAGTGATACTGTTATTAAACAAAAAAATAGTTATCAATCATAAATGGAAAAGCTTACAATTCAGTGACCCCCTTAATTTTGTGTGTGTGTGTGTGTGTATATATATATATTACAAAAACGTGTCAATTTTTGTAACATCCATACATGACATTATGAGGAAATAAGAGCAGTAACTACATAAAATTTAAAATTTGCTGGTTATTTTCTAACATTTCCAACAACAAGCGTCTTCATAAGTAAGCCAAAGTATCTAAAATTCAATAAAACATTAAAATGCTTATAACATTTTAAAATTAAAAAAAAATCTAAAAAAGGTGTTTACGTTGTATTTGGCATGTAATTTTATAAGTATTTCTCTCTACATAAATCTCATAAATATCAGGTTATTGATAGAGGTGTCAACACCTCACAGGAGTAGATAGGTTTGCCTATTGTTCAGTTCACGCTCCTCCCCAGTTTTTTGAACAAGAATAGGTTTATCCATTGTTTTCTGTTTAGGATTGGTTTCCAGTTCCTTTCAAAGTCTACCTCTACACTATTACTTCTAATGTCTCCAACTGAACACTGAAATGTTATTTACTAATTAAATTTTGTCAACTTCAAGTCTAGAGTTGGCCGTCGTCTTCCCTGCATCGCCCCAGGAACTTCACTTCGTTCCTTTTCTTACACTAATACAACACCACGCAGTGATCCTCTACCTTGAGTGGCTCTTGGGCCTTGTATTATGTAAACAATTTTTTTTTTTAATCTGTTTTAAAAGAAATGCTTTTCTGCAATATTTTAAACTAAATGTAATATTTGTTTTAATTAAGATTAATTAAACTTTAAATCAGTTAATCCTCTTTCAAATAAATTTTAAGGAAAAGCATATTTTATTTTTTTAAAGATTTTTTTTAAAGAAAGATAATTATGCTATGTTGACAAATTTTGTCAAAATATGGACTAAAAAAAAAAAAAAATCATTCCAATGAATTTAAATTTGTTTTTAAATACAGAAAAGTAATTTGCTTATTGAAAATATTGAATTTAATCTTGCAATTAAAATTAAAAGCTTCAAGAATGATTTTTCATTTCTAAAATTCATTTTAAACCTGAGGCATGGGTTTTCTGTTTTTTTTTTTTTGGAAGTGTTGGGGAGGAGGAGGCAATTTGCTGAAAAGATGGTAGATGGTGCTCTATTAACCTTACCCCCCTCTAGCAGCAGCAGTTGTCCTAGTCCCTTTCTGGAGTATGTATGGTTTTTATTTCAAAAAAGTAACATAACCATAAGAGAATTCTGACAACCAAGATTTGTTGGTTTATTATACCACACCAAGAAATGTATACTTTTTTTCCTTTTACTTTTTTTAAACTTTCTATACCAACCACTGACAACCCCTTCCCATTGACTCCGGAAGATTCCAGTTGTGCGTAATTTGTTATTTCTTTATGTCTCTCTCTTTCTTACTTGCTAGCCAAGTGATTTTTTTCCAGAACAAGATCTAAATATAGAAAAACTTAACAACCATGAGAAAGCTTCCACAGTAATATGAAAGGGAGAAACAGTAGGGTTATGACAGAGGTGTGGAGATGGTAACTTCGTGGGGAGACAGCAGGTTGAAAGGAAAGGGGGGATAAAGAGAGAGAATGACAACCAAACCAGCAACATGAATATACATTTTTAAATCGGACTTGGAAGTGGACTTTAAAGTTTATATATATATATATATATATATATATATATATACACACACACACACACGACTAGAAATAGTTCTTAACATAAATATACATTTTTAAATCAGGCTTGGAAGTGGACTTTAAAGTGTGTGTGTGTGTGTGTGTATATATATATATATATATATATATATATATGTGTGTGTGTGTGTGTGTGTTGAGAATACTATGGATGGAACATGTGACCAATGAAGAAGTCTTATGGGGGGGAGGGCTAAGCGACTAGAAATAGTTCTTAAAGTTCCATTATCAACAAAACTAAAAAAGTGAGAAAAATAAAAGGATTACTATGCGCAAATTTATATAGTAAGAGAAGAAAAACATTCATAATACAGTACACTGTGTAGACGGAAAATATTTTTCTACTTTATCAAAAATATTAAAAAGTTGAGATACAAATCTATGTAAATGCTTACTTTAAAACCAGAACAAAAAAAATGAAATGACAGATATTAATAAAACGAGGAAACAGGAAAACTTATAATCTTTGTGAAGCAAAGATAAAGTTATGAGGCGGCTCTTCTTGGCAGGTGGTAAAATTTAGAAAATCTAATTAAAAAAAAAATAAAGATTAAAGCACACAAATATTTGAAAACAAAAGCAGACCCCACAAGTGAACTTTTTGTTTTGTTCTGTTTTTTTTATGCATTTATTTTTATCCAAATAAAATTAAGGGATAGTCTCAAAGTTGGAATATAACTAATTAGTATGCAAAATTAGAACAAAATCACTATGAACAACCTGGCCTGTATCCAAGTAATATGGATTAGTTAGTGAATTGATGACGTCAACTAAAAGGAAGCTTTTACCTACTACTACTACTAATAATACTACTAATAATAATAATACTACTACTAATAACACTAATACTAATAATACTAATAATAATAATACTACTACTAATAATAATAATAATGATAGTAGTATTGTTGTTGTCAGTGGTGTAGTTATCAATGGTGTTTTACTGGTGTAGCCCCCACAAACAGAAGAAGAAAAAAAGGGGGGAATGGCATTCTTTTCTTTTCCTTGACCTCTCTTCCTTCCTTTCATCTTCTTCTATGTGACACGTCCCTTCAGGACATGGGTGATCATGGCTCCCTCCACAACTTCCTGTCTTTTGTAGCTCTTAAAGTTTTTTTTTTTTTTTTTTTGCTATCTCTCCTAACCCCCTGCCCTGCCAACCATTTTACACAAGCTTGTTATGTAAGTTATTTGCTGCTTTCCTCCCTCTTGCTTGCCTTCAATATGTCCTGCAAGTGTCAAATTCTTCAAGCTTTCTTTCCTCATTATGAACCAGAGAAATTCCAACTCTTTCTGATTCTTCAGTATCTGTCTGTATTTCTGAGATGCGGTATTATGTACACTATTTACATTATTTAGACTATTGTCCTCATCTTTGTCACCATGTTTTTGTTTCAATTTTTCATAAGACTTCTTCATTGGTCACATGTTCCATCCATAGTATTCTCAACATCCTTCTGTGGAAACACATTTGTTGACTCAAGTCTCTTCATCTGTCAGGAGATTGTCCAGCATTCACTGCCATATATAAGGACTGATATTATATCAGGTCATCCCATAACTTCTGTCCGAATTTTGAATAAAGAAAACAAGTGACCAAATGTTACATTTAATTACAGATTCAATCAACAATGTATTTTCCCTGATTATCTATGACTTCCTTCCATCTATTAACAAGCTTACTAATTCCATTACTGTAAAATTCTTTTGGCTTTGATTTGAAGAACTCACAAATGTCAGTTTTAACCTCTTCCTGTGTTACAAAAGCTGTTTCTTCCAAATGATTCTGTAAGCTACGAAACAAATGGTAGTCTGAAGGAGCAAGGTCGGGAGAATAAGGTAGATGAGGAATTTTTTCCCAACCAAGTTCTTCGATCTTTTGTGACGGAATTCTTGCTGTGTGTGGTCACGCATTGTCCTGATGAAACATCACCCGTTTTCGATTCACTAGAGCAGGTCTTTTTTTCCTCAAAGCTTGGTTCAAACGCTCTAATTGCTGACAGTATATTTGAGCATTAATTGTTGCATTAGGTGGTAAGAATTCAAAGTGGATTATTCCTTGGCAATCCTACCAGATTGAAAGAAGAACCTTTTGCCCATGAAGTTTCCTTCTCGGCTGTGGCCCTTCCCCTTTACCAAGCCACTGTCTACAACGCTTAACATTTCGATAAAAGATCCATTTTTCGTCGCCAGTCACAAGTCTATCCAACAAAGGTGAAACAAGTTGGCGAGAATGGAGAGAAGAGCAGATGTCAACTCGGGATTTGAGGTTGTTTTCAGACAATTCATGAGGTACCCATTTTCCAAGTTTAGGAATTTTTCCAAGTTGTTGAAGATGACAATGAACAGTTGTATGGTTCGAACTGAGAACCACTGCCAATTCCTCAACTGATAGAGCAGGATTTTCTTCAAGGGCTGCTTCAAGAAGCTTTTCATCTAACTCAACTGGACATCTGGTTTGATCATCTTCAGGGGGCAAATCTCCACCTCTGAATTTTGCAAACCATCTTCTGCAAGTTCTTTCATTCACACATTCCTCTCCATAAACTGAGTGAATGTTTCTAGCTGCTTCGGCTGCTGAGTTTCCTTTCTTGAACTCATAAAGCATTATGTGCCTCAAATGATTCTTGGGTACTTCCATGTTAGCAGGGTTTTAATCAAACAAAATTTAATTTTATTGTTCTCTGAAATAAAATTTGATCAGTTTAAATGCATCTAAACATAAAAATAATGTTCAGCTCCATTAGACATTATAAAATACTCTTTAAATTTCGTTCATTTTAACAAAAAGTTAAAATTCGGACAGAACTTATGGGCTGACCTAATATAACAGTTCAGTATTCTTTGTTTCTAACAAAATCTTCCTGTTTAAAACTTGGCTTAGTTTTTTGAATATGTCCCTGGATTTTGGTAGCACATTTTCTGCCTCCTGTTAAAACGCTTTCTAGATATTTAAGTTTTTGCATTTGCTTGATTTTGGTATCTGCAATTTGTAGCATTTTGGGCTGTTCCTTTAGCCGACAACCATATATCGGCGTCTTACAATTGACATTCACTCCTTTCTCCTCGTTTTCCTTTTGTACCTTCTGCCAGAGTTCATGCAGTGTCTGCTATCAACACTGTGCCATTTGCACATCTTGTGCTGTTGAGATTGTAGCCACCAATAATGAATCCCGGTAGGACTTCTAATTCTCTCAGGATCACTTCACTGTAAAGACTGAATAATTTTGGTAAGAAAACACCCTTGTCTTACACCCCTTTCTATTGGTGTATATTAACTGAATTCTCCTTTAGTTGTATATCGAAATTACTTCCTTCATTACTAAGTCTCAGATACTGCTGATCTGAAGCAAAATTATGTTAGGGTAATTGTGTTGCACTAATTTTCAGAAAGAAAAGCTTGTGACGACTTTGAAAATCAGCTTTAAAATCTTGACATTACCTGGTCTTGGAAACCTATCAGTAGTAGCAACATGCAACCATTTCACCCACAAAGCATACCAAAGTCATTTATTGAAATTAGAAATAAAAGTAAACCTGATCTACATTTTTTAATGCTCTCAAATTTAAATATAGTTTGTGGTGGACTGAACTTTTGAATATTTACATTTATTGTTTCATTATACCTTATAATTTATTGTTTCATTATATCCTTTCGCTACCAGTTTTTGTATTGAAAAGAGCTGTTTTTTGTTCTTTTTTTAGTTTGAAGTTATTTTGCTTTGTCTTTTTATCTACAAATAAAGACAGGTTTGAGTGAACATGATAATTTTAATGCAAATGAAACTTGCCTCCTCCCTACAAATTGGGTCATTTTTTTTTCCTTCCTTTCTTTTAGACAAGAGAAGGAAAAATATTTCAGTGCAACATTTAAATAAAGTTATTAAAAAAAAAATTGTCGCATTTCTATTCATTCTTTCTGAGTCTATTTAATAAAAACATTGTTTTTTGTTTTTGTCAACTAGCCATCGAATTGAATAGAATATTTTTGCCTGAACGTAAGGCCTTTCCAGAATTTTAAAGTTTAATTCAACACAAAAAGTATAACTGTTTAAATTTTTTTCTACAAGATATAAACAAACAATATAGTTAATCAATTGAGGAATATATTTTAATCCACTGAGCCAAAAGTTTTCTGGGGTCAAATCACTAAGTGACATTGATGTCAGACAGGCCCCAAGAATTTGGGACAAGAATTCCTATCTGCTCAACAAATATTTCATTTTTGAGCTATGCTGCTTTCTTATAAAAAATATTGTACAATGTAACAATCTGAAGTTTGTGCTTAAGACAAGAAAAAAAAATTGCCCAAATTAATTACACTCTAAATGAGATGGTGGAAAAAATTAAATTGGAGGAAGCTCTCAACCAAGTCTGACAGGGTAATTCAAACGTCAAAGCTTTTTAAGTTGTAGATATATCATCTAAAAGCAAACATAGTATTTTGATCTAAAATAAAATAAAATAGATAGCTTGAATATACTTATATCAGTCAGTTATGTGCCATACATGATACACACTTAGGCAATCATGTATCTTTCAATACATGACTGACGAGGCAGATTTTTTTTTTCTTGCAGTAGGTTGCCATTTCTTTCTGCAGTAGACCAGTTGCCATCCAAGGCTATAGAACCCGGTCTATTCTGCTATTTACCCATAGCTGGGGGGAAAAGAAGAGGATTCATACCTTTCCCAAGGGTATTAGCACATAAGTGAAAGTAATGAATTCGACTGGAATTTGAACTCAGTTCTCCAATTCCTCAATCCGAGCAGCTACCCATTACTCCACCATGCCTCCTCCTTATACTTATATAAGTAATCAATATTTGGGAATCAAAAACAAAAAAATATTTATTGATACTTTCATGTTGAGTATTCCAGTAAAAAAAAATCAAGCAAAAAATATGGTAAACATTAACGTGATCAGCAAAAAATATTTTTAAATCTATGACAGCAGTCTTTCAGTAACTACATAAAATTAATAATGCTGATTTTGCTCAAAATGTTAACTTGGTCAATTCACAATTGACCAGAGTTATAGTTTAAATGCTTAAAAAATAAACACACATGTATGCACACCTATAATGATGACAGTTCTCAAATTTAAAATTAATTTGTGTGTAAAACACCCACTTCTTTTCAGAATGCAAACGAATCTTGGGAGTTATTTAACCCTTTGAGCCCTGCATCCCTGAACAATTTTAACCCTTCCCCATGAGCTCCAGAGTCAAAATTCACAAATAATTGGTATGTAATGTTTCACGGTAGATATAAAAACTAGTTACGAGTGTTTACCCACTGTTCAACAGGTGGCTGGGCATTACATTTTTTCTCTACCACTGGTAAAGCGATGCTCAGGGCTCAAAGGGTTAAGCAACATTGAGCCTGGTCAGTACCTAGATGGATGACCACTTGGGAATACCATGTAAGCCCCTGTCAACATTCATTGGGCCAGCACGTTGGGGGTAATGGCCTATTCTTCCCCAGAAACGGCAAAGGGAAAGACCCAGATAAGGTCTACGCCTAACAAAGGACTTTCACATGATCATTAAGATAAGATTCTCCATTGAATTACCAGTTCTTCCAGATCTTTCGTAAGATTCACAAGTTTTAACCCTTTGAGCCCTACATTCCTGAACAATTTTAACCCTTCTGTGCATGAGCTCCTGAGTCAAAATTTGCAAATAATTGTTATGTAATGTTTCTCAGTAGATATAAAAAATAGTTACGAGTGTTTACCCACTGTTCAACTGGTGACTGGGCATTACCTCATTTTTCTCTACCACTGCTCAACCGGTGACTGGGCATTACCTCATTTTTGTCTACCATTGGTAAAGCAGTGGTCAGGGCTCAAAGTGTTAAGGTAATTCACAACCTTATTGTTTATCCAAAACATTAGCATTCATGATCTTTAGTTGTCAAGAGTAATTCAATCTCGTCCTTTTCTTGAAAGAGGTAACTGGCTGGAACTTTGAAACTTGACTCATTTAGAGGTGAGGAATTAAATAAAACAGCTCTTTTCACTGTTATAGCAATACCTTTGTATGTTATTTTAGAAAATTTTGAAGAATTATGCAATTTTCAACTTGTCAAAAGCAGGATGGTAATGGTTACAAATCTTAGAATTTTGTTTTAAAATGGAAAATTAATACTTTATAATAGTGCTTTAAACTGAGCGTGAAAACTTTCTGGATATTGTAAATGGTTCTCCTGCACTTCCTCTCCTAATAGTGATTTGCTAACTGAATTTTCCTTATAAACCTCTAGCTTGAAACTGACATTCACATCTGAAAGCAAATGTTGATTCCACCTGTGAGATATAACCTGACAAAGGCCATCGAAAATAATTATTTCTGCTTTGTTAGAGCTAAAAGCTTTACCACAGCACTGAATGGAGATGCACAATAATGACATGGCTAATGTAAAAGTTGGAGTCATAATATACTGCAACCCATTGGCCTTGGTGCTCATAACTGAAGGTCACCTCAAGTGGTTATTCCTCATCACAACTGCTAGTTGTTTAAGTACTCAGAATCATTGATGTTAGTGATGGAGATGAAGTTTGCAACTACTTGACAGTGGTATTGATTTGATACCTAAGAGTACCTTCAGATATTTAAGTTAATCTTTCACTGTACATCTTTAATAGACTTCACAGGACCACCATGTTCGATGACCGAGTTAATGACCTTCTGTTTCTCAGCAGCAGTTTGACTCATTCCACCCTACCCGCCTCTTTTGCCTATCATTTTATACAATCCTTTCTTGTACATGATATTTCAAAAGTACACCTTGCGTCTTTGTCACAGATTTTTTGCATGCTTTTTTGAAGTGTCAAAAATTGATTGCTACTCAATTGCTAATTTTGCATCCAGGATGAAACAGACTGTCACCTATTGGGGCTGACCTCAGTGTCCACTCATATTTTGCCTATCATCCAGTTCACACTTCTCCCCGATTTTTTTAATTTGTTTCCAGTTTAGGATTGAATTTTGGGTTCCTTCTAAAGTTTTCTCATTCTCTTTCACTCCCAGCAGCCACTTGCGTCTTAGTGGCATTATTGCCTTATTTGGGATGAACCGATTTAAAGTCTCTGTGTGTGTGTGTGTGTGTGTGTGTGTGTGTGTGTGTGTGTGTGTGTGTGTGTGTGTGTGTGTGGTGCGATGGATAAATTATCATATAAATTATGCAAAAACAAAAATAATGCCGACATCTCATTTTAACAGATATATTTACCAAAATTACACAAAAATATCTTACTAAAAAGCAAATTTATCCAATAAAATTGCTATTGGCTTCAACCACAGCCTCCAAACGACTTCAAAATCTTCTGCATCTTTTCTGGACAGTCCTTGTTTAAATTGGTGAATGCTGCCATAATCCTTGCCTTCAAGTTCATCTTTGGTGTTTGTGGCAGACATGATGAGGCAGAACCTGGGACGAGCACAACTGGTTGCGACTTGCCTTTTCCCCGCCAAAAAAGAGCCCGTATTTGCTTAGCATGTAGGGCTACTGCAGTTGAAATGAAGGAGAAAAAAAGCACTTACCGCTCTGCCGTAATCCGTCCTCGGCCAGATAATGTAAAAGAATAAGGGGGGACTTGCATTGCCTTTTTATGCAATGAATATGCAATGCATTATGGGACAGAGACGCAATGAATTATGGGATCGCATGAAGACGCAAGGGATTATGGGTATATGGACAGATATAAAAGCAACTAGTTTTTCCCAGTTCAAAAAAGGCTTGGAGTGACGTTCACAGTTGGCGGCTGGAAAAGTCTGTTTGTGCGATTTTGAGACAGAACTCAAGAAGGAACGACTAGAGGTTGGATTACCAGTTGGGAGAGCTCGAATTTACTCGCTGGTGGCCGTTTTCTTTTTATTTCACCACAGTGTTACAGGAGTTTTGTTGGTCTCTCGTTCAACTGCACCCTACACACAAGGGGGTTGCAGTCTGTGGAGTTAGATGGCCAAGACTAGGTTTTGCTTGTGCGGCATGGTGCAGAGTCCTCTTGCTAGATATAGGGTTTCCAGCAGCACTACCTCTTCAAGGCACTTGATGTACACCTCCATGTTGAGTCCGATGCCCCCCACCAAAAAATTTCAGAATTTCTTTTCTAAACAATCTGAGTGAGTTTTCCAAGCTGCCGTACCTTCGTAATCACCATTAGACTCGTATAACTCTTTTTGAATCCTCTGCACTGTCTTCAGATTGACACCCAAACACAGCCTGAAATGTTCATATTGGAGCTTCCAGCATGAACGCCAAGCAGTACCGCATGCTGTTCCCAAATTTCTTGTGAAGAGAATTGCGTCATCCTGCTCATCTTCTCAGAAACGGTGCCCAACTGACCCTACTATACTATGCAACCAACAAAACCAAAAAGATCGCACATGCATGAAATGAAAGTCAATTTACCCATTGCAGTGTATGTGTTTTATATATCTCACCATATAATAATTATCAACAGGTATTTATTTATATATTTCCTGTCCTATATGCTAAGGTAAGGGAGGTAAACCAACTTCTTAAATTTTATGAGTGATTACTTCCTGTAGTCATTTTAATAATTTACACAAATAAAATCTGCATTTAGACACAATTAGGCACCATTTAATTAATTAGTCCCTTTACTTCTAAATTTCTTTTATTGCAGCCTTATTTGTTCAAGCTTTTCATGTAAGGCACTCAGATACCTTTATTGTATCTCAAGACATTGAAGACTTTCATTTCATTGCATCTATTAAAACTTTAACAATTGCCTTCATTTTTGACAGCATAGGTACAATAGTGTGTGTGTAATAAAAAATAGTTTTACGGTATACTATATTTATGGTTAAAATGGCTGAATATCAGAATTAGAGCGTATGTAAATAATTAAAGTGGACACTGAAGTAACGAACAAGTTACTTAATGGCAAGATATTTTTCCTTTTTTAAATTGAGCATCTATATGAGCAAAAAAAAAAATTTAATCATCTAGAACATAAAATGAAACAAATAACCAAATACCAGTCAGCCAGTTACGTGCCATGCATGATACACACTTAGGCGATCATGTATCTTTCGATACATGACTGACGAGGCAGATTTTTTCCCCGCAGTAGGTTGCCATTTCTTTCTGCAGTAGACCAGTTGCTACCCAAGGCTATAACCCAGTCTGTCCTGCTATTTACCCAAAACTGGGGGAGGGGAAAAGAAGGGTATTCATACCTTTTCCAAGGGTATTAGCACATAAGTGAATGTAATGGATTTGACCATAATTTGAAGTCAGCTCTGATTCCTCAATCCGAGCTGCAATCCATTACTCATGCCTTCTAATATCAAAATACCAGTGTGGGTGGAAATTATGAATGAAGAAAAAAAAAAAAAAAGGTGTAATTGACCAGAAAATCTCTCACTTTCTGCAACAATAAAACAAAAAACTGATTCAGTGAATAAACATTCAATTTCTGAATATTATCTCCAAATTACTATTAAAAGGCAAATTTAACAAGATTAGAAGTCGTAAAGACTGACCTCAACAAAAACACAAACATATTCCCACACAAGACATAAATATTTAAATTCCAACAGAATCATGAGAGAAAAGGATTTCAACTCACTTGATTAGTTCAACATATGTGCTCAGTGATAAGATATTGAGGAAGGTAGAGATTTGTCTATTTCATGTTCATGTATGAATTCAAGGCTAGGTTCTACATTAAGTTTCTTTATAATTAGAAGATTTTCATTGTGGGGAGGATGATGATGATGTTGTTCTAATGATTTTCCTCACAATGAAAATCTTGTAAACATCCTTAAGATATTTAATGCTCGTTATTAAAAAATCTTTCAAAAATAAAATATAGTTTTCTAAAACTTAAGACTAGCCAATTTGAAGTTTGTTTAAACTGAATGGAAACAAATATTACTTTCAGTTTAAAATATTGCAGA
Source organism: Acanthosepion esculentum (assembly GCA_964036315.1). Taxonomy (NCBI): domain Eukaryota; kingdom Metazoa; phylum Mollusca; class Cephalopoda; order Sepiida; family Sepiidae; genus Acanthosepion; species Acanthosepion esculentum. The sequence continues at coordinate 77,808,371 of OZ038507.1, forward strand.
AAAACATTTTTAACACATAGGTGGGTGATTTATGAGGTGCTGACAACTTTCTTACTAGACTTATGTTTGGAAAATTTTTCTAAAGGGGACATAATTGTAACAATTACTTGAATATAATGTAACGCCTTTCTTTTTATATCATTTCTTTTAAGTACCAGTAATCTTAAAAAAATTTAATAAAATATTCTAGCCAAGCTAATATTTTATCGAATTTGAGATATTTTGGCATTATAGCCTAACTCAAAATCCTTTTTGAAATATTAGAGGTTCTTCTATTCTAACAAGCTTTCCATTTATGATTAGTAAATACAGTCTTACGGGAAAAAGACGACAAGGGAGAAAGAAGACGAGGGGAAAAAGAACAAAAGAACAGAAATTATTAAAGAGAAATTGTTTTCTATTTTACCCACAGTTAACATAAATGTGATCTGCTTTCAAAGGAGAGTTTTATTTATTCAACAAAACCAATTAAAAGATTATTTTTAGTTTTTTTATTTAAAAAAATTTTTTTTCTTTGCATAAGTTTTACACACAAAACGCAAGGAAAATTCAAGCAAATTATTATCCCCCCCCACCACCACCACCACCAAAAAAAAAAAAAATTTTTTTTTAAAAATTTAAAAAAAAACAGTAATATGATTTGGTTTGTTTAATGGCATATCAACTCCTTGTGGGTCATTTAATGCCAAAATTTTCTTGGAAGTTATGGTAATTTTTTTTTTTTTTTACTTTTAAAATATATTGCTAGTATTTTTATATTTTCATAGTGTTTTGTTTTTGTTTGAGGGTTCATTATTTGAACACAGCTGGGACCCTAACAGGTGCTACCACAATGGGTCAGAGTGGACCTGTGAACAACAGCAATTAAGAGCTGGTTCCACACTCCTCAAAATCTCGGTCAGAGGCCTTGCTGCCAGATGTAATTTATCGTCATACCCAGGATGAACAGTAATAATGAATTACTGGTGAGTAAAGCCTGATGATTTCATTATGAGTTATGCAAATCAATGTATAATTAACAAGTTAAATAGCATAGAACAGGTTTTAATTAAAATGAAAAACATACACACATATGCGTACAGTATAGAGTCTGTTGCGATGACAATGGAACTGAAGTACACAAAGCCCCTTGACACCAATGCACTGAATTTTGTCATGCAAACTAAGTCATAACGTTCTCACTCACTTCCATGGTTTATAGTAGCACTTAAAAGGAAAATGCGCAGAGTGCGGTCATCTCACCATACCACAGAGATTCTATCAGCAAGTATGGCTTGTACAGTAGTTTTGGGCCAAGGATAACATTCCTCATGCTCAACATCCACCATATTCCCTAGATCTTGCTCCTTACAACTTTTACCCCTTAGATAGACTAAGAAAAAAAAGAAAGTCCAAGCAAATAGGTTAGAGGTCATCAAGAATCTAAAGCAAAGAAAAAGGAGAGAGGGGCATTCTTCTTTTATGTGCCGTATCCTTCAAAACGTGGGCGATCAATGCCCTCCTCATCTTCCTGTCCCTTGTAGCTCTTAAATAAGTTTTGTCTTTTCATTATTTCTCCCAAACCCTGTTCTACCATTCATTTACTCAAGCTCATCAACTATGTCACACACTGCTTTCCTCTCTCTTTCCCCTCAATCTGCCCTATGAGTATCAGATTTTCCAAGCCCTCCTTCCTAATTATGTACCTCAGAAACTTCTACTGCCTGTTCATGATGTTATGTACAAATTTCCTTTTTGCTTACACTTGCTCTAAAACCTTGTCATTGCTCACATGTTCAGTCCATGGTATCCTCAGCATCTTTACTGTAGAACCACATTTCTGTTGTCCCAAGTGTCATCTTTGAGGAGAATGTCCAGCATTCACTGCAAATGATTTTTTTTTTTTTTTTTTCATTTTATATTACAAGAAAAAGCTCTGTACAACTCAACCACTTCGCCTTCCCCTTTTACCAAACTTCAATTCCATAAAGTCTTTAACAGTTTTAATCGAGGCATAACTCTCTCACAGATATTGTAGGCTTGGTTCTAGGCTACTGCAATAAAGTCTGTCTCTCAAATTTGGAAGCTTGCCAGTGTATACAAAAGTTGATTATGTGATATTGTAGATTTTTTTTTTGTTTTGTTGGTTTTTTTTTTGGTTTTTTTACAGTGACATTCACCTTGTACACAGCCCAGGGGGCAACTCAAGTTAAAGGGTTACAGAGCAAGAAGATTTTATGCAGATAGGGTGGGGAAGATAACAGTTAACCCAAAACCTGAACAGGTTAGGACTGTAGCAATGAAGAAAACATCCTCTTGGAAGTCAGTTCCACAGAGCAGTGGTTTTAGTGGGAAACTGCTGCCCAAGTGGAACTTACTTCTCACCAAAGGAATACGGAGCGAATGAGGGTGGTTTGTCACAATGTGCATAGCATGGCATGTCCAATGAATGCTCATGCTGGAGATGCAATTTACACTGTGGACTGGAGCAAGGAGAAGAGAAACAAAGGCTTGCTGCCAGGGAGAAGCATACTCGACAGAAAGAAGACAACATGCGTCTTCACATGCATTCATCTGTGGGCCTGTACAGCCATAACAGATGCTGCACTGCCTTCAGCAATTGAAGCATAACTCTTTGGGCACAGATCTAAGCTTTGATGGATGTCACATTTTTCATAAAACTAGAATTTTTTTCAGTATCTGTCTATATTTTTGAGATGAGGTATTATGTACCTCATCTTTGTCGCCATATTTATTACGTTTCAGCCGTTGTATACTCCAGCCTTCTTCAGGTGGTTGGAATGTCGAACTGGGGTAGAGCGTTTTGGTTCCACGTGCCATGTTTAATGGATGTCAGTTATCAGTTATCTCCTGTTAATTTCCCTCTGAAAGTTCTCCACTGCCTTAACTGGGTATTGAACTCTCACTCTTTGGGTCCTGTCACTGGATCTAACCAACACCTTTATCCACTGTCCTTGAGGACATCTGTGTATGAATTTCTGGGTATTATAAACCTAATGTCTTTAGCAACCATTTTTACCAGAGCTCATATTGCAACTTTTGTTATTATTGCTTTCCTCTGGCACTCCTTATTACTGGTTCCCATATACGTTGTAATAAATATGGCGACAAAGAAGAGGACAATAGTCCGAATAATGTAAATAATCTAGAATTTTTTGCAACACACTGATGCATGTTGTAATTTTCACAATATTTAGTATTGTTGAAATTATCACTAACATTTTTTGTCAAAATTGACAAACTGTTTCGTTCAATCTTGCAAGCCAATTGATGAAATTTGAATAAGCTGATTTTTTTGGAAAAATACTTTGACAAAAAAACTTAATTTGTGGTTTTTACACACCCTAATAAAACCAACTGTACTTTGTACTCCCTTACCTGTTTGCACTTCTTCCCTAAATTTGGTTTTGATTGGTCAATATTAGTGGGTGTGAAGGATGGACAGACTAACAGAAGTCACAGAATTTAATATATAGATAGATAAAAGCAGCAGTAAGATCAGAATTGGTGAGAATCCCTCAGATATAATCTTAAGTTGCTTAAGTATAATCTGACAATCAAACTGTAATAGATATTTTTTCTATACAAACCACAATTTAACAAATTGGGATGCTGGATTCTTTCATATTCATTAAGAATTTCTTTACATAGGCATTTTTTTTTTTTTTTTTTAATCCTTTCGAAAAAGATTGAATTTATAAAACTTGTTTAAAACTTATGAATAAAAACAAATTGTTTTCCTAAATAAGAATTTTTTTTTTCTTAATTTTATCTTTATATGAAAGAAAGAGTTCACCTTAAAAAAAAAAAAATCTACTTTTGACTGAAAAAGTGAGTGTGTGAAAAAGATTAAAGGTTAATACAGCAGCCATGCATTAAGCACCACAAATTATATAAGCAAATATAATAAAGGGCTGTTTGATAGGGGGAGGGGGGAAGTAATAGCATAGTAACTACAAGATTACAAATGGACTGAACATATAGGAACAATTTTCAACAATACAAGAACTTAACCTTTTTCTAACACAACTTGATGTATTATGTAAATAAATGCAAAAAATAAAAAACATTGATAAAGCAAACTCTTAATCAGAATATTGAACAGGAGTAGAGGTTTATCCCTTATTTCCTGTTTAGGATTGGGTTTCAAATTCTTTCTAAAGTTTACTTCAACTCTGTACATTTAACATCTCTGCCTAAACTCTGAAACTTTATTTACTATTTTTTTCCCCTCAATAGGAGTAAATAGGTTTGCCTATCATCCAGTTCACACTCTTCCCCAGTTTTCAAAGATCTTTTCATCCTCTTACACTCCCAGTAGACCCTTGTTGCCTTGTGATGTATTGATTTTAAAAAAAAGAAAGAATTAAATATCAATTGGAAGAAGATAGATATGAGCAGATTAGGATGGACAGATAGTAGATAAGTTCCCCTAATATCTGCTTCACACTTCTCCCCTGGTCAGGAGAAGTTTATCCCTTATTTTAGAATTGGGCTTCTGGTTCCTACTAAAGTTTTCTAATTCTTTTTCCCTCCTTATGTCTAAGTGAAATTATCACCTTACTTAATTGATTAAAAAAAAGTTAAGATGATACAAAAAATAAATATTTAGTACTGACTGACAGTATTTGCTAAATGTTCCTTGCTGAAATAAAATTTGTTTTATTTGCATACAAGCATTTAAATACTGAAATCTGACAATTTCAATTTATGTTGAGTACCTAGATTTAAAAACTGGATCATCAAAGTAAATCTTAAGCACTTTACTATCGACTGTGTTTATTAAAGAAACCCAACATTTAGTGTTTGGAGAATATATTATATAACTTGAGACTTACAACCCTACAATAGTTGATCAGTCGCCTCTTTAATACTCAGAAAATAGAGAAGGTAAGAAAGATGGAAAACTTAAATCCAAAACCCCTTTTTATTAATCATGGGAAAAATCAAGAGGCAATTAACTCCTTAGTCTCTAAACCACTATACTCAACCTTTATTAATTGATAAACCTTGGCAAATATCCATAAGGAAGTGATTAAGTGTTAAAAACAGACAGAAGGTCTGTCTGGAAGGACTTGTTCCACTTTTCAAATATGTTGATTGTACTAAGAGATGTCTTACCCCAGGCATACCGCCAATCTGTGGTATCTTCTTCCAATATAAAATGCAAATCTGGCACAGAGCCACCAAGAGATTGTAGGTTAAAATTTGATCTCTCTCTCTCTAAATAAGAAAAAAGCTACAATCCTTTTGGATTACCTGAGAAACTAGATCCAGGTGTCATTTCCTCTTTTCTGCATACAGTTTAACTTGTTTTCCTTCTACCAAGGGTCAAACCTGTATTTCTTACAGAGCAGCAGATTCATATGCTCAAACATTAGATATGGTAATTAGAAGAGCAAGTACTGTTCTTGATAATCTATTTCTGATCTAAGGAAATCGAGCCATTCTTGTGCGATACCAATGCCAAGAAGAACACCAATCAAAAATATGTTCTAACAAGATCAAATGTCATTAAAGCTTTTGCTTAATCAGTGTCTCAAGGCTAAAACAAGTTCTAGAGTAATGTGTTAAATTTTTTTTTTTTGTGTGTGTGTGTTTAGAATTGCATACAGGATAGACATTATTAAAAAGATAAAATAAGGGAAAATACAAAAAAAAAATAATTAGTAGTTAACCGGTTATCGCTCCTCACTTTTCAGAGCTCAACCAAGCAAAGTAAAATATTTTGTACATAACAGACTAAAAAATGAATATCTTGAGTCAATAATATATGAAAAACGGAACATTTTACAGACAAATCACAGTCTGAGCAACCATTCCTTCTGCTTACAGACTTAACGAAAATGGTTTCAAGAACCTTCAGATAGTAATCTGAACATGACTGGCAACCTTCTTTTTTTCGGGTTTTTTTTTTTGCCTCTGATCAAAAATTGCATATATTCCAATTCTTCAGCAACAATTTCAAAATATTCAACCAACAGAAAAGAAAGAAAGAAAATTAACAGATATATCAGTTTTGTTCATTCCACAGCAAAAATACATGGGCAGAAAGTTCTTTGGAAAAATTTATTCAAACAATTAGTACCCATACCATCAGTGTCATTTTTTTTTTTTAAACCTCAAGCGTTAATCTCAATGTTTACTTGACTTTGCTTAAAACCATAAAAAGGTGAGAAGAGGTTGTACAGCAAACATGTCAAAAAAAAAAAAATTTTAAGGTTTGGTTTTAATTCTGCTTACCAGTCCTTCAACCATTTTAGAATTATTTAAGGCCAGATAAAGGTCTTGATTCATAATTGTTTTCAGTATAGTTTCATATTATATATGGACCAGTGATAGTTTGGGTTCAGGTTAGTTGGAGAAAGTTTTTTTTTTTTATTCTTTTTAATTAGTTATTACAGATACTGGTTTCTGATAAAAATTATTTTGGTATCTGCCTATATTTCTGAGATGAGGTGTTATGTACACTATTTACATTATTCGGACTATTGTCCTCATCTTTGTTGCCATATTTATTACAACGTTTGTAGCTGTGGAAAGAAATGTAAAGGGGAGACAGGCCGCCCCCTTAAAGTAAGGCTTCAAGAACACCAGAAAGCTGTAACATAAGGGGAAGTGGAAATATCAGGCATGGATGACCATATATGGAGAGAAAAGGGAGATCCCTGCCCTCTGTGGGATCAGGTTGAAATCATAAACAAAGAACATCATTGGAAAATTCGTAAACTTAAGGAATCAGCACATATGCTAGGTCACAAAAATCTCCTGAGCCAACCAAGCATAGAAATGAATACAATATGGGAACCAGTAATAAGGAGTCCCAGAGAAAAGCGATAATAACAATGAAAATTGCAATATGAACTCTGGTAAAAAAACGTTTTTAGTAGATGTGAATGCATCAGATGTGTACGTCCCATTCATAATATGGATATAACTATTTCCTCCAATTTTATTTTTCTAAAACATGGGAGCCATTTTGTATAGGCTAGTTTGTATTCTTTTATACAAAAACTATAAAATGATATCTTAACTTTTAAATTATAAAAAAATAAAGAGAAATAATAAGAAAAAATTTAGGAACATTTTACCAGTCTGATATTCCTTGGAGAATTCTATACATAATGGAGTTGTGCATTCTTTGCACAAAGTTGTCATCATTTTTCATTTCTTTTCTTTTCAAGACGTAGGTATGCACACACATCACTGTCTT
>OZ038507.1:77820583-77848083 GCA_964036315.1 Acanthosepion esculentum
TTTGTAAAAAAAATATATATATATATATATATAATTTGTAAAAAAATATATATATATATATATATAATTTGTAAAAATATATATATATATATATATAATTTGTAAAAATATATATATATATAATTTGTAAAAATATATATATATATATATAATTTGTAAAAATATATATATATATAATTTGTAAAAATATATATATATATATATATATATATATATAATTTGTAAAAATATATATATATATATATATATATATAATTTGTAAAAATATATATATATATATATAATTTGTAAAAATATATATATATATATATATATATATTTGTAAAATATGAGTTATCCCCCTTGATTTTGTTTACTTTTGAATCCAAATTTAAAATTCAAATAATTTTTCTTTAACTTTTTATTTCTTTGCCTTTTTTAACTTATGAATTTGAATGATAGAAATTATTATTAGTTAATTCTAATTTTTTTAGGCAACAATTATTAAATAAACAAGTTTTAACACAAAATTTTGAATCATCATGAGAACGCGAAATAACGGTCAGATTGTATTTGCACCTGAAGATTGCAGCAAGTGCATGGAATTCATAGTCTATCAATTGCTAGCGATGCTGGATATTATGTATATTTACTAATTATATACCATTTTTAGTGAAACTTATTTGAGTAAATGCACCATATAAAAATAATATTTAATAAAATCTGTCAGATTAATAAAAAATCCATCATACATCATGTTGGTTTTTTAAAATGTCACTTTTGTGTTTGCATAATCTTTTATTAAAAAATTCTTGGTTTCTCCAATATATTCTTTCTGGCAATCCTCGCAAGCGATAATGCAAATTCCTCCTTCAAGTTTTGGGTTGTTTTGTATTAAGTCTTAATATTTTAGATGTAGTTGTGATATATATATATATATATATATATATATATATATATAAAATCATATATTCTTAAATATAACAGACAATGAATTTCTTATGTTTGATCATGAGCTGTTCTAAAATTTGTATGGTTCTTTTAATTTCAGGTGAAAAGAAAAACAAAAAATTGTCCAACATTTGAATTTTTTTTTTTTTTTTTATTATGCTGTTCCTTGATCTAATCTTTCAGCTTACATGAGCCATCTTCAGAGTGGTTATATACCCATTTAAACAAAGATATTCACCATCAAAGTTGATATTCTGTTAGGCTGACATAGAAGATTGCTATGCGACGATAATGGTTGTGGATAGCAGACAGGTCGTAAATTCATGATGCAGTTCTATGACGTCATATCACGTGAGACCAAAATATTAACAGAACCATAGGTCGAGATACAATGCAATGTGTTGTGACTTGTTCGGACAAGTTTTGTTTTTATTTTCACCCAAAATTAAAGCAACCATACAAAGTTTAGAACGGCTCATGATGAAACATAATAAACATTGTCTGTTATATTTACCAATATATGTTTAAATAAATAATGATCTACTGCCCCAATACACTATTATATATATATGAAACATGGTATATTATGCTAATTAAAAAAAAACATCAAGCATATGCATGACTAAAAGTTTCACAGTAATAAACCGATTGTCAGTCACTCAGAATAGTTACATAAAAAATTTACACTATTTTACAATCTTTCCTTCCATTTAAGATCAGAGGTACGAACAAGTTTTTCAGAGCCATCTTCAGAATTTAGTGGCTACCATTTTTTTTTTTTTTTTTTTTTAATTAATCTCTTGAATGTTTTCAGGCAGTTTTTATAATTTACATAGCTTTAAGGATCTGCCAGGCAAAAACCTGACTGAACCAAGAAAGAGGCCAGTTTTGAAGAAAATTGGTTCTTTCCACCCCCACAACCCTCAGTTATTATATAACTGTTGTAATGAATATTAAAAATATTATTCAAAACAAGAAAAGGCAAAAATTTCTAATGTGCAAAAAAATTTGACTGCTATTGCAGTTAAGTCAAGAACATTAAACCCATACAAAAATGCTTTTTTTTTTTTTTGAGGAAAAATATTTGCCCCAAAGGAATATGGACTTGTTCTTAAAGACAGTACAAAAGGTGCAGCATAAATACCTCCCACATAATGGTAAGACATTAGCTAGATGAAGACACCGTTGCCACTAGTGTCCTAACATTACGTGGGAAGTATTTGTGGGAGTTATTTCTGCCACACCCTGTACTACCTAGAACATTAGTCATAAGAATCATTGTAATTATTCATTTTTAGATCAGTTTTTATTCATATGTAGCATGGTTAATAAAATATTATGGGAAGAGGAAATTCAAAATCTATTGAAAAATTTGGGATGCATTTCCACAAAATGGCCAGAAATGATCATCAATAATACCAATTACTATTAATAATGATAATAATTATTATTATTAATATTATTAATATTATTAATAATTATTATTAATATTATTATTAATAATTATTATTAATATTATTATTAATAATTATTATTATTAATAATTATTATTATTATTATTATTAATAATTATTATTAATATTATTAATATTATTATTATTAATTATTATTAATATTATTATTATTAATTATTATTAATATTATTATTATTAATTATTATTAATATTATTATATATAAATTTTTTTCAGTACAAAATTTAAGGATAGCTAGGAATAAGCATAATTTATATGGCATTTTAATGTATATTTTAAAAGCTAAAAAAACAACCGGTTTCGTCCCAGCCTCATAAGTGTAGTTGTGGACTCTACTCCATAGGGAGGATGTCTCAACATTTGGATCTGAGAATAAAGCAACACTTAACCTCCAGGATTTTGAATCCGGATGCCAAGAAAAGTCAACTAATTAATACTTCTGGCTCTTCTACTGCAGAGTATGTCATAAATAGTACTTTGATTTTAGTGTGGACCGTTTTTCTATTGTATCAGGGTCCCATTCCTCATATCACCTCAAGGTTCTAGAGTCCTTGTATATCAGATCCCATGGGCCTTCCCTCTGTAAACAGAGGCAATGCTTACTGAGTCTGCTTTCTTGAAATTCATTTTTTTTTCTTTCCTCCATTGGTTATCATTAATATCAATTAAATTTACACGTTTATTTTTTTTATATCCCAGAAATAAACTTGATACAGCTAGGACAAAACCAGTTATTTTTTAGCTTTTAAAATATACATTAAAATGCCATATAAATTATGCTTATTCCACTCTCTCTAATATATATATATATATATATATATATATATATATATAAACGCTAACAAAAATGTTCCATAAAAAAACATTGGACACACATTAGTCACTATCACAAATGCTAGCAAAAGAGACTGCCTGCATATATAGCCATTAAATGGGTTAATAAATTAAGGGTGACACACCTTCAGAAGATCATTTTCAGCATTATGGTCTAAACAATAGTATATGGTTAAAAGCCTTTAAGCATGAACTATTGCATTCTTATGTAAAATGTGTAAAACAACTTGACCATCCCTTAGCAGAGCTTCGAAATTGAATTAAATTGAAAAACATTAGTGGCATGAAAGAAAAAAAAGAAGCAATTATATTTCATAACATGACTGCAGTATTACCAACACCTACTTCCATTCAACGATCTGAGCAACAGGCAATGGGGAGTGGGATACATATAAATGAGCAGAGGAATAGCAAAAGAGACTTTTCAGAAACTGAGTAAGGTACAATGGAATCAAAAAATAACAAGAAGATACAAAGAAAATACCAGACTAGATGTCTATTCTTCTATATACCAATGAAAGCTAAACAATTTTACCACAAAAAAAATCTTGATGTAAGCAAGATATGGTTCTACTAACAAATATGGAGTATCATGGACAGAGCATATGACAAAAGAAGAAAGAAAGGAAAAGAAAGAAGAAAGAAAGGAAAAGAAAGAAGAAAGAAAGGAAAAGAAAGAAGAAAGAAAGGAAAAGAAAGAAGAAAGAAAGGAAAAGAAAGAAGAAAGAAAGGAAAAGAAAGAAGAAAGAAGGGAAAAGAAAGAAGAAAGAAGGGAAAAGAAGAAAGAAGGGAAAAGAAGAAAGAAGGGAAAAGAAGAAAGAAGGGAAAAGAAGAAAGAAGGGAAAAGAAGAAAGAAGGGAAAAGAAGAAAGAAGGGAAAAGAAGAAAGAAGGGAAAAGAAGAAAGAAGGGAAAAGAAGAAAGAAGGGAAAAGAAGAAAGAAGGGAAAAGAAGAAAGAAGGGAAAAGAAGAAAGAAGGGAAAAGAAGAAAGAAGGGAAAAGAAGAAAGAAGGGAAAAGAAGAAAGAAGGGAAAAGAAGAAAGAAGGGAAAAGAAGAAAGAAGGGAAAAGAAGAAAGAAGGGAAAAGAAGAAAGAAGGGAAAAGAAGAAAGAAGGGAAAAGAAGAAAGAAGGGAAAAGAAGAAAGAAGGGAAAAGAAGAAAGAAGGGAAAAGAAGAAAGAAGGGAAAAGAAGAAAGAAGGGAAAAGAAGAAAGAAGGGAAAAGAAGAAAGAAGGGAAAAGAAGAAAGAAGGGAAAAGAAGAAAGAAGGGAAAAGAAGAAAGAAGGGAAAAGAAGAAAGAAGGGAAAAGAAGAAAGACGGGAAAAGAAGAAAGAAGGGAAAAGAAGAAAGAAGGGAAAAGAAGAAAGGAAAAGAAGAGAAAAGAGAAGAAAAAAAGAAAAAAAATGGAAAAAAAAGGAAAAAAAAGGAAGAAAAAAAAGAAAGATAACAGTAACAGCTGAAATTTTGGGACAAATAAAAGAAGGCCTAAACAATTGAATACTCACAAGAGATATTGAAAGTAGAGGAAAACAGCAGGTAACTTTACAAGTTTGTGAAAATGGATGAAAGAACAAGTATTGCAAAGACAAAACGGTGTTACAAGTGTGTAATATCGCTGAGATCAACAAAAGAAAGGAAGCTGTGGACAGCTACGATTGCCCATATCCTAAAAGGACAGAGCACAGAAATAAATTACCTATATTGGACATTATATAGGGAAATTTTAGCTCAAAATTTCACTAATAGTCACATACCAGGTTGCAGACATGTGACTATCTCACGCACAAAAAGGGTTTATCCATACAATATTTAAATTATTAGATTGAAAATCTGAAGTAACCCTCTTTATATAAAGGTGTTAAATGACTTTAATATTTCATCCCAGTGGATGTGATGATTAGATAAACTAAAAAATTTCCAAAGAAACCCTACACAATCTTAACATCTTGCATGGTTTTTATTCTCTTAATTTTTACCTTTGTTCATTTACTCATTCCCACAAAATTAAATACATTTTTCCTTCTTAAAAATTTACTGAAGGAACTTCTTAAATCAATAACAAAAATGATCAGACAAAAAAAAAAAAAAAAAAAGCAGCATCTTTTGTCAGAGATAAAAAAAAAAAATTTTTCAACCAAAAACACATCTTCAATATTCAAGAATATAGATACTTCAATATGCTATATTACGATCCATTATATTGACTAATACTAGTTTAGCCAAATACTAACTGTAAAATGGAAGAGGGGGGGATGCAATTCTCCCATTTAATCATTTTTAATCCTTTAGCATTTAACTCACCCAAACCCACTCTGTAAATATCAGCTCTCAATGTTCAACCCGCCCTATGTATACTCTTCCATAATATATTACATCATTGCAAATAACGCAGCCATGCAAACAGTGAGACTGATTACAAACAGACTTTGTGCGCCAATATTTACAGGGCAGGTTTGAGTATGTTTTAATGATAAAGGGTTAAATTTTAAACCAAAATTTTCTTGCAAGATATTAAATGTAAGAATTGAACAATACCAAATTTGTAATTAAACTCTTTTGGTCAGGTCAGACCTGCCACTGGTAACACGTAACCCAGTATGAATCTGCCCCATGGATGGATGGTTGGCATCTAAACCAGCTCTCCCCACTAGCTTTTCTGCTAGCAAAGAAGGTGGCATGTCAAAGCAGAAAAAAAAAGAAAAGAAAAAGACCTGTCAGAGAGTGGGTGAGCTTCTTGTAGGAGCCAACGGTCAACATGTGTGTATTTATTTATAAGGCTAGGATGGAGACTCAAGACTTGAATGACAACCTTTCTAGGGATAGTATCTTGGTAAGAAAAAATACTGTGTACATGGACTACCATGATTGTGCCTTGTAAAACCATGCCTCAAATCATTATGACAAATCCTTTGACAGGCAGAACCCGCCTTGCTTTGTGCGAGGTTAATCCCAGTACTACCTCAACAAAAGAAACAGCTCTGTATGCATGTACCAAGAGATGCAGCAGAAAATAATTATTGTTCAGAAGATGTTACGTTTATCACCAACAACTTAAGGATAGCACAGCTAGCAGTGCCAAAAATTCTTCAATTCTTTGAATCTTATAAATAATAATGCAGAAAACAAAAATAAACATTGTAATCAACATAAAAAGTATATAAAGAAACATTAATTTACTATGATTATAGCTGGCTACTCTTTTCCAAATACACTCATCTGTTGGGGAGGGGGATTCTAGCCAATCCCTGTTGCAGATGCCTGTTCAGTTTTAACACCCACAGAGTACACATATGGTTTATACTGCAACTATGACAAGCAGACCTTAATTACAGCTTCTGGGAGATGGTATCATCTATAGGACCCCTGATTTTCCATTTCAAATTTTCCTTGATTCTGTTTCCACTTTTGGTAAATTCCGTTTTTTCCATTTTTATAGTATTTTATGAGAAAATTGCAATACATATGGTATATTTATTAAAACTGAAGACAAAAACATAATTCAAAGTTTTATTGCATATAAAGAAATAGCAAACTTCTAGAAATCTTTTTTTAAATGTTAAAATCCATGTCCAAAAAATAAATGATATGCAAAAATAAAAAAAATATAACATGACTAGACAATAAAACAATGGAATGTTACTGAGCATAATAATCTTTGAGGGAGAACTTTTAATCAGAGCTTCCTTCTTTAAGAACACATTCAAATTGTTTTTTTTGGGGGGGGGGGGTGAGTATTTAGAGTGATTTATAATTATTGATTCATAATATAAAAATCACATTTAAAGTATCAACAGCAAATAACTTGAATCTCAATAATAAATATCTGAATAAAGTCAAATATTTTGACTAAAATTTTACAAAACAGTAATTAACCATAACTGAATCTTTGTAAAATATCAAAAAAACAAATTAGATATATTAATTCAAAATTTAAATAAAACAACTTATCCCAAGTTGAAATACTGCTCAAATTTAAAATTGCTAATTTCTTAATTTGGGAAATATTTAATCTTCAAGTCTCTTCTCTAAATCTCCATTGTAATACACTGTGAGTTGCTTGGTGTTCTCAGGGGTAAGACTTTCACATTCATTGAGTAAATGTTTATACTGAAAAAAACGAACATTCATCATCTAAGCTGGTAACAGGCATCCATATGACCTTATTGGCAATCTGTTACAGAAGAGGAAATCTATTATTTGCATTCTAAAATGATGGGATATTAAAAGGATTTGGTAAATCATCTTGGTAATTCATATACATTTGGAATTCTTCAAGAAAATCAGAAGGACATTGCAAGTCCTTGATGGCTGCAAAACTGTCTAAATCAAGGCCTATACAGGGTAGCTGTCTAGGATCAAACAGGTGAGCTGCTTTGTAAAAGTTATACACAGGATGGGTATCCAGGTATTTATTCAGTTTCAAAAAAGATGCGCTGAAAAAATCTTGGAAATTTGAGATAACTCTCTCCCTCCCTCTCTGTGTTTTCTAGTTCAGACAGAAGACAACCCAGTTTCTAGGTCAAATGCTGATTTTGATATATCAGTATGCAAATACTGTTTTACATCCTCCATCATGTTATATACAACACGTGCAACTCATGGTATGGTTTTTTTTCTTCCGCCCAAACAGACTACGGTAAGAATCAAACCTGGGTCTCATGATTGGAAAGCATACATTGTAACTACACACCCACATACCTATTTTTACTTTATAGTAAAAGTATATATGTAAGGGTAAGGCAGGTAATTGGAAAAATCAATGAAGACACTACCACTTATCATCAATAAACAGCTGGACTTAGTTGGAAGTGACAAAAAAAAAACTGTCAAACAAATCTTCTCAACTTTAATGTAAGTGATTTTGTCATTTTCTAAGAAAAAAAAAAAAACAAATTTTTTTTAAATGTTTGTCTCCAGTAAAGTGGACACACAAGCAGTTACACTTTAAGACATTTTTAATGACCTTGTTTCACGAGGAAGACAAACCACTTATCAGCATTTTACTTATTTCCTTTCACATCTTGGCTGCCTCATCAAGTCATCACACACACTTTATCTGTTCATTGTAATATTTCAGGAAAATTTACAACACAAAATTTTATTTCAAGACCACGCCTTTACATCACATCTATAAAAAAAAAAAATTGGTAGATTAAAACAGTAACATTTTTAAATCTTAGAATCTGGTACTGTGTCATAGTAATAGGGCACCCAAATTTATGGAGCACATGGCCCAGACAGAGACCAAATCTGCATTCCCAGCAACTTAGAAGTTCATGGTGCCCTTTCCCTTTGGAAATTATAGAATGAAACTCCAGCTTGCTGTCCTCAATTTGGAAAAACCCAAGACTTGCTGTTTTCCATTTGGGAATATGTCCTCACCAGGGAGATAGATGAATCCAGTCCATTTGAATCTGAAGTCCAAAACATGGCTTCTCCAGACATAGTATCTCCATATTATATGTAAAACCCTTCATTTTTGTTTCTTCTTACACTCTTTGCTGTGTAGATATATTACTCTCCATGTGAGATGTGTGTATATATATATATATATATATATATATATATATATATAGAGAGAGAGAGAGATAGAGAGAGAGAGATAGATAGATAGATGTGTGTGTGTGTGTGTGTGTGTGTGTGTGTATATATATAATTTTGTGTATGCCTTAGTAGAATAAGTATCTCTCTGAAAACAAAGCATGTTTGTCTTTTTTTTTTTTTCCTTTCAGGCAATTCATTTTGTCCATGAACTATGGTGTTATTATATCATGGATATAATAATGTGCATAATGAGGGAAATACAAAAGAGAGAATAAACCTTTCTTCCTAGCTCTCTCATTTATATATATATATATATATATATATATATATATATATATATAAAAAGTATGTGGTGCAGTTCAATTTATATTACATGAAACATTCATACAAAAAGCAGATAGTGAAGTTAATGATATAAATGGCGAGAATACATTTTCGCTAACAAATTTATTAAGATACATTAACCCATGAACCTGTAGATGAATGTTATGATCCCTGTTTTTAATAAATTCCAGTTGCATAAGGTCTTTTTATACGAGTACTTTCGTTTGTTCATACAGACATCATCAGTTATGGAAATAGATTTGTTTTTTACATCCAGGTAATAACGGGACAACGAAAGATTAGATGTCATCCGAAATGTTTTTTTTAGAAATGTGTTATTGTTAACGGCAAGAAATTTTGGAGTGTGTGTGTGTGTGTGTGTGTGTGTGTGTGTGTATATATATATATACACACACACACACATACATACATACATACATACATACATACATGTACGTTTATCAATCTCTTCATCACTTGGCAAGTTTAACAGTTACCATCCTTGCAGTTATGTTGTCCAACTGTGAATGACAGAAATTTATACCACCATTAATGAATTAAATCAAACTTTCTATTAAGAAGCAGTCTACTCTCTCTTCATCCTGGGTACGACAAACTACATCTGCATGCTGAGTAAGACAATAAAATACTTCCAACATCAAGGCCTCTGATCAGGAGGTTTTGAGGAGCATGGAACCACTTAATTGCTGGTGTTCCCAGGTCCACCCTGATCCGGAGTGGTAGCACCTGTTAGGGTCCCAGCTATGGGTAAATAGTTAACCTCCAAACCAGGTTCAAAACACTATGAAAGTGTAAAAATAGGTTTTATTACCAGCAATACATTAAAAAAAAAAAAAACCTCTCTCTAATCTGGGTCCTTGGTGCAGTGAAAGAGAAAAGTGTGGCCAAGTGTATATTTATTATTCCATTCCCCCCTTGCACACATACACACACAACACCCCATTGGTACAAGATGGGAGGTAAAGTCAGAAGTTAACTTGTTTTTATTTTGAATTCCCATAATTTGAAAGCTGACATGCTGACTGAAAATGTAATTAAACTATAAGCTATCTTGTCCCCTCAAATCTTGGTCTTTTAATGTCCTCTCTCTGTCCTCAACGTTTCCTTCATTCTCATTAACCTCTTGCATCTTAGCGGTTTTATTATCTTTTTGGAAGGAAGGATTAAAAACACAAAATTTGAACTAAGCCGAAGCATTTTCTTTATATAATGCTATTTTTCTACAGCTTATTATTACTCATTATCATATTATAGCCTCCGATTATTGACGTCAACAAATAGTAAAGAAGTAATATATTGCAAATAATATCATCATCATCAAAAGTTTACTAACTTCAATCCATGCTGCTTGGGTGATAAAAGCAATAAAAATAAAACAAAAGATAAACTAATCCAAAAATTAGACAAGGCTTCATAGAAGAAATCTAAACAACTCAGGAAATTCAAAGTACTTTACCTTTTAAGTAGTCATTCCATAATTGGTAAGATTTTCTTAACCATTGGCAGAGTACTAGTCTTGCTTTTATATTAAAATTCAGACAATCGAAACTCAAATAGCAGTGCATAAATAAATTTGCATAAAAACTTAAAACACATTTGTTAGCACCTGCTGACCCCCAAAGCTTTTTTTTTTTAAAAAAAAAAAAAAAAGTGAAACTTACACTCATCGTAAAATCCATATATCCTGTTGATACTGGCACATTCGTGGTTGCCTCGTAATAGGAAGAAGTTCTCTGGGTATTTTATTTTGTAAGCTAGAAGTAGACAAATTGTTTCCAAAGACTGTTTGCCTCTGTCTACATAATCCCCCAAAAATAGATAATTGGCATCTGGAGGATAACCACCGTATTCAAACAATCGCAACAAGTCGGAATATTGGCCATGAATGTCACCTGCAAAATAAAAAACAGAAAAATTTAGGGTTTTTTTTAGCCTGCAACATGCATAACAATTATCAGCACCCCAATGTTAAATCAGTCATAACCTTAAGTTGTCCTTTATTATTGATTTTATGGTATGTCAATTCTTACATATAATGCTTATGTAATACAAAAATTTAAATTCATTACACATTCTCATCCCAGATTTATTTAATGCTCACATGCACAAAATAAGATCTTTTGTCAAAGACATTCATCTGGACAAATTAGAAATGAAAGATTTACATAGTTCCTTCAGCATATGCTTGTTGGATGGACAGATATAGAGAGCAAGTGAGCTTTATTTGAAATTCTTTTAAAAGAGCTCTTTAACACACAACCTTTTTTTTTCTTTTACTCATTGACATTCTTAGTAGAATGGTAGATAATAAAGCAGAAGAGGAAAGAAAAACAGAAATTGCAATCTATGCATGGAGAAGAAACTGAAGATTATAAAATTTAAAAATGTGAATTGTTGAATAAACAAAAAGGAATTAAATTATTCTGAACTGACAGCACACTGACATAATACTTTTGAAAAATGTGAACAGTATGATAAAACTTTGGAGTGTCCAAAGTAAACAAGCACCCATTTTGAAAAATTGCTAGCCATGAAACAGGCTATAAATGCACTCTACCAAAAACTTTAACTAAGATTCACTCATTATAGTTCCAATATAAATCAAAGAGAGGCTTTGTGGATATTGAATAAATACAAACGTGCCTGAGTGGACATCAGAAACTGTGATTGGCTAGCTGTCATAACAAATGTGTTTTCTTACATTATATATATATATATATATATATATATATATATATATATATATATATATATATATACGAGGGTCATTCAATAAATAAGTTGAATTTTTCGGTATAAGGACTTCTAATACAGATAGAAGCTTACTCTTTTTTCTTTTTTTTTCTTTTACTTCTTTTTCACATGGATTTAATTTCTTTTGCAGATTAAAAAAAAAACTTTGAGAGTTTTGCCGATTAACAAAGATGGCCGACCAAGAAGCATACTCCAGGATTGAACAACGGTCAGTTATCAAGTTTTTGGTTGCTGAAGGGTGCAAGCCAGTTGAAATTCATAGGAGAATGTCAGCTGTGTATGGTGCCACATGTTTCAGCCAAAAAAATGTCTACAAGTGGGCTAAATTGTTTAAAGAAGGACGGAGCAGTGTTGAGGATGAAGACAGGCCTGGGAGGCCTACAGAAGTGAGGTCTCCTGAGGTGATCGAATCAGTCAATCACCTCATTCAGTCTGACAGTGGATGACATTGCAAGGACTTTGAGCTTATCTGTTGGGACAAACGCAGGGGTCATCAGTCAGAAGGAGTCATCTTGCATCATGACAACTCAAGGCCTCACACAGCAGCCCAAACGGTGCAGACCATCAACGAGCTGGGCTGGGAACTGCTCCCTCATTCCCCTTACAGCCCAGACCTTGCCCCTTCAGACTTTCACCTGTTTGGTCCCTTGACAGCGTTCACGAGAGGCACGAGGTTTAAAAGTGACGATGTCAAAAGTGTTGGGAGCGACTGGCTGAGACATCAGTCAAAAGATTTTTACGCTGAGGGAATACGGAAGCTTGTGCACAGATGGGAAAAGTGTGTGACAGTGCAGGGAGACTACGTTGTAAAATAAAAAAAAAAAAAATTAAGAAAAAGTAAGCTTCTATCTGTATTAGAAGTCCTTATACCGAAAAATTCACCTTATTTATTGAATGACCCTCGTGTATATATATATATATATATATTTTGAACGATAAAAATGATTAGAAAAATCAATTAAAATCTTCAGACACACTGGGTTGTAGATTAATATTCTTATGCTTTTATTATTATTATTTCATTTATATTCCTCGACTAGTTTTGACCAACATGGCCATCATCGGGAGAGAAAAAAAATGTCTCTGCTTGCTATAGCAGTAAACTACAGAAATGAATGTCTTGTTGAAGAAAACAAACGTTTGTCTGTAGTTTTCATTTGTTTTTTTATTGTTTATTTATTTATCTTTTTAACATTCCTATATATATATATATTTGGTTGAATTGATGCGAGTTTGTGACTCTGGGTTTCACACTTTTGACAATCACAAACTCACATCAATCCAACCAAATATGTTAGCTCTATCTCTGATATTAAGCGCTTTCTAATACATACCACACAAATAATATATATATATATATATATATATATATATATTTTTTTTTTTTTTTACATATCAAGAACCATTTTGAAACAAAAATGTATGACAAATTGGAAAGAGTTTTAATGATGCGTTTCATCCATGAAGACTTCATTGGACTGGGTTGTTTATTTGTTGTTGTGACTACACATGCATACAAATGAAAGACGCTGGGAATTTCAAAATTTAGAAAGCTTTTTTTTTTTAGTTTTTTTTATACAATCTAGACAAATTCCTCTAGATTCTTTTTCTATTTGTTTCCATCATCTTTGTTATTAAATATACCTCACTGTGATAACAGAAAATCTGCCAAGAATGCTGAAACATAGTAAGAACCTGGACGAAAATTTACTGTGGATGAACTAGCGATTAAATCACTTTCTAGACATTTTCATCTTAGTTAATTATTTTCTCTTAATTAGAGTAACATTTTTTATATCAAAATTGTGGTCAGTTTCATTATGGTGAACAACCAATGCATTTTGTGTGTTGGTTTTTTAAAATGTCACTTTTATTTAAACTTCTTGGTTTCTCCAATATATTCTTTCTGGCAATCCTTGCAAGCAATAATGCAAATTCCTCCTTCAAGTTTTGGGTTGTTTTGTATTAAGTCTTAATATTTTAGATGAAGTTGTTATATATATATATATATATATATATATATATATATATATATATATATATAAAATCATATATTCTTAAATATAACAGACAATGAATTTCTTATGTTTGATCATGAGCTGTTCTAAAATTTGTATGGTTCTTTTAATTTCAGGTGAAAAGAAAGACAAAATTGTCCAACATTTGGATATTTTTTTTTTTATTATGCTGTTCCTTGATCTAAGCTTTCAGCTTACATGAGCCATCTTCAGAATGGTTATATGGACATTTAAACAAAGATATTCACCATCAAAGATGATATTCTGTTAGGCTGACATAGAAGATTGCTATGCGACGATAATGGTTGTGGAATAGCAGACAGGTCGTAAATTCATGATGCAGTTCTATGACGTCATATCACGTGAGACCAAAATATTAACAGAACCATAGGTCTAGATACAATGCAATGTGTTGTGACTTGTTCGGACAAGTTTTGTTTTTATTTTCACCCAAAATCAAAGCAACCATACAAAGTTTAGAACGGCTCATGATGAAACATAATAAACATTCATTCTGTTATATCTACCAATATATGTTTAAATAAATAATGATCAGCTGCCCCAATACACTATTATATATATATATATATATATATATGGGGGGGGGTATGCATGCATGCAGTGCTTGAAAAGTTGTTGGCTGAAATATACATGCTATTACCTCTGCAGTTCAAGTCAAGAAGGGCTTCTTTACAATTATATGAAGTACATGAAAATAAGAAAGCATCTGAAATGATTTTTCTTTTTTTTAAAGTCTGTCAAGGTTATAAGAATTTCCTCAGCTTAGTCTTGTGCATGGCCACAATTATGGACACACAGTGAGGATCAAACTCATTAGACAATAATTATGGTCTCCAAGATTAGACTGCTAAGCAAAAGCACCACAGTGAAGTGCCCTTAAGCAGTAAGGGTTATATTTTGCTGGGGGGGGTGGCTACTTGTGTCCTGTTCTATTCCAAGCCATGATAAATCTAAAAATTGCCATTTTGCAGCAATCACAAAGGAAATAATTAGAGGAAGGATGCAAAGAAAGAAAGAAAGAAAAAAAAGTCCACTGCTTATATTTGTCAGGTGATAACCCTGAGTCATCACACCCACCACATTAAAATGTGTATGTAAAAATGTATACAATCCCACTAATGTATTAATTAGGCATGCACGGATGGAATAGTGAAAGACAAATGAAGAGGTGAGAGTTAAAAGAAAAAGGAAACATTAATAGTTATACAGATGCTAGAGAAATGGAAGAATGGTGTATTTAACGACACATCAACATCCTTATGGGTCATTTAATGCTGAAATTTAATTTTCTTGAGAGCATTAGTAATTTATTTTACAAAAATGAATTGCTGGTAATTCTTTTACTATGAAATACTATGTATTGCTGGTAATTTTTACTATAAAAATGTATTTTTATATTTACATAATGTTTTGACCCCAGTTTGGGGGTTAATTATTTGTCCATAGCTGGGACCCAAAACAGGTGTCAGGGTGGACCTGGGAACAACAGCAATTAAGAGGTAGTTCCAAACTCCTCAAAACCCCCTGATCATAGGCCTTCCTGCCAAATATAGTTTATCGTCATATACTGTACACAAGATCGGGGAAGGGACTTATCTCTGACATTAATGAAGTTTAAGGTGTATGTACACACATACAAAAAAAAAAAAAAAAAAAAAAAAAAAAAGAAAATCTTACTAAAAATTAGATAAACAGAAAATATCACTTTTTTTTTATTATATATATATATATATATATATATATATATATATATAAGGACCTTGAATAAGTTCTCAGCGTTTTCCAACAGGTGGCATTCCAAGAACGGTGTTCATGTAGTTTCAGATGGTAACACATCTATAAAGAAATACTATAAAAAGCTTGAAATTCAGTGTATGTCATTTCACTGAAGTATAAACAACTTTGTTTTTCATATTGTTAAACATGTTGGATTTCATGCCAAAGAAAGTGTATTTGTGTGGAATTTTACTGCACTACTTTATTCAAAAGAAATCTGCTGCTGAAGCACACAGAATTTTTGTTGAGACTTATGATGACCATGCTCTGTCAGAAACAACATACAGAGATTGGTTTAGACACTTCAAAAATAATGATTTTAATGTTGAAAATAAAGAACACACTGGCGCACTGAAAACATTTGAAGACTAAGAATTGGAGCGATTACTTCATAAAGACTCATGTCAGGTTCAAGCTGAACTTGCAGAATCATTAGGAGTTGATCACACAAATTTTGAAACATCTGAAAGTATTAGGAATGATTCAAAAGCAAGGACATTAAGTGCTACAAGTTGAAGCCATGTGAACAGCTGCTTAAACAGCAGAAAAGGAAAGGTTTTTTGCATCATATTGTGACTGGTGGTGAGAAGTGGATACACTACGATAACCCTAAGCGTATAAGATTGTGAGTAAGCCCAACCATGCATTCAATTTTTAACAGTGTTCTTTTTTAATATATTTTTGACCTAAGTAATAAAATTTAAAAGTATTTTGTTGCAAAGAAAAGAAAAAGTGTGTCACCAATACAAAAAAGTCTGGAAAACTGACCTAGCCATTGAATTTCTGAGGGGGTTTTTTTGTTTTTTTTCTTTTATTATTAACTGCTCAAAAGTGAAAGCACCATAAACAATTACATTTTTCAGGTGTGATTATGTTGCTATCAATTTGAAAATTGCAGTAATGTACTTGTAATGAAAAGCCATGTTCTTTCAATAAAGCTTCAATATAAGAAGCTTATCCGGCATTTAAAACAGCTGAATAAATAAATGCATGTCACATACAAGTGGAGAGAGAGAGATGGTGGAGGGAGGGAGGAAACAAATGTGTGGGAAGACTAAAAAAAAAAAAAAAAAAAAAAAAAGAGGAAGAATTTGGGATATAGGTCAGCAATGATAATTAACAGGTGAATATGTCACTAGCTACTGTTGTAAAAAAAAAAAAAAAAGTTCAATCCAAGTAGTAAGTAGGAGAGGGGAGTAGGGATGGACAGGTACCCAGTCCCTCAGAGGTCAATATAAACAGCCAATTCAGTGCAAGTCTGTGGACAATGTCATTTTGTATTGCTTTCAGAATAGGCAAGGAATTCTTATATTGAATAAATTTTTGCTATGATGGGTAAATCCAAACTTTATAGACTTCATATTGCAAATGATCCTGCTTTTATACGGGCTAGCAGATAGCAACACAATCAGGCCTACAATTACCGTTTGCCAAGGTTTTGAATACAGCAGCAACTAATGGGCTAGTGTTTTTGCTATATATTTAGAGATTCTTGATAAAATATAAAGAATCTGCAATGTTATTGATCCTGACCTGGCATCTTGGTTTCAGTCACTTTCCCATCACCATAACATAGCTTCCTTGCACTTTTTCTATAAGTACTTTCAGGGTAATTGTTCTGAGAAACTTCCCTGCCATTATAGTATTTTATGTACACTTCTGATAAAATTTCATAAGAAAGGTACCTATAAATTAATTAGATACCTTTCTTATGAAATTTAATCTCATTCGTAACAGTCTTATTTTAACTTTTTTTATATTTTGCATAAAGCATCATAAACACAAAAGTGAAAGCTAAGTATAAAAAAAAGAATAACAAAAAAATTAGAGCATTGAAAGTTTTCCTTAAAAATAATGAGGTAATAATTGGTTCACTTAAATCTAAATAATTATGTCACTTCTGTCCTTCCGTACGATAACTGTCTCCCTCTCACGTAAGCTGTCAATACGTGATGAAATCACCATTTGTCACTTGACACCAAATGGTAAGACCTGCTTTGTCTTATTTATAAACTACATTTTCTCGGCACAGAAAGTAATATTTGTTTTAAAATATTTTAAATAAACTTTATAATTTCTAATTTTCTTAAAATAAACTTTGAAAATATAATGGTTAACATGATCGATTTTCTGCCAATGTTGCTGGCTCCCAAAAAAAAAAAAAAAAAAGAAAAAGAAAAAATTACCCCAAAAATAAATTGATCTTACCTCTTAATAATAAACATTTAGACAATAAAAAATTATTTTCATCAAGTTTAAGGACCTTTTTTTTTATTCATGCTATGCCTTTTTTTTTTTTTTTAGCTTTCTCATGGAGGTACCTAAGTTAAGACTTCATAGAGACTCCGAGGTATTGTGGTGGCTGTAGTAAAAATGGTAAGTAAGAAAATGTAGTTTTGGTGTAAGGAATGCTGTGGTATGTTTGAGTCAGTAATTGAAGCTAGCTAAATTTAATTATAGGACAGATGAAGACTGGCCTTCCACACACCCTCTTTTGGCCTTGTGCCACATTTTTTATTTTTACAAAATAAATATTACTTTCCTCTTTGGCATCTACATTTTAGGAATTTAAGTATACTTGTACTATTAGATTGGCGTCAAGGTCTCATCATTTTACCGCTGAACTGGTCAGATGTAAGTTCTATGCTAATAGTTTCTTCTCTTGTACTTCTCGTTCCTGTTCTTTTATTGTTCTCACTCTTTAATGTTTTAAATCTTCTTATATTCTTTCACACTCAATAAACCCATTGAATGTTTTAGCTTTATTGCTTTGCTTGGGGTGAAATGAAAAAATAAAGCATGGAATTCAAGTTATGACTGGAGTCATGCTTTCATGGGATTTAACGCTGGTAAGCATTTTTTGGTTCAGCCTAGGCAATCTAGGCTTCGAGCACTTTACTGAGTAGGCAAATTTGCTTCTAGGCTTTTTTTCAATATTGTCAGCTTTATTTGAGGCTGTATCTGGGTAAGTTTTAGGTTTTGGCAAGTTGTCCATTGGTACCAATAGTTTTTATATATTTTTGTGATGTCAACAAACACTTCTTGCCACTTTCATGATGCAAAAAAATACTTGTTGTCACTTTTGTAATTTCTTGTTGTAGTAGAGACTTTGTAATCGCAGATACAACTATAGTCGGCCATTGAACAATGCTGGTGTCAGATGCCTTTGAATGTCACTCACACTAATAGTACTTGCTCAATAATACTCACTCAAATAGTAATCCATATAGAGGAATAGTACAGTGAATAGAGTAGGGAATAGCAGTCCATATAGTAATAGAGGATAGACTAGAAATGGTGATCCGAATAGTAATAGAGGATAGACTAGAAATGAAGATCAATCTAGATGTCATGCCACTTCCTACTTATGCATTTCGTCTATGGTCACGTGGTTTACTTAATTCAATAATGGGATCGCCTGTATTTGCTCACTGGCGATCTATGTTCAAACTTAAATGCCTGCAGCGACACTATTTCTATATAAAACACACACACACACACACACACACACACACACACACACACATATATATAATGAACAAAAAGTTGAAAGGCAGGTAAGATACAGAGAAATTAAAATTGTGTTTCATTAATTTTCTTCATGGAAAAAAGAAAAAAAAAAAAGTGTGTGATGATATAGAAAAATATACAACTATTTCTTTTTGGCATATAAAACAAACCTTAAGTTTTTACAACATATAAATAAAAATATGGACAAGCAACAAAGGTTTGAGGAAAATGGGAAGACAGAGATAAAAAGCGTGAGAGAGAGGAAAGCAGAGGCGGCATGAAATAGTAGATAATCTTAGTTGTCGACGCTTGCAGAATTTCCCACATGTCCACAAAGTTTATTAACATATTACAGATATAGGATCCCCCTACCTAATAATACTAATTTGCATTTCATCTATCACCCACCACCTGCTAATACTAACCGCTCCTACTATATGCTTCCAACCTACTAATCAACTAATCATTGCAGAGTGATTTGGGCTGTAATATCTGCTATAAAGGACCATCAAAGTCATGCATAAGTTTCAACACAAACAATAATGTAACTGTTTAGTAAATATTTGAAAGTTAATTTTATAAATTTTATTTAAAAGATTGCCTCTCTCAGACTCCAAACTGGTTGCCATGATTTCTGCTCAATCTTTCAAGACAATTCATGAGCTCCTTGAACAAAGTGCATAAGTGAGGCACTGATATTTCTTGAATTGCATGTTGTTTTGACCTTGAATTTTGATGAATAGACAAGTGTTTTAACATCCTCTACTCCTTACAAACACCCACACTCTGATGAGTTCGCTCAGGTAAACCTGACCAAGCAATTAGTCTTTTAGTAACACTGCTAGAAAAGATGAGAGAGATACCATCTCATAAAAATTCCAAAATATGTCCACTAATGAACGGTGTGTGTGTGTGTGTGTGTGTGGTGAGGGGGGGGGCTCAAGTGAAACTAGGAATGGACAGCTATAAATGGCTTTTTATATTTAACCTTTACCATGCTAATTTCTTTCTAAAATTGTTCACCCTGCAACTGCATTTTTTTTTGAGGGTGCAAAAACATGAACACCTACTGTTTTAAAATTGTTATAATTTTCATTGTATTGTGTGCATAGATTTTAATTTTTGTACACTAATAAAAGAATGAATGCGTAATATTTTGATGTAATGCATTGTGCTTTTCATGCATGTTTTGAAATGAAAACAAAAAAAATTTGAAATGCGAAATACAAAATACATACATTAAAAAAAAAAAAAAATACATCAATAATTCAACATACTTTAACTTTTATTACTCCTTATGGAGTTCTGGGGGTACAATAAGAAGCAAAATTGCAAAGAAGGCTTTCATCAAAAAAGTGACAGGTTTCCTCATATTTACATACGGGAAGACACTAGACATTTGCTTTCTCTTTCACCCGACTCATATTTATTGGTCTCGTTGATGAATAAAGTTATTTTTTCATTGTTTATAAATAGACAAAATAATTCACCTTCATAAGTGTAGTAAACAAAAAAAAAAAAGTGATTTTAGGGGGGGG
Organism: Acanthosepion esculentum; assembly: GCA_964036315.1. Classification (NCBI taxonomy): domain Eukaryota; kingdom Metazoa; phylum Mollusca; class Cephalopoda; order Sepiida; family Sepiidae; genus Acanthosepion; species Acanthosepion esculentum. The sequence continues at coordinate 77,841,324 of OZ038507.1, forward strand.
GCAGAGAGTGCAGTGCGCTGTTCGCCGGCAGACCAGTTGTTCTTCCTTCGTCATCGGTCGCCTCAAGGAAATTAATTGCACGACTCCTTTTCTCGGCCATTACACCGGGCAGTCGTGAAACAGACACCCAAATCAGACGCGCCTACTTCAACTGCCCCTTCGTCCGCCAGTCTATTCACACGTCCAACTCTGTTGCACGAAGTCCGCCGAATGACTCGCCGTCTGCCATGCCGCTGGTGCCTCACCTTTTTTATGCTAGTCTGACATTGCTGAAATTTGCATGTGTACTAGTATAATCTCGTTTTGGACAAGACCTGCGCGCATAAATCGCGTCTTCAACAGCGGCCATGTTTCTTCTCGGCTTTATCATGCAGGCAAGACACGTTCTCACACATTTCGAGCTCCGAGGTAAGTCATCACAATAAGGATATCAGGTATATCGATGGTCGCCAGTAGCTTCCATAAAATTAGTCAGGCAAGGATGATAGTAGCTGCTAGTAGTCATCATCGCTTTCCTCTACATCACTAGCATGGTTAACATCTTCGAACACTTCACCGCCAATATCCACAAGTAAAGCCATCAAAATCATCATCGGAATCCTAATAAAAAAAAAAACTCCTGAATAAACGCTTTGTTGGATACTGACACAGCCATTTTTGCTTGACAAAAAAAAAAAAATGAATGATTAATACTGATTAACCCCACTTTTCAAAGTGGTGTTAATCAGTGTTACACCTCGTGTAGAGTCTAGAAGAATTCAAAATGGCATTGGAAAATGAAAGAGCAGTAGTTGGCGATTTCCAGTTTACCAGAAATAATAGCTGTGAAGTATTTATTTATAGCAACTGTCTCAAGGCAACAGAATGCCCCCTAGAGGAGCAAAGAATTCTACGGTGACAACCGTCTCCTGCAGCATGGTAACGGTTAATGACATGGCAACATCATTAGATTATTAATATCAAATACTGAATATTTGAAAGAGTCTCTGGTGTTTCTTGTAATATTGGGAAGTTTATTTACACTATTTACATTGTTCAGACTAGTGTCCTCTGTAAAAGAGAGAGTTTGGGAACCACACACAAACATTTTTTTTAGTGAAATTGGAGTAGATTTGAACAGCGAAATTAGATCAGAACAATTTTGTTTACTGATGGGAATCTGATCTAGCCCATTTGGAATTGGGTCATTAGGAAGACAATGGAAGATGATCAAGATAATTTTTATCGGTTAAAATTTGAAATAGAGCTTACTAAGGCTATGAGGAACTTCAAAATTCACATGATTTTGGGTTGAAGGCAGCACTTGTGATAATCGTGTGCAGGCCAAGGGTCGATTTACGATCAGCCAGGTTTATCTATATAGACGCACACAGAAATCTGTTGACAGAGTGGTTGACTTGTCTGCCGTCGAGTGCAGTCGAGCTGGGTAGAGAGAGGTCGGAGACTGGAAGTGACGTCAGAGATTGGAACTAAACGCCCGCTAACATATTTTGTTGATATAAATACGAAGAAGCAAATTACTCCTCCAACAATCTAAGACTGCTACTGCTACTATTATTACTACCACTGGAAACAGAAACATCGAACAAGCTACAATAATCAAAAGGTTGTTTTGGGGCTCGTCTGTTAAGTGCAGTTGAGCTGGGTGGAGAGATATCGGAGACTAGAAGTGACATCAGGGATTTGGAACAAAACCCTCGCTAACATGTACTGTTAATATAAGTACCGATGCTTCTGCTACTACAAAGATTACTACTAAAACTTTAAGCCACGCACAGAAATCTTTATCTCGCCATCACAAGAGTCGTATATCGTTCTGAGACGATTTCACAACAAGCTAATCACAACCCACTCTCTGTCTAGAATCCAGTGTATGAATTTTTACGTCAATTATTTTCTTTTCTGTAACCCGTTTCTTTTCTATACTATTCTTTTCTGCTATATAAAAGACATTAACAATTCAACCATTGAATAGTTGTTTGTCCAGCTTTCTGCAGATATTTTTTTTTTTTGGTGCATTCTAAATTTCTTAGCACAGACTCTCCAGCCGTGTCTACATCTTCTGTCAACCGTGAATGGATAAACATCACTTCTGCTTTCTGGATCAAACCAAACACAACATGGGCAGGAAGCAGGATTAAACCGGTGGACCAGTCAAATGATCTACAGATGCTCAGGGGACCTACGGTCATTCCCTTAAGTTCGATTAAGACCGAGTAGACACCTCAACCCAGAGAGTAAGACGTCGGAGGTTGAAGGGCTGGGGCAAAAGTGTTAGACTGGTGCCGTGACCAGGATTTAAACCTGGGTTACCATGGCCGTCTGAAAGAGGAGAGAAGGTTGCATTTGTGTTGTGCAGTCGGGACCAAGTAAGACTAGAAAGGACTAATCTTTGGACTATATTGGTCTAAAAGGGACATAAGGAGGAAAAAGAAACAAAACACGGAGCGACAGACCTCAGGTAAGTCACTTTTTGGTTTCCTTTGTTCGCTCATTGTACTTAGATCTGCTAGTAATATTGTTGATCTTGTTTTGACTTTGTCGACGTTGGAAACCCTGAGGACATGCACAAATGGATTCTGTCCATTCAGAAGAAGCAGGTGATCTATGGTCTCTTGGAGCAAGAAATGGTGCTCCTAGCTTATGACGCCGCAGCGGGGCAGGTGTCCAAATTCATAGGGGGATGGTACAGAGAGATCCCGGCCCTGACATGGACCGAGCTTAAATCCGCTCTGGTGCAGCAATACACAAGTGAGCGTACGGCCAGTGAGGCGGTCAGGAAATTATTCCAGCTGCAGCAACAAGAAGGATAGACTAATGAGGAATTGGGGGAAAGAATCGCGGGGCTAGCGGCATTAGCTTTTCCGGGGTTGGCGGCTCGGGACAGTGGTCCTATTCAGATCTTGTTGGCCAATGTGTATGTGGACGCGAGGAGTGACAGGGACCTGAGGGGCGATGTTCTGAAGGCGGGGACCAGTCAGCCTAGCCACAGCCATAGAGGCAGCTCGGACCAGCGAACGACTCTGGGATAGAATAAGAGGGGGGTGTAGGTAGGAACCCCCCGGGGGGGCCAAAGTAGTGATGAAAAAGGACCGGGAGCTAATCCAGATACGGGATCTGAAAGAAGAGGTGGAAGAGGACAGGGAGGCTGAGGAAGTTCCCAATAGGAGAGCCTGGGAACTGTGTTATGGGTTTCACAAGCCCACACCAGGCCGATATGGGTTGGTGTGCTGAACTTGCAAGTATGGTGGGCATCGGGCTCGCGACTGTCCGACAAACTATGTAGGCAATCCAAGGTCTTTTGGGCCAAACTGCATGACTTGTGGCGAGTTCGGGCACAAGGCTCGGTGGTGTACAGCAGAGAGAGACCGTAAACTGGGGATAAAGTGAGTTAATATGCTGGTGCCCCCTACCGAGAAGGAAAAGGGTCCGGGAAACACCGATGGGTCACCCGTGAAAAAGTAAGAAGCAGGGTAGCCCCAGTGCAAGTAAGACCTCTGAGATGCTGGACATGTGGTGTGGTCAGGCACTTTTCGGCAAGTTGTAAGGTTTTTAGAAAGGAAGTGATAAATGTAACCACATCTGTAACAAATTAGAGGGGTTTTTGCAAAGGTATTTTCAATTATTAGCTGTGATGAGTAAGGTACGTCAAACAAATCACTCTTTAACGGTGTTGTTAGAGCATGTGAGAGCACAATTAGACATGCTGTCAATGGGACACCTGTCTCCGAGTATAATAACTCCGGAACGATTAAGAGAAGTACTACTGGAGATACAAGACAAACTTCCTCATCACCTTAGATTACCTGTAGACCCCACCCAGCAGTTATGGAGGTATTATAGCGCCTTGGGATGTACTACCTTGTTGGAAGATGACAAATTGCTAGTGCCAGTTCCATTACTGGACAGAGATAGTACCTTTGAAATTTATCAGCTGATGAATCTTCCCCTTCCCTATCCAAAACTAAGGCCGAAGATAGGAGCGGTGGCTAGGTACAAGGTAGAGACGGAATTTGTTGCCCTAAACCTAGCCAGGACAGAGTTTATGCTATTAACAAAGGGAGAAGCAGAAAAATGCAAGAATGATGCCTTAGGTACCTGTGGGTCTGTAAGTCCAATTTACATGACAGGTAGTCACAATCTGCATGTACTGGATTTATTTAAGAAAAATAAGAAGGGAATTAGAGATCATTGTCAGGTAGAGGTGTTGGCTAGTGTAATGTTACCTAAAGCAACCAGTGTCTCTGATGGAATTTGGGCGGTGGCCACACAAGAGATCGAATTATCTCAGGTGTGTGAAGGGAAGCCCACCACTACGATAAGAGTTCTCCCCTCCTTTGTTTTTTGTAGAGCTACCCATTGGTTGTGGAGCTCAGGGTCCATCTATCTCTTTAACCCCCTACTACCAAACAGAAGAGAAGTTTGAAGAGAATGAGGCTTTGTTAGAGCTGGTAGGAATGAATGCCAGTGGATGAATAGGATTGTGGGAACCCAGTGTAAGGGAGATTCCTAAGAGGTCACTAAAAAAGATGTTACGGCCAATCAATAAGACTGATCTTGAAGGGTTGAAGTCAGAGTTAGATAAGATAGGTACGCCAAATTCGGGCTGGAAAGAGAATTTGGTTGCTATAATAACCTTGCCGATTGTTGTGGGAATTATACTAATGGCCTTTCTAGTTTGGTGGTGGTTGAAGAGGCGTGCGGTGTTGTCGACCGGGCAGAATGAACTGGCACGGGAGTGCATGAGTGAAGGAGGGATTCCAGTTAGTGCACTTTACCAAGGTAAGTCCGACCCGAGTGCATTGGGGCCCCTAACTGATATTGAAGAAGAGTCCACGATTGCCATGGAAGGACCTGAACCAACAAAAGATTCAACAAAGCCTGTTATGAAGGCAAGACAAAATCGGAATGACAGATTTACGAAATAAATTGAATTTTTTTTTTTGTAATGAGACTGAAATAATTGGTAAGGAGTATTGCGAACTCCAATGAAAGAAGAAAAAGAAAAAGAAAAAGAAAAAGAAAAAGAAAAAGAAAAAGAAAAAGAAAAAGAAAAAGAAAAAGAAAAAGAAAAAGAAAAAGAAGAAAAAGAAAAGAAAAAGAAGAAAAAGAAAAGAAAAGAAAAAGAAAAGAAAAAGAAAAGAAAAAGAAAAGAAGAAAAAGAAAAGAAGAAAAAGAAAAGAAGAAAAAGAAAAGAAGAAAAAGAAAAGAAGAAAAAGAAAAGAAGAAAAAGAAAAGAAGAAAAAGAAAAGAAGAAAAAGAAAAGAAAAAGAAAAGAAGAAAAAGAAAAGAAGAAAAAGAAAAGAAGAAAAAGAAAAGAAGAAAAAGAAAAGAAGAAAAAGAAAAGAAGAAAAAGAAAAGAAGAAAAAGAAAAGAAGAAAAAGAAAAGAAAAAGAAAAGAAAAAGAAAAGAAAAAGAAAAGAAAAAGAAAAGAAAAAAAGAAAAGAAAAAAGAAAAGAAAAAAAGAAAAGAAAAAAAGAAGAAAAAAAAAGAAAAAAAAGAGAAAAAAAAGAGAAAAAAAAAAGAAAAAAAAGAAAAAAAAAAGAAAAAAGGAAAGAACACTCGAACTAGTGAACTATGTGAAAAGGTTCTACTGCACGAGATCACCACAACAGTGAACCTTAACCAGAAGCTGCATGTACATATGTATCATAAGGACAATGAAAATGTAAGTGGACATAATGAGCCCTAACAAGAGCTGAGGACTACCTTTGCATGCTGGAAGAGACATGTTTAAGTAGACCGTAGTCAGAAGCATGTTGGGTTTTCTCATATTTTGTTGATAGGAAAGCTTGTGTGTCATTTACAAGTAAATGACAGATGGGTAGGGGAGGAAATGTAAGAGAAAGAGTTTGGGAACCACACACAGTTTTTTTTTTTTTATTGAAATTGGAGTAGATTTGAACAGCAAAATTAGGTCAGAACAATTTTGTTTACTGATGGGAATCTGATCTAGCCCATTTGGAATTGGGTCATTAGGAAGACAATGGAAGATGATCGAAATAATTTTTATCAGTTAAAATTTGAAATAGAGCTTACTAAGGCTATGAGGAACTTTGAAATTCACATGATTTTGGGTTGAAGGCAACACTCGTGATAATCGCGTGCAGGCCAAGAGTCGGTCAAATGATCTACGGATGCTCAGGGGACCTACGGTCACTCCCTTAATTTCGGTTAAGACCAAGTAGGCACCTCAACCCAGAGAGTAAGACGTCGAAGGTTGAGGAGCTGGGGCAAAAGTGTTAGACCTCATGTTTGTTGCCATATTCACACTGTTTCAGCCATTGTACACTCTGGCCTTCTTCGGGTGATTGAATTTCGAACTGAACACTTTAGACAAGTCACTGGATTCAACCAACACTTTTATGCACTGGGCCATGTGTCCTTAAGGTGTTGTTTGAATCCAGTGGCTTGACCCAAGGGGTTTTGAGTTCAATACTTGATACCTACAGCTGAGGTGAACAAAAACTTGGAGAGTTACATTAAGGAAGATAACCGATACTGAGACATCCGGAATAGGCATGGCACATGGAACTAGAACAATCTACCCCAGTAGACGAAATAAAGGGTTCAGTCCTTGATGACACATGATCCAGTGAAAATTCCTCTCACCTGAAAAAGGCCGAAGCATACAACAGCTGAAACATTGTGAATATGGCAACAAACAGATGTTGGGAAGTTTGTATGGAAATTCTGTGTTTTTTTTTTTTTGTTTACAATGCCCAAGAGTCACACAAGGTAGAGGGTTACAGAGTAAGAG
>OZ038507.1:77853083-77870583 GCA_964036315.1 Acanthosepion esculentum
AAAATAAAGTCTAGAGTTTGCTAGTCCCAGGCTGTGGCAAATGCTAAATGTATCACATTGTGAGTGGAACACAACCACGTAGAAGGGAAAAAGTGTGACTTCATCTCAAGAGCTTCTGTTTTATAGCCAAATGTGGTCTTTGAAATCTAGTCTCAAGCGGCACCTACTTGACCAAAGAGGGAAAAAAAAGAACAAATAAGTAAAAGAAAAAGTTGAGGGTAAAGTGACAACAAAGCTGGACACTGATGATTTCCAGTTGCTAATCTATATTGTATTAATAGTCACAGTTGGGATCCAGGAAGTCAGTGCTTGTTTGCTCTTGGCAGAGGGGACAGGATATCCCCTGTAGTTCTGATATTTCATTCATATTGCCAGCCACAAATTGTGATGTGTAAATGGGCAGGGTGTTGATAGGAGATCTAAGCTGTTAAACTGATATGGCAGAAGTTAAAAATAATTCAGCAAACAATATTTTATTTAATTTATGGCAATTGGATTTTTTCATGATTGCCTTACTTGGTTTCTAGCATTTGATACTATACATCTGAAAAATAGTGCTTTTATAGCAGTCACTATGCTTCTTAAGTGCTGGACAGTTGAACTCTCTGCCTCTGAGCAGAGAGGAACCCGGACGGGGCTCCGCCGAAGGGCAGAGCCTCATTCGGGGAGGTTGACCAATGGGCATTTTTTGGCCGAGCCTACGGGCTCAGGAATACCCCACTTTAAACCCGGCCTTGTGCCACATCTATCCCTCATGGGAGGGACAGTAAATACTGTCACTATGGTTCTTAGCCTTTTAGTTGAAATCAAAGTGTAGTATCTGTTCTTATCAGCTTAAACTGATTCTTTCTCCTCTTTTCTTTCATTTTCTCACTGAAGCCAAGTAGTGTCTTTTCCCCTCTTTACACACAATTCAAACTCTGAATAGTCCGTTTTTTATTATTATTATTATTAGGTATTGACAAGACGTAACAATCGTGCTAACAAAGTGAGGGACAAGTACAATTATGATAGGATATTTGGCTACAATCAAATTTTATACAACATCCCCCACCACATGCACATCTTGTTTTAAAGTTGAGGGATCGGTTGAATATTTCTCTGCCCACTCCACTTCCCAAAATCTGTCCAAATGATCAAACATTAGGATTTCGTGGGGAAGGACGTCTTAGCCAAGCCACAAACATTTCATAAGATCAATATGTTTATGAACAGATCGCAAGAGATTTTCACTTTGGCACAAAAAGGCTTTCGTCATTTATCTACAGTGCTTCAGAGTAACACAAATCACTTTCTAAATTAAAATTATACCCGATTTATCAGTTAAACTTTTAAAAAGATTCTCTATACCCCAAATTTTAAACTACAACTGTGAGCTAGTAAAATTTCCATTTTGGTTTTGTTTTAAATTTCAGATGTTCAGTTTTAATTACATTAGTGTTTTCAAATAACAATCAAAAAAAAAAAAAAAAAAAAAAAAAAATTCCTTTTTGACAAAAAAATGCAGGAAAAAAAAGATAAGTAAAAAGCTCTAACAAGTAAATATTTTGTTTTATTAAAGATAAGGAAAAAAAAGAGGAAAAGATTCACATGACTCATAATTAAAGAGCAGTCTGTCAAAGTCAAACTATTTTCGTGATAAAATGCACTCCGAAGGCAAAGTACAATGCATTGTTATATATATTTGTTATATTTCTCTTGTAAAATTGTGTGAGGATGACAATGGCTGAATCATTAACAAAAAGCATCATGACCAAACCAGAACAACATTCCACAACAAGGCCATTAGGTGTGGCCTGTTACTGTTTATACAGTCAGATCACAATTACAAATCCACTGAAGCAAAATAGTTTGAAGATTTGTACTTGGGACAAACTTTAACCCCCTCATTATTCACACTGAGTAGACCAGGAAAGAAAAAAAATAGTTTGAAGAGAAGTAACTGTTGTTACGCATTAACAGTCAGCTTACAAAAAGAAACAAAATAACGTCCTATAAAAATGTCTTCAAAGTGTTTAAACCCATTTTTCTCTAATCTCTAATCATAAAAGTTGTTGATATAGGTTTTTTAAAAAGATTCTCACTATTAAAAATATATGTTGCTTTTAAAATAAAAGTATGAGATTTTATCTAAAAAAACTACTAAATGATTTAAAAAAAAAAAAAAAAAAATAAAATGTTACTATTCCTTTCCACTTCTGTAACGGTGGTTAAATGATTTTCAGTCTACTTAAATAGTGCAAATGTTTTTTGTAAAAGGAATACACAACTACTTATCTGAAGTAGTTATATGTGTTTGTACATACAAGTTACATTTTGTATTGATAAATTAGAGCAAACAAGATTGTTCTTTGTGTCCGTTTTTTAAATATTAAAGGCCTTTACCTAAAAAAAAAAAAAAAAAAAAAATTTGTCATTTTGACAGTTCTACACAATATCCTTCCTCAGTTGTATGCCAGACTTGAACTGTTTCAAAATTTTGGAATTAGTCTTTTATTTAATCCATGATTATAGATTCCTATGGTTAAAGGATATCTTTATGAATTCTTTTCATAGATTAAATCATGTGAACAAATTTCATGGGACATTAACTTTTCTTTTTGTGATAGTGAGCCCTCTCTTCACTTTGAATAATGAAACTTTAAAAATATATCCTTGATTGAATGAAGGGTTTTGGTTCAAAACTCTAAGAGTATGACATACCTGAAGAAGGCCAAAAGAATCAGTCGAAATATTCTGATTAGAACAACCAAGATAAGTACACTTGTACAAATGGTATGCCATATAGTAATGGTATGCATTCATCAACTGCTAACTAGCTTGCCTCTCCTTTAAAGTTTAAAGAATGTGAATTTTATTCAGAATAAACAAATCTGTTGGCCTGAACCAATTTAGGGGCAAACTAAGGCTATATATATATATATATATACACACACACCCCAAAAAGTACTTAGTGGAGAGGAGGTCAGAATGACTAAAACTGACTCGTGAGATGACTTCATACATTACTGTAAATAAGCATCAGTACAAAACACACACAAACACACACACCTACCTACAATCACATGATTTAATTGTAATTATTTACAATTATGTTATTAGGTTGTGAAAAAAGATTAACTCCATGTTAACTACCCAACAGTAATAATAAATTATTTTGCATCAAGTTGAGAATATGAAAAATACTTTTCAGTATAGAGCATAAAAACATACTTGAAAATATTGAAACTTTTTACTGTATCTGTCTTGCCTGTCCCTTGAAAACTCAGAAAATAGTTGTGTATCTTTTTTTTTTTATATAGAAAAATGGTACAACCCAAGGACCATGGTTATCCCAGAAGGCACATTAATTTTAAGCCCATTGCCAAGAGGTCCATTACTCAGGTAGCACCTATTCATTGTGCTAAAAAGGAGCGGATTTTGGGCTGGGGGAGAGGACTTTGGTGTTTTTAGCAAATTTGAAATGGTAGTTTCTTGGAGACCCAATTTATAAAAGAAAAACCTACACACAAACCAGAGTCAGATACTGTATCTGCTAACAAAACATTTCCTCATACTTACAACTCAGATAGGGACTGAATGTGAAACAAATGAAACGTAACCAAAATTGAACTCAAAAGATTATCCTCACAAGGTGTACCCTTAATTTAGTAATGATGCACCAATTAGTAGTTTCATCAAAAGTAGTTTTTCCCCTCAACTTATCAATACATTGATAAGTCCAGGGAAAAACTACTTTCCCATGGACAAAATGATCATCTGTATAAGGTAATTCGTTTCGATCTCATTCATTGTAATTCATATATATCTCAAGAACAATTTTAGGGGAAAAATAAAGTATGACTAAGTGGAAAACGTTTTCATGTAACACATTTCGTCTCTTAAGACTTCAAGCTAAACATAAAGTCAACTTAGTACAATGAAGGCCTAAAGGATGAAACACACCACACAAAAACTTTTTACATGTCAGATATGAGTGTATTCTGTATATTTATGTACACAAAGGTCATTTATTAATACAAAATTTGATCAAAGACAATAGCTAAATGAGGTTTTAATTTTTTTCAATTAACATTTGCTTAAGTATAACAGAATGCATATCTGGATTCAAAGTTCTATATTAAGAAAAAAAAAGAAATCAATTGGTCTACTAAGATATACCATTCATACACTCTAGCAAAGTTACAATGCTTTAAGTCAAAATATCTCCAGAAAGTACCACTAAACAGATTCGGTGAAAAGAAACAGGCGGAGGAGGAGGTAAAAAAAGATAAGGAAAGAAACTTAATGTAAAAGATCCAATGAAGATAATGTGATCACTTAGACCTTGCTAGTTAATTATATTGCTTTTAAAACTACAAAACACAATGCTATTGGCTAGTGTTGTTTTCTCATTTACATTTCAAATTGAAAAGAAAAAAAAAGCTCTGCACTTGAAACAAAAGAGAAAAATGTAACCATGTGAGCTTCATGTGAATAAGTATTTTCCTAAAACTATTTCTAACCACCTATAAAATAATAAAATAAAGACTAATAAAAACAACTTGAAATGTAACATTTGCATGTCAATGTGTAAAAAAAAATTTAAATAAAATGTCAAGTTCACAAAGCAAGCTTTAAGTCATAATCCCTAATGAAAAAAAAAATAAATCTACTTTTATAAAGTCTTTGAGTAAAAATATGACTAACAACATAACTGCTGTTTATTATCTTAAATTATCAATAAATAAATAAGTTAAAAAATGTTTTAATTTCTAAGATAAAGCACTGACGTCTAATATCCTTATCTTTGTTTTCAATCACATTTAAATGCTGTGTTAACTTTTCATTTTATTACAGTTGTAAGTTGGAGATATGAAAAAAAAAACAAAAAAAACACTTTCACCTGAGGAAAGACAAAGAACACACTGGTGAAGACATGATAAAACAAATGCAAACACTAAGCTGAATATTTCAAATATGATTTAGCTTAATAGTTTTCAATTTGCTACATAATAAATTTTAATTCATGTCTATTTAAGAAATGTTTAAGTAATAAATTTAAAAAAAAACAAAAAAAACATGCTACTGTAGTTCTTAATAAAGAAAAAAACAACAATTTAAAATATCGGCTCAGTGTTTAATGTGCTTGTTTATTTAAATAAAACCTCTTTTGGAAAATTGAGGAAAAAAAAAAGTAATTAACTGTCGTAACTGCCTCCCAGTATTACATTACTTAATCAAACTTTATTACGTAGATTAATGATCAGGAGTTAAGTATTCATCAGTGCAAATTTTTAAAGTCAAGTCATTTCACTAACATTTACCGCAAGTATATAGAGCAAACAGACAACAAAATAAATCTTCATTTCCCCTTATTTTATCGTCCTGGGTACAACGTTAAACTGCATCCAACAGCAAGGCCTCTGATCAGGAGGTTTTGAGGAAGCATGGAACCACCTCTTAATTGCTGGTGTTCCCAGGTCCACCCTGACCCGGGGTGGTAGCACCTGTTGGGGTCTCAGATATGGGAAAATAGTGAACTTCCAGGTCTTTTCCAGCACATTGAAACAATGATGTTGCCAACTACACTTTTTTGAAAATGATGTTGCCAGTTTTTGAAACAATGATGTTGCCAGTTTTAGAAACAATGATGTTGCCAGTTTTTGAAACAATGATGTTGCCAGTTTTTGAAACAATGATGTTGCCAGTTTTTGAAACAATGATGTTGCCAGCTATACGTTTTTGAAACAATGATGTTGCCAGCTATACGTTTTTGAAACAATGATGTTGCCAGCTATACGTTTTTGAAACAATGATGTTGCCAGCTATACGTTTTTGAAACAATGATGTTGCCAGCTATACGTTTTTTATATATTTAGTAAATACTGGATCTGGCATTAAATAACCTATAGTGGTTGATATGCCATAAAACCCCAAACAACCAAACCAACCTTATTTTATTGTGTTTTGTACAGTTTAAGGCCAGAAAGCACAATTAAACTTCAACTAAGGATACAGAAATTTATGCTAAGTTCAAAATGATGTGAAGAGATAGACTAATGAAAACTTCCAGTTTTAAGCTTGTTAAAATTGTTATCATAAAACGCTCTGTTCTGTTTTTATAAACGAGTTCTACAGAACTTAGATTTTAAAAGACAGTAATAATCGCAACACTGCACATACAAATTAGGAGCCATACAATTATATCCAATTTATTGCAACTTATCTAACAAGACTTCAACATTTTTGATAATTTACATTATTCAAAAGTTCAAAAATAGCAGGTTAAACAATTAAAGAAAATTTACATGAACATGACAAAATAGCTCAAAAAGTAACTAAAATATCTTGTCCCTATTTTCTGATGTTCAATCCATTGGGTAATTTCATCTTACACAGTTGCTATATAAATACGGTTGTATGTGACTGAATATTTGTTACATGCAAGTTGCATATGCAGGGGAACCTCGGTTCACAAATTTAATTCATTCCTCAAGTTCATTCGTAACCAGAAATGTTAATAAACCAAAACTATTTTGCCAATAAGAATCCATGTAGAGAAAAAATTCACAGTAAAATAAAATTGGAAAAGAAAAGCACAACAGACACATGTATACAACATGTTGGTCGACTCAGAAATTATTTCTTTTGTGTTATCTTGGTTCGGCTATGTTATTCAAGAACCAAAATTTTGTTCAATAACCGAGGCATTTTTCATCTCAAATTTTCTGTTCAAAAACTGATTTGTTCGACATGTGAGATGTTCGAGAACCAAGGTTCCCCTGTATGAAAATATTGATAATGGCCTGTAACTTGTTTCTGTGCACACCCATATACTGCAGCAGCTAGACAATGCCCTCTTACAGATGCCTGCTCAAGCACATTTTGTATTTGTTCAATACTCACAGAGACCACGTGGTTTATGCAGAAAATATGCTAAGCAAACCTTAGAGTTTCTGGAAAGGGGCACATCATCTAGCATGATTATCTTGAACTAGGCCAGTAAAATCAAACCCTCAATTATGATATGTGACTTTGGGTGAGCACAACCATCAATGGCCACCTAACAGGTCCAGCTATCTAATTTCACTGACAAGGTTTGAGCAAACCTGTAGTATTGCTTTCAGGCACTCTCCAAAGGTGCTGCACACCAGGCAGATAACATCAACAAGTCAGATTCTTGGCAAATTGGCTATTATGAGATTTGAACCCAAATCAAATGGTTGGAAAGCAAAGATTCTATTCGCTCAACTATGCATACATTTATTGACCATAGTGAGATTCAAACCCAAGTCTCAATCAATACAAGACTGCATACAATATTTTAGGGAGAATGCTTGTAACTAAAATGAGTCTTGGCTGCAACTGGAAATCAAAAGAAATGATAAGTGTTGTTTGCATTTAGTGTTTTAAAAAAAAAAAAAAAAAAAAAAAGAGTGGAAGAACAAGCTTTCTTTCATTCTGTTTGCCATCTGCCCAATATGTTAAATGATTTCATATATAGTCTAATGTCTAATTCTTAAAGTGGTCAATTAAAAGGGAAAGAAAATTACCTCCCTTGAACTAGAGAGCTAAGTGACAGTGGCTTGAGAGAGAGAGAGATATATCATTTGAATAAATAATGCAAAGAAAGCATTATCTCTTAAAAGTTCAGAAAATACCAAATATAGTAAGAGTGTGAAAGAGAATATCAGTAAATGGATATTAAAACGGGTAAACTATGTGTGTGTGTGTATGTGTGTGTGTATATATATATATATATATATATTATATATCAGGGGTGAAGGGTCCACATATGCAAAGCACACCTTACATTTTTTCCAGGATAAATAATTTTGGGTAACATAAAATTAATTATTGATAATTTTCACTATCCTCTTTGTTCTTTTTCTATTTCCCATTTCTTAGGATAATTGTTCCAAGCAATATTATTTTGAGAGTGTGAGTAGAGAAGATGCTTGTCGTTTAGCTAGAAAAAACAAGTAAAAGCAATGAATTTACTAGACTTTTTAGTAGGGAGTATATGAGAGAGTCACTGAAAAGCAGAAATTCTTTTGCTTGCATTAGAAAAAAAAAAAAAACAAAAAAAAAAAACAGTGGTTTGAGCTAGCAACGCTCAGCATTTGGGGGGGGGGTCAGAAAGGCACTTATAAAATGCCTACAAAACCCATAAAATCTTGTCATACCATACATCAAACAAAATGAAATTGATTTATCTGTAAGTTTATCAATGTTGTTTATATGTGCATTGTGTTTTCATAAAAAAAAAAAAAAAATGATAGATATTGCAAATCATTTTTTTTTTCCGATTTTGGTCAAGCGCGATAAGGGTACTAGTATGTTTAGCTAGATTCTAAAGCACACAGTGGTGGGAATTTGGTCGAATTTGGCTTTAAAAAAAATAAAATAAAATAAAAAATATCAAGGAAAGAATGCATTTAAGGTAATATATATTTCGAGTTTGTTTGGTCAAATGGTTTGGCAATAATTGATTATCAAATTTCAACCACTGTGGTTCAGTAAGATTTCATTTAAAAAAAAAAAAAAAAAAAAATAAATTTTAAAAATCGGTGAAACAGGCGTTTTGAAATTTTTTTCATGTAATTATATCTGTGTAGAAAGTTCTTTGGAAATCCATAACAAACACACCAACAAAGATTTACTGAAAATTATCTGTTCGTTCTCAGCACTTAAAGATGCCGTCTTGACGTAACATTTTTCATTGGGGAAGGATATATTGTGAACGTTTAAGTTTAAACAATTGTTTAATTTAAGTGCTTTTATAATTGACTGACCTAAAAAAATTTAAGGGATTAACTCAAGTAAAATATGCACTATTGCACTAGAAAAAAAAAAAAAAACTTTGCTATACGATTGTTTACATTTTAACATCATGAATAAGCATTGTATTTATTTTTGTTTATTTTAAGTAGGAAAAATAATTTATTTGTTTGAAAATCTTTCAAAAATATATTTTAATCAAAACTTGAAATAAAGAAAATCAGTTGCATAATTATAATAATAATTATAATAATAATTATAATAATAATTATAATAATAATTATAATAATAATTATAATAATAATTATAATAATGGTTGGTTACTTACTTTTAACTTGTTTTCAGTTAACCTTTTCAAGTGATAAAATTTATTAAATAAATGAAAGCCAACATCAGATTAATTCACAGATTGCTCATAAAACCTTTCCCTTAGAGATTATTATTATTAATTATTATTAATGTTAATAATAATAATAATGATTCTGAATTCCGCCTTCGGTTGACATTAAAATCGTCCAGTAAGTTACTTATTTTAGCTATGCTCAGTTTTTAAACAAAAATACACCACTAGCCATAAGACACTGAAAACTTGTATTAAAATCAATGTTTTATCATAATTTTTTGTTATTAGTTAGAAGGAAGACTGAAAGAGTATCTGATTTTCTTTTTTTTTAACATTCAATAAAATCAGTGAAATTAAGTGTTTGAAAAATTGTTTACATCACGTAACAGGTTGTTCCATGTATTATTGCATGGAAAGGTTTGTATTTTTTTTTTTATATAAAAACAGTAAAAAACACAGATTTTTAAAATCAAATCAACCGATTTACAAGGCCTTATATTTGTAAATGTATATGGCTTTACTTATATGTTTATTTTAAGACATTTTTTATGTTTATATGTTCTTTTTACAGATACAAATATTTTAGTAAATGCTTTGTTTATAATAAACAGTATTAACAACATTTACCAGCCTGAATGTCCAAGAAATTTTCATAGAAAATATTTGTCCTCCACATATAGTCTCGGACATTCAGGCTGGTAAATGTTATTAATACTATTATAAACAGAGCATTTACTTCAATATTTGTATCTATAAAAAGAACGTATAAACATAAAAAATGTCTTAAAATAATTATCGGACTTTGTCCTTTTCATTATATGTTTATATAAACATTTTTGTGAAGAAATATGTGGGCTTATATTCAACAGTTTAATCAGAGATTGTTCCCAACCTTGGTTCTCAGTTTCATATTTTCCCTCGCTTTTAAAATATTTAATGACACTATAATGTACTTTTTAATTCTTAATGAAGTTTCTAAACTTCTCAGTAAATCTTTTTTGTTACTGTTCTCCACCTGTGTGGATGATAAACTGATAAATACTTGATTTTGGAAGATTAGGTGAGAGCGATTGTAAATTAAACAAATTTAATGGGGGGGGGGTCATTAAAACTTATATGAGGTGCTCAAATGCTGAGCTATCTTTTTCTTTTTTTTCATGACATTCATCAGCAAATTTTACATATACATGCCAAATTTCATTGCTTTATTTTGAATATTTTTTTTTTTAAACAGAATTTTATTAATGAAAACACAAAAATGTTGACAATACTTTCTGAAAATGTTTTTTTCCAGTTTCAAATGCTTATATTGCAAAAAGTTATGGATGGATTTTGATAATTTAAAAAACAAGTCTTTGATCAATTTATAACTTTTATATTTTATAAATATCCTATTTTTTATAGCAAAATCTGAAGTCTAATTTAGCTTTCTGTTTTATTATTTCCTTCAAGCTGGGTGCATGTTAAAGAAAGACAGAATAATAAAATATGGAGGGAGGGGGTCACAGAGATAATGTCACTGAAAAGCAGAAATTCTTTTACTTGATTTCCAGCTGTATTGAGCCAGCAGATACTCTCCACTGAAGTGATGTTTTTATTGCATGCAGCTGAAATCAAAATTTGCCTATTCAAAGGACATAGTCAGACAGATTCAGACAAAAAATTTGTATTATTCAGTTTTGAATAGTGTATATGGAACATCTGACAAATTTAGTATCATATCAAAAGTTCTTTTTCTTTTACTGACTTCTTAAAAGTTTTAACCCATGGCGAGTATTCTTGACCCCTTCTTAAAACCCAGATTCAGTGATATGACCATGACCAAAATAGGTTTTGACCAGTTCATGCCTGGAACAAAAAGGAGCAACCAGCAAAGTTTCTTTTTTCATGATTAAAAGGTAAGTTTTCAATGTCTTAGGATTTAATTTTAAAATGTTCAAAATTATTTTTTTTAAAGCTATGTAAAAAAATTTCTTGATAATATTGTATATTATTTCATTAAACAAGGTAAATTTTGTTAAAGGACATTTTTTTTAAAAATTCACTGCAATACCTAATTTTAAAATTAAATAAAAACATTTAAATTCAATTTTCATGTATTAACATTGGTGTTATTTTAAAGAAGAAAAGTTCAACTTTCAGAATATTTGGGTAATTAAAACTATTTAGTTTGTCAAAATAATAAATTTTCACTTTTCCAGCCATCTACCAAAGCCATTTTCTGACAACTGTCATCAAGCGATAAGAAAATTATTTAAATACTTTTCAAAACTTAAAATAAAAATATCTGTCTCGTTAAAACAAAAACTTAATTTGATGAATTGTGAACAAGATTAAAGCAAAATTACTTTTCTTCTTAAAAGCAGTGAAAAAAAAAATTTTTTTTTTTTTTTGCAAGAGGGGTCTATTTCCCTCTCTACCTTGTCAAGTGCCCTGGTTCTCAAGCAATCCTTTGGCTATTAGTTTGACGATCACAAGGGCGTGAAACCCAGGGTCACAAACTCACATCAATGCAACTGTGTGTGTGTGTGTGTGTGTGTGCATATATATATATATATATATATATATATATATATATCTCACACACAATGTTCTTCAACTAGAATTGAGTTCTCCTAGCCACGGACGTCTTTCGTATAGTAAAGACGTTAAAATTTCCTTTACTCTCTGCCATGCAATGATAGCTTGGGGGTAGAATCTCTAACTGATGCCAAATCAGTCAGGTTTCGATCCCAGCTTGAAGCAATTGGATGTCTAGCCACACTGTTTCCTTGTATCACAGCTCATCAGTCTGTCTGAGGATGACTATATATTTCGTAAAATACATCTATTGGATGCTTTAGTACATATCACCAGTGAAGTTTCAAGCCGAGGGAGGTTCATTAGGGGTTTCGGGTCTTTCAACATCATACCCCCTCACCATGGTGACCCAGCTGATACCGATCAGTTATCAACTTGTGTACCTTGCATCAGCTACAATTTTTTTCCATCTTCCACCGTGCACACCATACGACTCTTCTTGGCTATTAATTGTCCAATCCTGGGTGACTTCCGGTTCACCAGCAGTGTACGCTCTTCCATAAAAAAGGAAAGAAATACAGCCATAATTTCTATCTGTTAAGGAATATAGGCGTGTGCTTGGCTTGAAGTGGTAAGTACAGGTTTGATTCCCCTCAGGACATGGGCAAATCATGGATCTCCACCAATTCCTTTTATTATCTGTGAATTGACAGGACTTTTTGAGAAAGACAGTGGAATGTTTTCCCATTGTCTTCAAAGCTAAAATAACCCAGCCGACCATACTATTTAGCCCATAAGTGGAGAAAAGAATGTGGATTCGTGATTTCCCCAAGGGTATTAATGCAAAAGTGAATGTAACAATGTTGGCTGGATATTGAACTTGCCATTTCCACTTTCTGTGCCCAGTAAATGTTAAGCTACCCACACAGCCACTTAAAATATAACCGGGTCTTCAAAATATGCCATTGGTTTTTGATAGCATTGGTAAACTAGTCTAATAATAAGCAGCTTTAGATCAAACAAGATCAAAATAACCTGTACCATTTGAAAACTTGGCAGACTAGGAAAGAGGATCTTGGGTACTTTTGAAGTGTAAAAAAAAAAAAAAAAAAAAAAAAAAAAAAAAAGGAACAAAAGCTAGTTTCATTTTGCAAGAGAAAAATAAGAAAATAGAAACAAGCCTTTCATAAAAGGTAGTCTGTGTGTTAAATGATATGCAGACAATAAGTCAAATACTCTACAGTAAGAATTGTGCATGTCAGATAGGGAAGGCATTGTCAGCTGTTTAAAAAAAAAAAAGAAAGTTCTCTCTTGTTAATGAGGCCCAGCAAAATTGTTTATACAGTTTTCATAGCAGCTTGTTTAGATTTTAGAGAAACTTGTTGAAGCAAAGTTCAAATTGATTATAACATTCTCATTCTAGCCCTGGAGTTCTCACAACCAAGAGAGAATTCTTCAACTAGTGGGGGTAGCTTTTAAAGGGAGAATTTGGGACTGCACATTGGTAAACTGGTGACCTTTTCACAGTTTTTTTTTTTTTTTTTTTTTAATCAGATAATAATGACATTCAGAAATATGGTAAAAAGATACCAAAAAAATAAGTGAAAAAGGAAAAGTTAAGCGTCATTGTTTACATCCTGAAAGCTTTCACTGGTCAGGTCCTTACAACGTGAATACACTTATTTTAAAATCAATATTGGTTTTCATATTCCCATAACAGAAATTTATTATGCCCCTTAGAAAACTAAAACCTCATCACCTATGTGACAAACAAGCATATTTACCATTATATGACAGACATATTTGTTATATAAAGTCTCTACAAAAATATTTTTAATGATCTACATTCAAAAATGTGAAGATTTTAAATAAATCTCTAATAATACTGATGTGCTTATCTCTTCTATTTAAACAGTAATTTCATCGATAAGATTCATTTTCTACGACTCAACTCTCTGCAGGTTATTTAAAGCAAGAAAATATTTTTAGATTGTAAGAATTTTTTTTTTTTGAGATAATGATTTAGTGATACAAATCTTACTAATTAATTAACCTATAGTGTGGGGGAGAAGAGGTGGATTCAGACATATCTCAAAGGTATTAGCACATACATGAATATAACGAACCCAACTGGAATCGGAACTCTGCTCTCCAATTAACAATTCTAAACCATTATACATTAGACAACCCTCACATCCAAGCTTACAGCACCCGGTATTCCCAAGCGGTCACCCATCTAGGTACTGACCAGGTTCAGCGTTGCTTAACTCCAGTGGTTGTATGGGAACCAGTGTTTCAACTTGACATGGTCGTAAGCTTAAACAGTAACTGTATATTCTATAAGTTAGTTCTCCCGCAATTCTAGGCATTCTGTTTTTCATTAGAAATTCAAGCATGGTCAGCATATGAGAAAACGTAAAGGGTGTTCCAATAACTTTGACCAATTTTAAATATGAATTACGTTTAAGCGTCTAATGATTTTTTTTTTTTCTCCTTTCAGATTTGGCAGATATTTAGGTGGTGATATTTTTCCCCCACATGATTGCCATGACTTAAATAACATGATCCAATAGAGAAATAAATAAATTTTCACCAATAACACTGATTTATTTACTGCTGACTTTGATCCGTCTTAATGAAACACCCTTTATTTACTATAAGATTATTTTTCCATAAAATATTTTTCATAAGATAAATTTAAAGCCTTTCCTCAAAGAAAACAATTCCTCTTGCTAAATGCATTAATATGTCAGCAAATTATAGTCACATTAAGAAATGTGAACATTTTATTAAAAGTCATGGTCAGTAGAATGCAATAAAGGTCATGTAGTTCACAGCAAGCAAGTCTAAAGCAGACTCACCAGCTTTGGTCAAAGTAGTACTGAGTGCAGAAAAATGACCTTCTGGTTACACCAAGGCATTGTTTGATCCCTACATCAAGTACAGAAAGACATCAAATATGACATCATACCTAAGAGCTATGTAAAAAGAAGTCAATTGGTTAGGAGCTGGCTTTTGATTGAAATGACATTTTGGTAAAGTAAATATCTATATTGGGTGTTATTGTTTTATAGGAACCTGTCATTCAAAACAAAATAGGACAGTGCAACAGGTGCTAACTGGAAAGGACATAAAGCAAGCCAAATGTATAACCACTGTGCTAGAAAAAGAAAAAAAAACAGATTATTTTTCTATGAGAAACTCCAATTGATGTAAAAATAATCCTTTCGAAAGGCTAAAGTTTAAGTGACAATCTTTTTTTATTTAGATAAAATGAAACAGCTTTTCATGCTAAGAAAAAAAAGAAAAACTTGAAAGATAGGACAATTCAGGATTGTAAATATGCATATACACATGCTGCATAGAAACCTGCACATGCCAGTCTTCTGTGTGTCACATCCCTCCAGGATGTTGGTGATAATGGCTCTCCACAATTTCCTGTTCTTTGTAGCTCTTAGTAAATTTTTCCCTTTTTGCTATCTCTCCTAACCCCTGTTCTGCCATCCATATACACAAGCTCATTCTATTTCTTCTTCTGTGTGCCGTGTTCCTTCAGGACATTGGTGAGCACGTCTCTCCACAATTTCCTGTCCTTTGTAGCTCTTAGTAAATTTTGCCTTTTTGCTATCTCCTAACCCGTTCTGCCATCCATATACACATTTTTTTTTCTTCTATGTGCCATGTTCATTCAGGATGTTGGCAATCATGCTTCTCCATAAATTCCTTACCCTTTGTAGCTATTAGTAAATTTGTGTCTTTTTGCTATTTCTCATAACCCATTCTGCCATCCATTTAAACAAGCTCGTTAGGCCCCATTTTCCTGTTCTTTTTGCCTTCAATATATCCTGTTAGTATCAAATTTTCTAAGCCCTCTTTCCTCATTGTGCCCTAGGATTTTCAACAGTCTCTTTCTGAAGTAAAGTGGCCTTTTTGTTTCCAATTTCTTTAAAACTTTATCATTGCTCACATATTTGGAAAAATAAAAATAGAAAAGACATCAGTATCCCAATCAGTCATAGAAAGTAAGTGACACAAAGCGTGTTACCGATCCTGATATTTATATAAAAAGAATCACCTAGAAATTCCACTTGTCTCGGTGATTAAACAACTGGCATTTCAGGTAATTATTATAAATATGTAGAGCTAATTTGGTACAAGAAACAAATGTCAAATACAAAAGCACAAATATTTGAAACGTTTAAATAAATTCTTTTTAAATCCTTTTGTTGAGATAATGATTTAGCGATATAAGTCTTACTAATTAACCCATAGTTGGGAGGAGAAGAGGTAGAGTCATATCTTTCCCAAGAGTATTTGCACATAACAAAACCAAATGGAATTTGGTTCTACAATTAAAAATTTCAAGCCATTATACATTACACTAACCACACATCCAAGCTTATGGCACCTGGTATTCCAAAGTGATTATCCATCTAGGTACTCATCGGGCGTAATGTTGCTTAACTTTGGTGATCATACAGGAACTGGTGTTTCAACATGATATGGGCTGCAAGCCCACATTAATTCCATACTAAATGTGGTTTGTGGCAGGCATGATCTCAAACTCTACCAACAAACAAATATGAATCCTACAATCAAGATGAAAACAGGAAATACAAACAGGAGGAAAAATCACATCCTAAAACTGGAGAGAAACAGCAAGAAACTACAAAAGCAACAAAGTAAAAAAATTTTCACCACCCCCGGGGGGGGGGGCGGAGTGTGAAAGAATATGAGAAAAAGAAAAACAACAAAGGAGAGAAATCAAAACGGAAGATAATGATTGACATTGCATTTAAATATTTGAAGAGCATAGTTGACTGGAAATGAAGAAAACTGAATAGTTCCACAAGTGAGAAGTGCAAGAAGCAAAACTCTAAACATGGATCTTACAATTACATCTTGCAATTTCAACTGTAAAATGATGAGACCTAACTGCCAATCTAGTACTGCACTTAAATTTGTAAAGTCTAGGTACCAAAGATGAAAGCTTACCAGAACAATCGCCATGAAAACATAAAAAGGGCACTGGGAAACTACATATCAGCAGACGGAAAGTGACTGAAGCTGAGAGGCCAGGTTAGGATCAATAATATTGCAGATTCTTCTGGTTTTATCAAAAATCTCTAAATACATTACAGAAGCACCAGACTAGATGTGACAGCAATATTCAATGACAAATGGTAACTTATAAATGCATAAAACTCGTGACAAAATTTGATACAAATGACACCAACAGATGACAAATTCAGCAAATCATATTCATTTAGGAATTGATATTCATACGAATAACCTTGAGAAAGGCATGACCACGACCTTCTCATTATCATAATTCATTAATGATCATCTTAACCATACTCATTTTATTAGCACATTAGAATTAGACAAGAACCAGAATCACTATGTTGAACACGTTTCTATTTGCTATAAACAAAGAAATAAAAAAATTCAAACCAAAGTATGGAAAAAAAAAAAAATAAAAGAAATAAAATGGCACCAAGAATGGTTAAGAATTCAGGTTAAAGCTCTTTCTTAAAATTCTTTTAATAACTACAAATCTAACATGTTAGTCTTACATATCAACATCAATTCATTGATGTAATCTTCAATTGAAGCCATACCAAGAACTATTCAAAAATTTAAAAAAAAAACGAATTTCCTTATATTTCGTTTCAAAATAAACCCATGTTAAAGAATTAACAATGTGAACAAATTATCCTGCTAAAGAAAATAAGTATTCTTTTCAACTTGTTCTATTTTTAGTGGCTTGTGTATGTACACTTAGTCAACTAGTGAGAGTGACAGAAATACTATCCGTTCACCAATTACTTTGATCTTCAGGCATTACAGATTTACTTTAATTGTACAAACTGA
>OZ038507.1:77883083-77960583 GCA_964036315.1 Acanthosepion esculentum
TTTAGCTGTGTTTAGGTTCTAAGTTGTGCTGTGCAGAAGTAGTAGTATTTCTAAGCTGTGCTGGACAGGAGTCATAGTAAGTCTGTTTTTTTTTTTTTGGGGGGGGGGGGTCTTTTTAAAAACCACCAACACACTCTCAATTCTCAAGTAGGGCAAGATGCAGAATTTGATGCTGACTAAACCTATATATTTTCGTTCCTATGTTCAAACTACGTATCTTACAGATTTAAGTGCACATCACATCAGAATCATCACTGGTACCACATGTAGTAATTTGTGACAGATTGAAAGTGTTATGGTAAATATAGGAAAGCCTATAAAAACAGAAATTGTATAAATACAGATAAAGTCTTAAAATATAAATGAAAATGTACACCAGGTCTCCATTAAAAATGAATGCTAGAAGGGTAGGAAGGTTAATTTTGCCACAACAAATGCATAATAAAAGCAAAATCTATGAACAGAATTATATAAGCCTTGCATTGCCCTAAATACTCATTAATAAAACAGAATATTGGCACATATAGACTGATAAACAAGTGGGGAGGTTAATATTTTAAGCCCTTATCATCAATGTTATCTCAAAACTAATGCCAACAACTATTTCCAGAGAGAAAAAAAAAACGCTTATCTGTTCCAAACACAAATGCAATGAAAGAGCAGAGATTCAATTTTTATAAAACTAGAGAATAAAAAAATAGTCCATATTAGGTAACCCGGATATAAGAGAGATTTTCTCTGGTCCCAAATTAGAGCCTGTGTTAATGTATATATAATAGACTAAACCCGGATATAAGAGAAACCCGGATATAAGAGATATAATAGTCCTATTTTGCCATTAACTATTAATTACTGATTATTGAAAATCCCTTTATGCCTAATATCCAACAAGTACCAAGACATTAAAACAAATTGTCCCAATTCAGTGATCAATTTTTTTTTTTTAACTTCCAGAAATATCAAGTACAGAAAAACGGTTAAATCTTGAGGAAGGCAGTGGTGGGCGGCAACAATAAAAACTGCAACCATCCTTTTGAAAACCTGCACCCATCATCATCATTATTATTTCATTCACCTCCACCCAACTGTCATAAGAATTTGTTTTGATGTATTTGTTCAATTAATCCTGTGATATTAACATTTGCATATACAGTACGTTATGATCAAGACTCCTGTAACCCATCAGGATCATGGCAGCACCGTATGTACTGAAGTCATAGCAGTAGCAAGTCTGTCTAAGACAAGATAGTCTGACAGAGATCATCGCTATTCAGGCTGAATGTCCTTCCAAGGCTAAAGAGCCCAGTATGTACTGTTATTTAACCCATAGTTGTGGGGGAAATAGATTAGTCTTTATCAAAAATATTAGCACAAAGTGAATGAAATAGAATTGAACAGAATTTGGACTCAGCAATTTGACTAGTTCCGAGAACTTGCACAATTTATCCCTATTTTTTTTTCTAACTTCTTATAGAATTATCTTGATATATAATTCTAACATTCATAACAATTTACACATTTAATTTTCAAAAATCTATATAAAACAGGGTTAATGTCAGACTGATTTGAATACAGTTTTTGAGTCCAGATTTGGCAAAGTTTAACAAATATACCAAGAATAAAATTTCTTTTAAAGTGTCAAAAGGATTTTTTTTCCTCTTGATACTGTTATTACTGTATACCCAACTCAATTTGTTTTAAGATATTTTTACAATTTTAATAAAACCCAAACACATTAAACACGATTTATGTATTCTTTCTTGAGAACTGACAAAAATGCTAAACACTATATTTTTTATTTTTTTATTTACAAGAATAATTTTACATTTACAAGATTATAAAATTGACAACAAAAATGTTAGATGCTTACCATTTTTATGAATTCTCAAGGAAACAAAAAAGGTAAAATTTGCTGAGGTAGTATACAGGTAATAGCAATGTGAAGACAAAAAACACATCCTTTTGAAACATGGGTTTTTTGCAGGTACATCTGTTAAACTCTACTCCAGATTTTATTACCCACATCTTGAATGGCCAATGTACATTAAAAGGAAAAGATTTATATCAATTTAAGTCCAGAGATTAATAAAAAAAATAATTTTTTAAATCACTTTGTGTATATTTTTTCAACAATCTCCTTCCTTCTGAAGGCACTTACCAAATTCCCCATGTATAATACACATTTTTTTCTAAAAAATAAGCAAAAATAGGGGTGCGTATTAAGCGCAGCTACAAAAAAAAAAAAATCTTTAAAAAAATTTCCATTTCATAGGTCAATTTCAATTGCAAAATGACTACTGACCACAAACATACAATTTGACTAACATTCAGTGATTGTGACCCCATAAGGATGTCAAATACTATTATATGTACTTAACAATACTTACAAATATAAAATAAGAATTATCATAAAACTAAATTAATATAATATTATTCTATGCTTAAAACCTTTTTTTTTTTTTTTTTTTTTTTAATAAGAGTAGGAATTGGAGAGGTACAATTTATAGGGTTTGATTACCAAACAAGGTGCGTATTATGCGTAAGTAGAAGCATTTTCCCCACACTTTCAGCACAGTTTTATGGACAAAGGTGTATTATACATGGAGAATTACGGTAATTCGGTGATGAATGTTAAACAGACAAATCAAAATTCAATTGATCTTACTGATCTGCCTTTGTAAGCAATAACAAAAATACATTTCTGATCTTTTTACTTTCCAAGTATATAACTTTGAAGGCATCGAGTTTAGGAAGGGGAGGAAAAATTCATAGAAAATGAATTGTGTTACCATATCAGTTTACATGGTGTGTAAAAAAAAAAAAAAAAAAAAAATTTTTTTTTTAAATAAAAATCCTGCAATAATTATCGATAATTTTAAAACCATGTGCAACTTAATATTTTCAGGAGTTTGAATAAAGACACACATTTTCCAAGTTATCAGCCATTATTTACCGGATACACATAATGAAAAATATGCCTACAACAAAAGAACGTCAGAAAAAGAAAGAAAAAAAAAAAGTTTAAAATTTGATTTCTTGCCAAACACCTTGACCAAATCAGCAACTTAATTTTTCTTGACTTGATTATAGGTTCACAACTTGTAACTTTTCCAAAACGTAAATGTTGGAAATGCAATTTAAGAAAAAAAAAATAAAAATAAATAAACAAACAAATAAAAAAAGACTCAAAGGTAATGTTCTTGTGGCAGTAAACCAAATATTCACACAATTTAAGTCAAATCACCAATTTCAAGATAGATCCTTCATTTTAATCTGCCAGAAATCTTTTGTGGATAGAGAAGCAAAAGAGATGTAGTTTTTATCCTCAATTCAGTAAAAAAAAAAAAAAAAAAAAGCAAGAAATAAATTCATTTTCTCTTTTCTTTTTCAAGGACAGACATTAACAAAAAAAAAAAAAAAAAAGTCACATTACAACATTTTTTTTCTTAATTATAAAATTAAAATTTTCAAGTCAATAAACATAGCAGTCTGTGTGTGCATTTTTAGTCAAGGAGAAAAGTAATGTTTCACTAACAATCCATTTGAAAAGCTAAAGTTTAAGGAGACTTGCACAGCATCCACATCCCTATTACAATCCATTATACAAGAATCACTCCTTTATCAGGTTGATTGGAGGTTTTTTTTTTGGGGGGGGGGGGGGCAGTAGGATGACACCGATTGACAAACATAACAGCCTGTTCGGATGAACAGCTTCTCTCAGTCTGTCTGATGCTTCACACTGATTGCATTAACAGTGACCATCTGGTATGATGTCTGCAAGGTAGTATATGCTGATGATATAGGTATACATAGTTAGAATAAGAACGATCTTGAACAGAAAATCAACAATCTCTTAGCAAGTGTTCCAAGAAATAGCACAAGATAAACATTTCCAAAACAGAAATTATGATTTTGAATGAAAGTAGTGATGGCATATACCCTGAATCACTCATTATTAAAAAAAAAAAAAAAAAATCAGGATATGGAATTAGCAAATAAACATTTCAAATACCAGAGTGTATGGGTCAAGATTTTTTTTTTGTTATCATTTCACCCCAAGTAAGACAATAAAGCCATTATGATGCAAGGTCAAGACCAATAACAATGTAGATTCTTCAATGTCATTGATCCTTGCTTGGCATCTTACTTTCAGTCACTTTACCACTGCCATAATATAGCTTCCCTGTGTCGTTTCTACAAATACTTTAATGATAATTATGCTAATTAACTTTCCTCTCTCATAACTACACTATCATTTTAAGTGTGCTACAAGATTGGTGACAAGGTTTCATCATTTTAAATTTGAAATGTCTTGATGTAATTCTACGTTCTATGCTCAAAGTTTCTTCTCTCGCACTTATCGCTTGTGGAACTCTCTTCCAGCAATCCAGCTAATACACACATTTTTTTTATTTAGTTTTTTCATTTGGTGGAGTGAGGGAGTACAAAAACTGTCCATATTGTCCCAAGCACATTCAGGCCACTCCCTTAGACATTTTCAAGGGGGTTTTGTTTTGGGGGTGTTAGTCTTCATACTTTGCCTGTGTGTCATGTATCATTTGTGTCGTTTTGAATTCTAGTAAGAGTGTTAATTCCAAGCCATCATGTGGTGTGTGTGCATATATATATATATATATATATATATATATATATATATATGATGAAAAATATGGAAAAGACAAAGCAAAATCCGAATATGCAAGTTTACTGTTTTAATGTTGTTTTAGTTGCATATTCGGATTTTGCTTTGTCTTTTCCATATTTTTCATCATACCGTCGGATCTACATCCACATATTTGCTTATATATATATATATATATATATACACACACATACACACAGACAGACAGAGGTCATATGAATGACACAAAAATTGTGCCAATAAGCATAAAATTCAAACAAAACTCTAAACTGTATTTTAGTGTTGCATTCAAATTGTATGCATAAGCAACTTTTCTTACTTGATTGATACTTCACCCTATTCTGGGTATGCTGAAAAGTTCTTGGCCTGACTATGAAACTTTCAAAGAAAAAAAAAAAAAAAAATCATGTTTGATCATTTGGTTAAATTTTGCGAAGTGGATCAAGCCAAGAAATTTTCAGTACCTCCTCCTATCCCTCGCCTGAAAAAGTTAAATATTTCTGGAAACAGAGAAAAGGAACTTGATGGATAAAGTCTAAAAATTTTAATGTAAAACATCTAACAAATTTCAGCCGTGTTCTGTGTGCTGCACATAAAGCTGGATTGGGAGTGATAAGGAATGAGAACCAAAAAAAAAGAAAAAATTACCAACAGAATCAGACTATTTATACATTTCCCTAGATTATTGTTTGGCGTGAACATATAATACAATCTGATTTAACATAGGTTTCTATAGACATTTGAATACAAACTGTACTTTTGAAAAGAAAATTCTCATTTATTACTAAAGTACATTTTTTTTTTTTTCAAATAAAAGTCACAGCTCATATTAATGAAGAGAGGATGACAAAGCTGTGAAGCCATTATCATTAATAGCCAAAAAATAAATTCCCATGAATAGTGATGACCCAAACTAAATCCACCCTACCCTGTGAACTTGAATAGTATTTCTGAGAATAATTAATCATATTTCAAAAGTAAATTAAACCCAACAATGTCTTAACTGTAATAAAACAAGACAATATACTGTTTACATATCTCACACAATGTCAGTGCTTATCATTCAAGTTGAGGTTTTCACATTCATCAACCAATGTTAGATTTACAGGATATACACGAGCAATATAGACAATAATAATAATACCAGGTCTGATCAAAAGGCATCAGGATTGTTGCTATACTAATACTAATGGAGCTAAAATATGCAGAGTGAAGCTGCCCGTCATAGATTGACTTTAAACTGTCACACATACACACTAAGTTATAACATTCTCACTTACTTCTGTAGTTTATAACAGTGCTGGAAAGGAAAGCTTGTACAGTATGGCCGTTTCAGCACACCACAGAGGTTGCATCAGTGACCATGACTTGTGCAGTTTTTGGCCAAGCACAACATTCCACAGGTCCAACCACCACCATATTCCTCAGATGTCAACCCCCTTGCAAAACATCAAATCACATTTGAAAGGAAGAAGATTTTAAGATGTCAATGAAATCCAAGAGAATGCGATAAGGTTAACTGCTCACAATCCTAAAAAAGGAGCTCCAGGAATGCTTCCACCAATGGAAATGACACTTTCCCACCCACTTTGTCTTTTGAGTTGTGCCGGTTTACTATTTCAATAAAGTACCCAACCAATAGACATCCAAAGGTTCATCCAATGTAGCTCTACATCAATCACTAGAAATTTCTGTTGAGAAATTATTTTTCCCATAGTTCTTCACCCAATTTATATTTCTTTGTCATGTTTGTTTGAAGATTGGTTGCTTTCATCTCTTAATATTCTACAACTTGTTAAATTTTTTCTTTAAAAATTTTCTTGCTCATAAATACACTTTCCATGATTACTATTTTAATTTTTCTCAAACCTACACTATTCTTAAAACCAGATTTTTTTTCTTATCTTGCCAATATTTTAATTTGTTTTTTCTTTTTTATCAACTTTTTCACAATCCCCAATGTTGTATTACTATTATTCAATAACTTATTTCTCTTTTGAGATTATATCCTTCTTATAACTTGGTAATCTTTATATATTTGAAATTAAGAAAAATATCAACAACTGTGAGTGACTAGGGAAAATTTTATGACAAAGCGGAAAAGTTTTCTTGTCATGCATTTTATCCTTTAGAACTTTATATGGACTAAATTTCTTATGTTGGTGCAACTAAAAATTCTAAAATTCCCAGCATCCCTCATTCATGCACAGGTGTAGTTGCACCAACATAACAAATTTAGTCTGATGAAGTCCTAAAGGACGAAACATGGGACAAGAATACTTTTTCCACAATTTTGTTCTTGATATATAAAAATATATAGTTATCTCTCATATTATATATATATATATATATATATATATATATATAGTGTAACCCAGATATAAGAGAGATTTTCTCTGGTCCCAAATTAGAGCCTGTGTTAATAAAACAAAATAGAGCAAACCCTGATATAAGAGACCTCTTCTCCGGTCCCAACAACTCTCTTATATCCGGGTTACACTGTATATAATACCAATTGGTAATTGACAGGGATAATTCCAAGGAGGATATTAATCCAAAGAGAACTCAATGTAAGTAACAGAGCAATATAATAATTTTTTTTCTAAAAATAAAAAATATTTGGTCTGACATGAATATGTAAATAAATTATAACCAAAATGGATTTTGAAGGATTGTTATAGTGTGACCCAGATATAAGAGAGATTTTCTCTGGTCCCAAATTAGAGCCTGTGTTAATGTATATATAATAGACCAAACCCGGATATAAGAGAAACCCGGATATAAGAGAGGTTTTCTCTGGTCCAAAATTAGAGCCTGTGTTAATGTATATATATATATATATATATATATATATATATATATATATATATATATATGTGTGTGTGTGTGTGCATGAGGATCATCTGACAGCAAATAAGTGCTAACTATTTCTAATATAGACCTAAGCTGAAATTCACTTAATATATTTACCATATACATATATCATGAAGAATTGTTTGGTTAAACTTCATATTATTGGGAAGACATTGACTTGCATACTCTCACTCACACAAGGTGAAGAGGAAGCTGAAAGATCTCAGGCTGACCATCTTCACAAAACCTGTCAGAAGTTTATTTATTTTTTTTTTTTTTAGAGTCCTTTTTGATTGGACCAAAAACCTTTCAGCACCACCACCCCACACCTGTATGCTCATTACACACATACTGATCACATATAGTAGTTACCCATGTTCCCCAAATCTATGGGAAAAAAAAACACAATTGTTGCTTGTTTTAAGGACGGCAAACTGCTCTTTAAGCACCAATCAATGTGTATGCATAATAAAAAGTAGTTAACAGATAAGTGCCAGACCTGGAGCAATGTTACTGTCAGGTCCTCTCATCTTTGATTCTTGGCACAGTTGCAGACATAGGCAGATAGAATCATTATTACAATAAGGGAATGCATCAACCAAAGTTCAGAATTTGGATCTCTCCTTTCTTTCCAGAAAATCTCTCAAAAATTCACTAATTCCAAAGATATTTGATGACAAATAAAAACTCCCCCCGACACACACACACACACACACCAATTATAATTGAATAGGACAGTGAAAAGCAGGGGCATGTAGTAGTAATCTTCACAGTCTAGGGAAACATTAGACTACCAATTACCTCAACTTCACACATAACACCCAGAAGATCCTAAGAGGAGGCGGAGGAGACTTACAGGACTTCAAATACAGCAGTTAAAAAATAAATTAAAGAGGTGATCCCCCATGGATCTATCCTTGGACCGACATTGTTTAACTTTAAAACAACCTTCCCAATGTCATCAGTTTCCAACTAAGTATTTTTGCTGATGACACATCTATTTACTCCTGCCTTAATAGTAAATCCGATAGACCCAACAAAGTAAAACTGACCTAGTCTCAAAATTAACATCTAATCAGTTGTTAACCGAGCAAGAAACAACTTTTAAATTTTAATGACTCCAAAATGAAATTGCTCTCTTTTAATCAGCATAGAGAACCATTTTAGCCCTCCATCAGCATGGCTGATGCTAACCTCCAGGAGAGTGACCCATTGCACCTTCTTGGTCTCATGTTTTACATTGACATGAAGTGGAGTGATTATATTGAAGCAATTGCTAGGTCTGCTGCAGGAGAAAGTTGGTGCACTAGGCCAGGCAGTTTTTCTTGTCAGAATCCATCTTGCACATTTAGAAATCTACAATTCATTTGTGCATTGTATATATATATATATATATATATATATATATATATATATATATATATATATATATATATCTCAAGATTCGACAAAATCCAAAGAATGGTCTGTAATGTTAGTGGTCCTGTCATGGCACCACAACTGAAATCACTTTCTCACGCCATGACGTGGCTTCTCTGTGTCTTTTCTATAAATATTTTTATGACAGTTGTTCTAAGTAGCTCTCCTCCTATTTTGTATTCATTTTGTAAATACCCATTGGGGTTAGTTTTTAGAATTGTTATTTTATTCTCCCCCCCACCCACAGACACTAAATTGTAAATATGGGGACTAATTAGTGAGCTATTATTGTGGTTGTAGTAAGAAAGGTACGTATGAATGTGGTGTTTTGGTGTAAGGAATATTGTTCGTACGATTGAGTCAGTGTTTGTGGCTAGCTAAGTTATAGTTAAGACAGAAGAAGACTGTCCTTTCCCCAATTCCCCCCCTTCGGCCTTGTGCCACATTTCTGTAATTTAAACAGAATAAATATCGCTCTCCTCCTTGGTACCTCAATCATGTGAATTTAAGCATACTAGTAGACTGGATCCCTTCTGATTTCTTGCTTCCCTGTCAACTACAATCTTCAAAGATTTAAATGCAATATCAATCGCCATCTTCTGTCTTCCTGAATTAACGTTCTTTTATTGCTACTCTTTATTCTAACCTTGCTTTAGGTGAAATGATTTAAAATAAAATAAAAATATTTCCTCAGAAATTCTTATTCTCCTTTAAACTTTGTTATATGCTCTGTTCATAATCTTCTAAACATTTACGGACAAAAACACATCTACGCCAGTTTAAGTTTTTCTTTGATATGTGCAAATTTCTCCTGCTTTTGCTGCTATAAAAATCTAAACTGGTCACTAAAAATAGTGAAATCAAACCATTTTGTTAACATTTCTGCTTTTCTACAAACACCTGTGATCTACAAGTTACGAAAGTCCCATTAAAAAAAACTGACAATAAGACAGGAAAGATTCATTTTATGTCTTCAACAGCAAATGGATGAAACTGATAGAAACAGATCCAACATCAAATTGAACATTTACCAGTTATGTGTCTCGGGATACCATCACAACTACCAATTTTACCCAATTGATAAACAATCTATAATTCTCAAAGTGTGTATGTGTGTGTGTGTGTGTGTATGATTGGATGTTGTTTATGCATTCGCACAGTTATCATCCAATTTAGATGAAATGTTTTTTGTTTGATAGATAATTCTTTGGCGATAATGGCTCTCCACCACTTCCTGTCTATTATAACTCTCAGCAACATTTTACTATTTAGTATCTGTTCTTGGATATATATCTTTCATAAAAACTTTAATAAAAATAAACAGTTTAAATTATTACATTATTATTATTGTTATTGATTTTTATAAAAATTACAATAAAATTTAATTAATTTGTTTTTGAAGTCATTTATAAAACTTTCGATTTATTTCATTTTATTTTGCTACTAACTATATATAATTCAGATACAAATGAAATATATCTGTAAAAAGACAGTATGAATAAAGACAAAAGGAAAACTTCCCTTTGCCAACATCTTTCATCCTCCGAGGAACTTTACCAAAGTAAATGCAAAGAATTTATTTTGCAGAATGTATTTATAAATAGAAGTCAAAATATTAAGTTTTCAAAATCTTTAAATTTAAGGACACTCTTAAATATTCTTAAAGTTGTGTAAGTAAAAGATAAACTATGGAGGAGGCTGTGATGTAATTTAATGCCTAATAAACAAGAATAAATATTGTTAATGATATTGAATTTTATTTGTTTTAATTAAATATTATTTTAATTTTGTAAATTATGTATGTATTTATTTTAAATAAGTCTTGAGTTATATTTCAATTTTCTTTATGCATATTCACTTGGGAAAAATATTTTTAAAAATACTTTCATTCGCTTTGATAAATCAATAAAATGTTTTCATTTTCATTTTGTACACAGTGTGCAGCAGAAATACCTCCCAGATAATGTTAAGACATAAGCTAGATGAAGATTCACTTGCCACTAATGTCTTAGGGAGGTATTTCTGCCACACCCTGCGTGTGTCTCCAATTGATCGGCTCAATTACTTATACACAACATAAAATGACCACACAAGTTGCATGTTTAAACAAGACTGGCAACTATAACATTCACCTTCTCAAACACTGTAGCAGTGCCCAATTCCCAGAGAACCCAGCCCCAAAGGAACAGCCACTCTGCAACCCCAAACAACATGCATCCAACAACAAAGTGAATGTGCATGTAGAAGTTATTGGTGCAGAAAGGTGAATTAATGTGCAAAGTTCAAATTCCAGTCAAGATTGTTATGTTAACCTTTGCACAAATGACCTTAGAAAAGGACACACATCTACATTTTTCTCCCCTCCAGGTATGGGTTAAATACACAGGCAGACTAGCCTCTCTAACCTCAGTTAGCAATCAGTCTAAGAGAAGAATAACTAATTTCAGAACCTGCAACAGCTGGAACCAGCACAATGACCCATGCACCCAGCAATCGAAATGGCAACATTTAATAAACTAAAACATCAAAAATGCTGTGACCAGCAGAGCTAAATCAGCATCCTGGTCAGTCAAGGTGATATGAATGACTGCAAAGTTTCATGAAAGTTCAATAAAGATGGTAATTCCAAAATCCTAGACATGCAAAAAGCTAACATTCTTTTGCTGTTATTCAAATCAATTTATACCAATAATATCCAAGTCTGTGAGATCTTTATCTGGTGCAGCCGACACACGATACATATATACATGATCCATAATGTATTTACGATTATAGGTTTATAAGTATATTTGATATCTCAACAGGTGGATTATTAGACACACTGCCTCTGGAGGACCTGAAATATCTCAGGTAAATCTAGTATACTTAATGGTATTTATTCAGTAGTTAATGGAGTCAAAGGAATTTATCATGGAATGAGTAAAGGTTGGCCAAAGCTATTTGAGTTCAAATGATGCACAGGTGTCAAATATCTTTACTTGATATATCACTGAAAGTACTTCTGTCCACAAATATGAAACTTAAGACCTCAGAAATATATCTATGTTCTTATTAACTATATGTGTGTGTGTGTGTGTGTGTGTGTATTTGTGTCACACTTTTACAACTTTACCCCACCAAGAGGCTGTAGCCAAACATATACCATTTTCGATTCCCAAGTTTGCATTACTGCGATTGTTTTACGGCAATTTTTTTTTTTTTTTACGACATATTTATTTGTATAACAATTTTTGTAACTTGGAAATAAATTTGGTAATTATTGAAATTAATTGCAAAATTCAGCATAAGTCACCCAGGAAATAAAAATAATTGTTTGTACTGAAAGTAAGGACTCACATGCATCAAATCATCTTTAAATTAAGCGGCAACAGAAGAATTATCTTTAACTTTTTAAAAGACAAGCTTTAATATTAATGCAATACTTAAATGTAGCAATCAATTTTGAGTTTTATTGTTGCCTTGCACTTACAGCAGCAATATGTCTTGGAAAAAAGAAATCTCTGCCAACAGAGGACCAGATTGCAACCAAATGAGCCAAAGCTACGAGGAAAAGAAAGTCCTGTGCAAATGAAAACCCAGATCAAATGGCAGCTGGGAGAGCTTCCAATGTTGACCATATGCAAAGACTTAGGGACTCTCAAACTTCTGAACAAGCCGAAGGCCCAATCAAGAGCCCTCTGCAGGAGTTAGCTTAAGTGACACCCGATAGGGTGGCTTTTCACACACACACAGGTGAAGTTACATATAAATTTTAGAGAATCTACATTTGATTTTCAAAAAGCAGAGTACATTTTGCTAATATTTCCACATTTAGTCATCTCATCCTCAAAAAATTTTTTTTATCACTGTCAAAAGTAAATAAAATAGAATAAAATTCATATTCTTAAAGTGAAAGCAGACTCTGTAATGAAGGAAACAATCTGGATAAATGTGACAGAATTGCTCTAGTTTACCAATAATGCTTGCATTAATTCCTGACCACTGACAATCCCTTTCAAAATATAACACAGATAATGCCCAAAACAAATTTGATGTTATAAATTATAAAATTTGGTGATTAAATATTCAATTTTTTTCCTTACCATCATTCATGGCTTTCATTAAAGTTTTTTTTGTTGTCTCTCTTATCCCTGTTCTAACATTATTTACACAAGCTTGTTAGGTAGGTTATGCACCGTATTACACTGTCCCTCTTGCCTTCCATATATCCCATGAGTGACAAGTTTTCCAAGCCTTCTTCCCTCATTAGGCATACTAGAAATTTCAACTCTTTCTGATGCTACACATGTCCTTTTTGTTTCTATTTCCTCCAAAAACTTTGTCATTGCTTACATGTTCAGTCAATGGTATTCTCAGCATCCTCCTGTAGAATGATATTTATGTTGCCTAGGGTCTCTTCTTCATCCGTGAGAAGTTCTACAACATTCTCTGCCATATAGGGGGATTGAAATTACGTAACAGTTCAGTCCTCTTGTTTCTAAATAATTTGCTTAGTCTTCAGAAGGCATCTTTCGCTATCCCGAATGCACCTTCAGCTTTCAGCTGTCACATTTTCCATCCTCTGTTAAAGCACTTACTAAATGTTTAAGTTTTTCTACTTGCTTAAATTTGGTATTTGCAATTTGCATGTTGGTCCATTTCTGTTGATGACGGCATACATCTTTTTACAATTGATGTTTAGTCCTTTCTTCTCAGTTAATTAACTACTTGAGTAGGTAGTAAAGGTGTGATATATATATATATATATATATATATATATATATATATATATATATATTAGTGGTTAATATACACATATATATATCTAAAATGCATAAATATACATACACACACACATATATATATATATATATATATATAAAAAAATTTCCAAGAGGATAGAATCCAGGTAGAACTCGATGTCCAGGACAGAATAAGATAATCAAAAGGCTTAAACACTAATATTCCATGGTTATATTTTATTACATTGTTAAATTTTAATCCCCACCTTCACCTTTAGGCCTTCCTGTTCTTCCCTCGTCTGTCACCCGCCTCTAGAGCTTTCATTTACCCCTCTCATTTGTCCCCCACTCTCACTAAATTTTATTTTTTTATTCCCGGAGTTATTTTTTCTGATTTCTTTTTGAATTTGTAGGTCTGATGAATTGGATCGTAATTATGATTCCAATGTAATAAATTATAACCATGGAATATTAGTGTTTGAGCCTTTTCATTTTTTTTTATATATATATATATATATATATATATATATATATAATTATTTATTCGAAACTCTATATTGAGCACTCTTCTAAGAATAGTATTTGTTGGTTATTAGAATTTAGGTACACCAACCCTATACTTGGGTGTGTGTGTGCGTATATATATATATATATATATATATTTTGTATTTTTTAAAAATATGATTCCTTCACTACATAAGAGTTCTGTTTCAAAAATAAGAGCTGAAAACTTCAATATAATTATTAGAATTAAATTGAATTAAAGTATCAAGCTAAAATACAAAAGAACTTCGGATTATTTACTTAACGAGTTCTTTCCTATTTTCTATATATTTGCACACACACAGACATAAAAAAAACGAGCATGTCATACAGTAAGTCATTATACACTACGATATGCCTGCACCAGTTTTCCAACATTTTTAATATCACTGAGTACTTAAAGATTATGTAAAAAAAAAAACAATGGCACTCACTTATCATTATCTTAAGTTTTAACAGATAAAATCTCCGTAGGGCAATAAATAAATTTGTCAACACCTTATCAATGCCTATTAAATGATCTATGGGGGGCAAGCACATAATCATCACTACTGTTTGTTTTAAAAATCCATTTCTCTTATTTTAAACTTACAATAATATTTTTTCCAAATCAAAATAATTATACTTTAAATCAGCTAGTATTACTCAAAGTTTCAAAAAGTATACTTTATTTTGGGAAGATTTTTAAAACCGAGAATTAACTTTTGTTTACAAATGTGTCAAAAATGGCTGAATTTGAATGATTTCTGAAAGCAATCAAAAGTGGAAATTCCAATCAATTTCTATTTGAAATAAACCAGAGTATTTTGCTTACTGGAAATAGTATACTTAATCATTTAGCTTTAAAGAAAGCTTCAAGAATGATTTTTCATTTTAAAAAAATTCAGTGTAGGTGCCTACATGGCAACCATTATGTAAAAAAAAAAAAAATTTTAACAGAAGGTTTAAGATTTTAATCTTCCATACACTGATCAGCTTCCGAATTCTTTTATGAGAATTTATTCCAAAAACGAATCTAAACATTATCTTCAACTGTTTTATAAAAATTCAAATGCAAGGTCCTCAAACTACCTTTGACAATTTCAAAATTATGAATAAAGAAAACAAAAATAAATAAATAAAAAAAATAGAAATTTAAGAAAATTTTTTTACTGAAGGAAATCTAAAAATTGTGAACTAAAATAATCAAATCAAAGCTTTAAATTTTTTTTCTTCAAATTCTATTTCTAGATGCAACTGCTCGTGTGTGCGTGTGTATACACAGACACACATCTATCTATATATATATATATATATAATTATACACACACATATTTGATAGCATATGGTCGACATAAATACTTAACAGAAAATTTGAAGCTATAACTGGAAAAAAAAAAGAATTATATTCCGCTATTATAGGTTTTTGTATAAAATGACCTCATTTTATGCGCGCCTTTTTATTAAAAAAATCTATTTTAGGAGTAACATGTTCACTAAAAAAATTAAATACCAGTAATTATACTACTACTCGTGTAATAAAAAAAAATGTGGAGTCTCTTTTCTTCAGTCTATATAACACAACTAGCAAACAAGAAATCAACACATTCTCATAAGAAAATTTTTTAAGAAAATTATTCCTTATATATAATATTATAAAATAAAGACCAGAGCATGTTTATTATATAATAATAAACACATTCTGGTCTTTACACATCGTGATTTTTCATTATAAATACACTTGTCATCTTACGAAGGTTGGGATATATGCAGATCGAATTTAGAGTTTCATCATCTGAAAACTCCAGAATCAAAATCACCTAACAAGTTGAAATGTGTCAAAAAACGTTTACGCTCGAATAGTAAATGTTAATTAATTATTAGTCAGTCATCACTGACCACGAGTTTGTGTGTGTCAGTCATCATCATAAGGTATTGTATGCGGTATGCATGACAATTTATAATAGAAACAATAACAGACGTGGCCCTTGTGATTAAAAACTCACCACATATTTTCAGAGGTGCCTCTAATTCCAGTAGGATGGGTTGGCTAAGAAATATCTCTCTGGATTTTAAACAGAGTCCGCGGACTTCCGACTCTGTCATCTGCACTATCTTTCCCGGCCGGCATCCTCGAACTGTAACGAAATTAATCAGAAATATTACATCTGTGTGTGCGTGAATATGATTTTTGTTAAATTAAAAAAGCTATAAACTCTGACGTGTGTTTTTGATTTTAAATGTTTTTCAATTTTAAGTTTTTAAATAAAAGTTTACCAAAGCTGAGAGAGGAATATGAAAGACTTAGGTGTAGGAAGAATCGTTGAAAAAAATGTTAATTGGAAATGAAAAGTTATTGCATTTAAAAATAAAACAGTTCATTGTATTATAAAGACTTGAAGTAATTGGTGAATATGTTAAAAAAAAACATTAAAAACTTTAAACTATAAAGAAATGAATTTGTAATTAATATTTTTTTAAACTAAAGCTCTAACCAAGCCAAGACAATTGAATTTTTCTAGTTTTTATTTAGTTAAAAAAATAATGTTGAGAAAAGATTGTTTACGAATCCAATCTGTTAAGGAAGAAAAACAATTTCTTTCTACTTAAAGTCATAATAAGTCTAACAAAAAAATCAGCATAAAAATGAAAAAAGAGAAAAAGACTACTTGACCGGTTCTCCCGGTCATCTTGAAGACAAGAGGGGTGAACGATGTTGCTCATCTAGTAAAACCGTCGCGCCTGTCTAATCAGCAAGGTAACACCCTAAAAACAGAGACGTGGATCAAAACCAAGCCTGAGAAAGGTTTTCCGTATATACCCATATATGTACTGTTGTCAGTCTACCTGTACGCTTGAGAAAATCCGCAATCAATATAGTTTTTTTTTAAAAAAAAAGAAAAGAAAAGAAAAAAAAAAAGAAAAAATGTCTACCGCCTTTATATACTTTTTTAAGTATCAAGAGTTTCTTACTTTAACTGTAGTAACTAACAAGCAAATAATACAAATGCATTCACTAGTAGTACATCACCAACAGC
Source organism: Acanthosepion esculentum (assembly GCA_964036315.1). Lineage (NCBI taxonomy): Eukaryota > Metazoa > Mollusca > Cephalopoda > Sepiida > Sepiidae > Acanthosepion > Acanthosepion esculentum. The sequence continues at coordinate 77,900,279 of OZ038507.1, forward strand.
TCTGTTCATATTTTTTTTAACTTAGGTATAAAAAAAAAAAAGGTAAAATTAATTTAAATAATCTTCAGGAAAAAAAATAACACACTTAAAAAAAAAAAAAAAAAACAGAATATTCAGTTTTTTAGTAATATCGTGTAGTGTAAATCATGGAAAATTTAAAAAAAGATACAAATGACCCCATTTTTTATTTTCATTTTTTTTAAACCAACACATGTCATATTCACAATTGTGCCATTTTCAACTTGTATACAATTTATTTTATTAAAAGGATAAACATTCATCTTACAAAAAAAAAAAAAAAAAAAAGACGGATGTTTACGCTATATATAGTTCTACCAACTACTTTAAGCAAGCTTTTTAAATTTAATAATTCGAGAAGGAAAGAACTAAGTTGGGGTCTGGCACTGCAAGAAGAATTGTTGAGCATGTAAGAAACTTGTACTCGTTTTTAAAAGTAACTCGATACTGCTCGGTCAGAGGCGAATGTCATGGCTCATCTCGTAGAGATCAGCTTTTTCTTAACTGGCCGACTATGGTTCAAGCCTTTTAAAACTATTTTCAACCAGATCTTGGACAATAATTAGAGGTTTCGTTTATGATTTTTTTTAATTATTTACCGAAGTCAGGTTTTTAAAAGCATGAGTGATAACCCACTTAATAAAAAAATAAAATAGACCATTTAAATTTAAATCGGTCAATCAGCTGTGCTTCACGTAACAGAATTATTACTAAATTTAAACAAACAAAACATACTGTTTTGTTTTAGTTCTCTTAATTTAAATAATAAAACAAATTGATAATCAGTCAACAAAATTTTTAGACGAAGTACTAATCATAGAATGGGTTGCTAATAAACATGTTAATTTAAAATAATTAAAATTGTTCAACTGAATTTATTTAATACTTTTTTTAGAGAGAAATAAAATAAAAATATTAATATTGCTTAATTGCATAAGAGAAAAAACTGGAGTTAAAAACAAGAAAATAAACTTTAACTGAAAGATATTCTTTAGGTGAAGAAAATCGTTAAGTCTAAAAAAAATTATTTTAAAAAAGAAAATAGGACATTTTAAAAGGGGAAAAAAATAGAGAAATTAAGATTAAAATTTTTCTAATTAAAAAAATAATGTGGTTCTTAAAACTTAAAGGAGAAAGAAATGATTGACAAACAAAAAAGTAAAACAGTTGAATTTTTTGTATATAATAAAAAATAAAATTTAATAAACGAATACAAATTGTCATGAATGTAAAAAAGAAAAAAATATTGAATACATTTATTAAATAAAGATTGGTTTAATTAATTAATTTCCTTATTTTTTTCAAACTACTGTACTAAAAATGAAAAATTGGTGCTTTTTTTTTTTAAAATATTCGACAAAAGTTTTTAAAGTAAAATCAGAGAGAAAAAAATAAAAAAGGATTTCGACTTAAAAAAATCTATAAAAAAAGTTAATTCTTAATTACATTTAATTTTTAAAAAACATTTTCTTAAAAATATGGGACCTACTAAAAACTGTATTATTATTACATACAAGAAGACTTAAAAGAAGTATTTATTAATTTTTTATTCTGCTAAAATTTTGGTGAATATAAAATTTTTAAGTTAAACTTCAGGAATTTAAACTATACTTTTTTTTTTATTTGAATGTTTTTTGGTTAGCAAAAAAATTTTTTTAAATGTTTAAATTTATAAATAAAAAAACTAACAGGTTGATCGACTATATAAAATAACAATAAAAAAAGTGACTAAAAGAAAGAATTAAGTTAAAAATACTAAAATAGTAATTTTTTAAATAAAGAGATTTTCTTAAAAGAAAAAAAAAGCATTTTAAATATATAAATAAAAAATAAATAACTCAACCCCAAACAATTGCCCTTATTAAATGAAAAAAAAAATCACGAATAAAAAAAAAAATGGAAAAAATTGTTCATCTATCCGAGCTAAGTTCTGAAAGAATCCCATGCCATTAAAAAAAAAAAAAAAAAAAAAGAACAACAAGCTTTACACGCACAACACATTTCAACACACATAGGAGAAGGAAAAAAAGGCGTTAAAAGAAACGAAGTTAGGGAACAACTAAGACATTTTTCCAATGTTGTTGTGTCTTCTTTTTTTTTTTTTAAGCAAAAGAAAGAGAAGTATTTTTTTTAACAAATACAGAGTATAGCTGCTACATAGGTATATGTCTCTCCCTAGTTTAGTGTTGTTGTATTTGTTAGATAGTTTTTGCCCACCTTCCAGCAGTCGCTTGATCAGATTGTCGACGTTAAACTCACAGTCCGCCATTTTACTGCTGTCCGGACTTGGGTGCGCCTGCGTGCCACTCTCACTACTACTATTACTACTACTACCACTATCACTACTACAACTGCTGCTGCTGATACTTAAGTTCGACACTACTGCAACTCCCCTTACAATTACTACTCTTACTACTACTACAAAGCTAAGCTCGTAAAAAAAAAAAAAAAAAAAAGAAAGAAAGAAAGAAAAATTGCTCAACTCGTTAAAAAAAAATCACTTCTGTGAACCACCCGTTATTTCTTTATGTATTGCCACCACCCCGTCAAAACAAAAATTTGACATATGGTCAGTATGTTTACGTGAGGTGGGGGGAGGTCAGTTATTTACCCACTCACGATAATTTAAAAAATCGCAGTATTGGTGGGTCATCTTACACTCCAAAAATTGACCGGTTCCTTCAGCTGTTACACACATCAGGATATGCCCATAACCCCCTCTTCCTCGTTAGTGCAATGGAGAGGTGTTGCCGAGCACGGGTCCCCTCATTAGAGTTCAAATTGTTCGTTGTTGGCTTCTGGTTACTATATAGCTCCCCTACTACCGACTAGATAAATAAATCAATTCAACCCTACATAATTTCCTCCTCAACTACTATTGCCACCACTCCCATCAAGGGTCCCACCAGTAGGGAAATGTTTTAGCAAGCTTCGTGTAGCGAATTCGAACATCACTAGGTGCTCCAAGTTTACACGTGCTAAATTAAAAATATAACTGTTCTTAAGCGCACACTTCAGAGATGTAAACTTTTCTTCTTTTTTTTTCTTTTTTTTTTTTTGTCAATAAGCTGAGATCTCTTACTCGGTGTGAGTCTCTGAGCGATCCTGCAATTGGCTTAGTATGGCCATGTGCCACACTAAGCCAGTTGGGGCACTTGTAGAATGATGTTTAAATTTGTTATGAATTGGTGAGTCTCACGAAAGCTAAATGAGTTCAGTCATCACAAACTTAGTGACACTATTTTACACTTTGTTGCCCTGTGCCACACTTTAGAGCGCCGTCGTAGAGTGATGGTTAACAATGCATTAAAAACTTATAACTTTAACATTTAAACTTGTAACTTTATAACTTGAATTTGTAACCTCCGATATAATTAGCAGAACAAACATATCTGTAAACTTGTGTTCTACTCTATTGCTCGTATAAACATTTATTTTAATAAAAACAATATTAGGAATGGATGAGGAAATATAATTTAAAATGTCGGAATTGTACAAAAATTAATACAGAAGTTATTTTAAAAAAACGATTTAAAATTGTATGAAAAACTAAGAAAATGTTCGATGGTGTAAAAATTAATATAAAAAGTATTTTTAATAAACATTAAATTATAGGAAAAAACAAATTATAAAACGGCAAAAATGAAGCCAGGCGGTTTATTAGAAGAAAAAAAAGAAATACGAATAAAAATTGATGTGTAAAGTCTAAAGAATTGAAAATGTTGTGACCAAGTAAATGGTTAAGCAATAACAAAACCAGGGTTGCAGATATATCATATAAGTACAGCAGAAGAGTCTTACACGACTAGTGAGTGTGTGTCGGTTGACCCAGTGTTCAAGCTATTCGACTAATATTTAACAGCCACCCCCGCCCCCACGAGCACAAGGCTGAGTTTACCGTGGATTCTCCGAGCCAAAAATATTACCTTAGAGCCCGTATAAACGGGTTCAGGGCCTGTCTACCTCACCGGACGAAACGTTGCCTTTCGGCAAAGCCTCGTCCGGATTCCTCCCTGCTCAAGACAGAGAGTTCGACAGCACAGTGCGAACAATCTGGTCGACTGTTAATATTTAACAGCCCCCACCCCCAGGGTGTATGTGGCACAAGGCCGCTTTAGCGGCCAAAACTATTCCCTGTAAACCCGTAAAAACGAGTTCAGGGCCTGTCTACCTCCCCGGACGAAACTTTGCCCTGCGGCAAAGCCTCGTCCAGGTTCCTCTCCGCCGAGGCGAAGAGTTTGACAGCAATGAACAATCTATGCGACTGTTCCCCGAAAGCCTTCTCTCCTACTAATCTTATAGTAGGCGGAAGAATTCAACATAGACTCTTTAGAGGGAGGACACCACAACAGAAAATAAAGGGGCTCCAAACTGGTGCTATAAAAATAAAACCCGCCAAAATGAGACCAGACGGTTTAAAATTTTTGTGGCAAAATTTTACAAGGATAACATTTTGTGTGTTGTCAAACCCAGTTAAATTTTAATTGAAAACGAATGTGATTTGATTCGAATCGATTTTTTAACCAATGGAGATAAAAAGTAACACCCTCTAAGGACTTCGGTTTTGATCTGATTGGAGTTACTTGAATGCTATATAAGCGGGGAATTTTTAATTGCAAGAGTAGAAAAAGACCACACTCGGGCGAAAGACCACCATCGGAGAGAAAGGACTACAGCTGAAGAAGAAGAAGATGAAGAAGAAGAACTCTTAAAAATCTACGAAAATTCTCTTTACTAAGAATGTATTTTCTGAACCTGAGAGAGTTTATCTCATATTTGAGAATGCCTGTTCCAAAACAATGAATATTTGGTCTAAATGACACAGAGAACTAGCTTCGATTTCAAGATTTGAACCTTTGAAATTTTGAATTATAAACTTTTTGAAGTAAGTAAATTTCTTTCGTTGCTAAGAAATTGATTTATATGAATTGTTGCTCGAAAAGAAAGTTGTTAAAATTCCTTTGTTGTTAAAGACAAAAATGTTTTTCATGAACTTGTTTTCGAAGAGAAAACAGATTTTGAAGAACGGTTAATCTGTCTTGATAGATTTAGATGCACAAGGGAAATTTTGTGCATGGCTTATACTGTAATTTTTGCAATTTGTATATTGTAAATATATTTTCTCATTTTGATTAAATGTTTGTTTCTTTGCAAATTTCATTTTGAGTAAAAGCCTTGTCTTTTCCGTCAACGCCTCTAAAAATACTTGTAATGGGGAAGGATAAGTGATTTGAAATCCCCCTGAAGCTTCCGCTCTTCTTCTTTCCATTTTTCCCCTTTTACTAGTAAGTAATCCTTACTAGCTATTCTTGTGTCTAACTAAGCCAACAACTACCAATTCTAAGTCTAAATTTGCCAACATTATGGCATTTGTGGTCGTTACACTGGAGTCATGTGGCTCATATCGTAAAGACGTTTCATCATTTGACATTTGGTATAAGCAACCAATAAGAGTTCAAGACTAATAAACAACGGACATTAAAAAAAAAATTTTCTTCGTTGAAAGGTCATCAGATCAAAGCAATTAAATAGTTTAACGTCCCAAATTATCGCGGTGGCTGTGGTGAAGGACCTTGCTCAATAACAATTTTTGAGTATTTTTTTTATAGTATCAAAAGTTTCTATTTTCATTTATACGATTTTGAAACAATCTTCCAGAGTATATGATAAAAAATAAAATCAATAAAAATGTGATAAATCAATAAAATCAATAAAAATGAGATAAATCAATAAAAACGTGTTAAAACAATAAAATCAATAAAAATGTGTACCTGACCACTGAAGAATTGTTTTTAACTTTTAATTTCGGATTTATTCTTTATTTATTACAGTTCTTCTTTGCGCCTCATGCAATGGCGCTACATAATCACAAAGACCTGAACCAAACAACAAAAACCACATTACCCGAGGACTTTCAGCAACAACTAGAATGGATATCATATGTAACTTGAAGAGAAAATAATGACATAATCAAGATTTTGACGTATAGTGGCGTGGAGCTTAGAGGTTAAAATGAATAGTTGATTTATCCACGCCAAGAAGATTAATGAAGGATGACAATGATGAGGATACACACGGGTAATTTTAACAATTAACAATCTTTCAGGAAAACAAATCAGAATTATTAAAATACGTAGTTTTAATGTATTGTCATAAAGAGGAAATGTTCATACAACAGATTAAATGATCTGACACAAATTAATATTCAAAAATGTCTAAAACAAAGGTAACAGAGTTCGTTGCTCACAAAAGGGATATGTGGTTTACATACGTTCAAACGTAGACAAAATGTGTTTGAAATACTTAGCTTTCTTGGAATGTTGAGAGAAATTTATTTAAAGTGCCGCGTGTTGGTTAGAGGTCAATAAAATAATTGGCGAGTAATTTTACACTGGCGAATACTTCAACGCTGGTCACACGGAACTGAAACGAAACTTTTCACGTGACTTCAGACACTTTCATTTAATTTTTCGACTCATTTTCTATACAAACAAAAAAATGAATTTCACACGGGCTCGTTACTTTCTTTCCTTCTTCTTCTTCTTGACTGACTGGCTAATTTATGTGAAGGCAAGGTTTTCATTGGCTCAAAACAAGTTCACATAGGCTGGCAATTTATTTCCTTCTTCCTAGTCCAGCAAATTTGCAGGGGATGGGTGAATGGAAATATTATTATTTCGCACTCACTACAGACGTTCCATAGCACATCAAATGTGTGATTGAGTGATTTGTTTTTTTTACGGCTTGTCAACCTTTTTCAGGTTATTTAAAGTCAGAAGAATATTTTTAGATTGTAAGAATCTTTTGAGATAATAATGATTTACTGACACGTGACTTATTAATTAATCCAGAGTTGGGGAGAAAAAGAGATGGATTCATACCTTTTGCAAGGGTAATTGGACGGAAGCAAATATAACGAACCCGACTGGCATTGCAATTCGGCTCTCCGATTAACAATTCCGAGCCATTATCAATTACACCACCAGCACATCCACGCTTATAGCACCTGGTATTCCCAAGTGGTCTCCCATCTAAGTACTGACCTGGGTGGATGTTGCTTAACTTCGGTAATCGAATCGAAACTCGACTCTCCAATTAAGAATTCAGAGCCTTTATACATTACTCCACCAGCATCATCCAAGCTTATATCACCTGGCATTCCCAAGCGGTCACCCATCTAGGTACTGACATGGATGAATGTTGCTTAACTTCGTTGATCATATCGGAACTCGACTCTCCGATTAACAATTCAGAACCTTTATCCATTACACCACCAGCACATCCAAGTTTATAGCACCTGGTATTCCCAAGCGGTCACCCATCTATGTACTGACCTGGGTAGATGTTGCTTAACTTTGGTAATGGTATCGAAACTCGACTCTCCTATTAACAATTCCGAGTCGTTATCCTTTACACCAGCCCGCACTCCCAAGTTCACAGCACCTGGTATTCTCAAGCGGTCTCCTCTGTTCTGACCAGACTCGACGTTGCTTAACTTTGTACGAGAACTGGACACTACATTGAAGAAAAGGTTAGGGAGGATGTCCCACTGAGAGATAGATAACAGTGAATTTGAGAAACCAATTTTCATGAAAAATTGTTTTAATTTTAAGATTTTATAAATTTCAACCGACTGTTCGGTGAATGAATGCAGAATATTTCCTTGTAAGGAAACGGATAATATTACCATTACTATTATTAGATTTGATATCTACTTAAGATTTTTTAATAATTTATCAGGTACTCTAACAGCAATTTATCTGAAGCGCTAAAGTACAACATCCCTTCAAATCAATTATAGATTAATTATTGCTATCACAAATTGCAGTTTATAGACAGTAAAGTTGCGATATATCCTGAGGCAGTGAAAAAAAAAAGAAAAAGATTACACTAGTTTGACCGAAAACCAATGACTAAAGATAAGAATTCTTTTACATTTTTACTTACTACCTTACTGATCGAGTGGTTAGAACGTTCGCTTTCCGACTCAGGTTCGAATCACAGTATGGTCGATTTGTCAGGAGAGTGACTTGTTGATGTCTCAGACATGCCTGCGTGCGGCACCTTTAGAAAGTGACTGAAAACCATATGACGGGTTGATCCAAGCCTTGTGAGTTAAATTGGGTAGAGAGCTATGTGGAGGTCATCGACGGTCGTGTCGTCACAAGTCGCCGATGGCTTTGGGCGTACTGCCGTTGTTCAAACCGCTGATCACGCCAGATTATGCGCCCTCTCCACGAGACGGTAACTAATGTACGCTCAGTATAGTTGCAGTGTGTTATGTCGGTGTAGAACAAAAAAAAAACACAAATATGTCTGAGTAAACGTCTGCAACAGAGATCAGCTAGCCACCTTAACAGACTCCCCCCTGCTCCCCACCTTTAAGTTCACAAAACAGAACACAAACAACAATCTCTTATCCAGATATAGCTCGGTCAGTAATGCACTGATTTAACTCTATTCTCTGGCTAGAGAGGCAGTTATAATACTTTTGGTACATCAAAAACGGGTTTGTTGTATATGAATTTCAGTAATGTAATATAAGGACAATAAAGGAAAAGCTAGAAAAAGGGCTAACCATCAGTTGTAACAAAAAGGTGTTTTTGTTTACCATTTCACTCCAAGCAAGGCTACAAAGCCACTAAGGCGGAGGTAGGAGTTAATGAATGTTAAAGAATATAAGAAATTTTTTTTAAAAATATTAAGGAGCGAGGATAAAAGAACAGAAATTAAGAAGACAGAAGATAACGATTTAAATTTTTGAAGATCAAACTTGAATGGAAAGTAAGATACTGGAAGAGAGTTGCACAAGCGAGAAGTGTGAGAAAAGAAACTGTTAGCATAGAACTTGCGTTTATATCTGTGGAGTCAGTCTACTCCGATTTTAGGTAGAAAAATAAAATCCGAGTGTCATGTCCACAAATTACAATACAAAATTATAAACAACGCGAAGAAATGATCTTCGCAAAAAAGAAGACCAAGTTAAATATGACAATAACATTTATACAGTCAGATACTGGTATTTACATATTAGATTCAGTTGTTTTTTGTTGTGGCCATGAAGGGACCAGTAGTTTGAGTGTTCAAAGTGAATAGTTGCAAGTGAATATGCAAAGTTCGAAGTTATTTTGTTGCAAGTGAGCTTATAATATTCGAAGTTATTTTGTTGCAAGTGAGTCTGCAAAGTTCGAAGTAATATGTACGCCAATATGTGTGCGTGCGTGCGTGCGTGCGTGCGTGCGTGTGTGTGTGTGTGTGTGTGTGTGTGTGTGTGTGTGTGTGTGTGTGTGTGTGTGTGTGAAGTATACGTTAATGAAACGTGTGTGACTGCTGACTGATTTCGGGCGATATCAGTAATTTTAAATCACAATGAACAACGAGAGTTGACACAAGACTTACTTCGACACGGCTTTGTATGTAGGAATATTATCGCTGAATGACGCGTATCGAGGTTGGGCTGGTTCACTATCTGCTCCGTTTCGCAGATCTGTCCGTTGGCTGTCCTGTTTCAGATCTGGTACTGACTGATGCTTACAAGCTGTTTTTATCGTTTATGGGTCAGCTCCGAATTGCTATCAGAGTTTTGCGCGAGAATGTTTTTAGTAATCCGAGCCCTGACCTATTTCCATGCCATTTGGAGTTCAACCGCTCGTAGAGAGCATATCACGTGATTTTTTATGTCCAATCAGGTCCCAGAGACCATTTATTTAATTTTGGAGTCGTGCTTGTACAGAATTATAAAAAAGTTTTTTGTATCTACTGAATTTAGGGAGATTTATTTGAAGGCATCTCTCACTCGTTTGTGCTTCACTTATTGGCCGTAAAATATAGGAGTTTATATCCTATACATCTGACCATTTCAACTGTAAAATAATGAGACCTAGCCGTCAATCTAGTACTGCGCTTAAATTCAGAGTCGAGGCACCATGTTTTATTTATTGAAATACACAATACAGTTTTGAAATGGAGAGTTTACAAAAGAATTTGCGTTAGCTGAATGTTTCTTATGCAATAATGAAGTCCTTAGTGAGTGTTTAAACAAATGACTTATTTGTTTTCGTTTGTATGTGGACTATTGTTTGTGTGTGGGTGGAGTGTAGTTGTGTGGTCCCAAAGAAGTCCGAGACAAAACCGTTATCTTTGGTTAATCGGTTTATAGGGATAGAAACTATTGCATGTGCTAGGCGTGTGCGTGAGGGACCACCAGATGAAAAGGCTAAATATAGAATTCTGAGTCAGTCTATGGTGCCTTCCGATTGGCCAAAAAAGATGTGATCTTGCTTACATGACCTGTTCAAGATTACCTCCGCGTAGCACTCAGTCGACGGCACCGTATTACTGGCCATCGATTGTTCTCTTTTTAGCAGGGAAGAAAAAAAAACATGAAACATGACGAGATCTCAATTCTACAAGTTCGGTACCTGTCGCTTTGCAGACGGTAAGATGACCGCGACACTTATGTCCATTTCATTCAAAGTGTGTGTGTGTGTGTGTGTGTGTGTGTTGTGTGTGTGTGTATGTGTGTGTTGTGTGTGTGTGTGTGTGTGTGTGTTGTGTGTGTGTGTGTGCGTGTGTGTTGTGTGTGTGTGTTTGTGTGTGGGTTTGTGCGCGTGTGTATGTGAGTGTGTTGTGTTTGTGTGCGTGTTTGTGTGTGTGTTTGTGTGTGTGTTCATGTGTGTGTGTGTGTGTGTGTGTGTGTGTGCACGTATCATATAATTCTGACTGTTATTTCGTTCCTTAGTCAGAGCGTACTTTACGCCTTGCACTTACCTCAGATAAATAATGGACATTTCCTGTTTGGTTGCTAGGATACACCTGTAATAGCTTGCCTGTCCCCTGCCCTCAAAACGGAGGAAATATAGATTTGGTTTGTTTGAAGAAAGAAAGAAAGAAAGAAAGAAAGAAAGAGGAGGCGATAACACTCTCATACGTTTCACGTCTGCTTCCATGAAAATCTTGTCACTTTTAAATCATTTTTATACCCATACTTCTTTAAACAATAACCTGCTCTCATATTTATGATTATTATTGTAAGAGCTTGTTAAAGATGTTAAGTCCAAATATTTAACGAGGCAATAGAAGGATTTCCATGGGTATTTTATAGTCGTGGGAATTGTAGTGAACGTATTCAATCATTAACTTAAGAATTAATATTCATCAGAAGATTCAAATAAAAACTGCGAAATGTTATTAGTTGAGTCATTTTAAGTTTTCTTTGGCTTACCGACATATCATGTTGAAACACCGATTCTCGGCCGATCACCGAAGTTAAGCAACATTGAACCTGGTCAGTACCTAGATGGATGACCACTTGGCAATACCATGTACTGTAAGCCCCTGCCATCATTCATTGGGCCAGCGCATTGGGATAATAGCCCATTCTTCCCCAGGAACGTCAAAGGGAAAGATCTGGATAAGGCCTACGTCCAACAAAGGACTTTCACATGATAATTAAGATAAGATTTTCCTTTGAATTACCAATACTTCCAGATCTTTCGCAAGTGTCACAACTCCTTATGAACCTTGTGAGAAAAAAAAATTTGAACAGTCTTTTGTGACTGTTCAAAGTTTTCTTATAATGATTGGTGCAACTGTCACCTCGATCTTCCAAAAATGCTATCTCGCAAGATCTAGATATTTTTAAGTTTCTCTTTTTTTTGTTTACAACTGTATCTGATGGCTTTCACTAGAGATCATGTGACAGCAAGTCTTCTAAATACTCTCGCAACCAACTGAGTATTCTTACTAATATTATTAATACTATCTCCTAGACGATTTCAATCCTCCTTTAGATTTCTAATTATTGAAGTATTTTGTAACATTCTCCGGGGCTGTTTGAAGAACGTCAGTGATTATGGGGACAGTCGTAACTTTCATATTCCACAATATTTTCATTTCACTAGCAATCACTTGTTCGGCTCAAATGTCTTTGGGAAAGGAACGAATCCATTTCTTCTTCCTCTCTAGCTCTATGTTAAATTGCAGGATAGACTTGTCTCTTTAGCTTGTTGTGGCAACCAATCTAGGATAACTCTGAATTCAAAATCATGGAGAAGGAATTCCGATGTTTTTCAAAAAATCTTATGGCAATTCGCAGATCAAAAAAATTAAAGGAAATCTGTAAATAGCCCTGATCACTACTGCTGCATAAGATGAAGTGCCGTTGCCGATACTGTGGTTTGAAACTAGATCGCCAGTGAGTAACATGGGCGACTCCATTATTTAGTAGATCACGTGATCATAAAGGAAGTGACTAAATAGGAAGTAGAGTAATGAATGTACGATCACTGTTCACTCTTGGGGTTCAGTCGATCAGACTGTTCGTAACTGTTGAACTCTCTACCTCGGCAGAGAGGAACCCGGACGAGGCTTTGCCGCAGGGCAAAATTTTGTCCGGGGAGGTAGACAGTCCCTGAACCCGTTTATGCGGCTTCAAAGGGAATATTTTTGGCCGAGCCTACTGGCTCGGAGAACCCACGGTTAACCTCGGCCTTGTGCCACATACATCCCTCGTGGGGGTGGGGGCTGTTAAATATTACCACTGTTCACTCTTCTTGAATCACTATTTCTACCCTATCCTGGAAGATCTCTTTGTTTGTCCAGCGTTAGTTCTTTGCCATACTGACTTGAATTCACGTTAAGTGTTTTATTTAATTTTTCTTTTTACTTTTGAAGCTTTTCTCTCTTTTATTTTTCAGTTTAATTCCTTAAGCCTTATTTTTTTCTGTTAATTTTTATTTAATTTTCCACCTGTAGTCGTTTTGTCCAATTTTTTCTCTTTAATATCTTAGTCAAGTTTTAATCTTCCCCCCCTATCACTTTAGTTGTAAGCAGTAAATTTTGGTTTCCACTTGGTTTTATTAACCAAGCGTTAATTTTTAACATCCCCTCAATTTTTTTTTTACCTCGTCTCACTTTAATCTTTTTTATACGTGTGACTTGCTTGTTTTATTTTCAGTAAGCCGAGTCTTAAAGGCGCTCTCCTGACCCATTTCTGTTTTCTTATTTTGTGTTTTATACGTGTGACTTGTTTTTTGGCAAAGACAAGTTTTATTTATTTTTCTTTTGTTGGCCCACCCTTGACTCTAGTTCGTTTTTTGTTTAGTTTGAAAATTATAAAAGAAAAGTATAAAAAAGAATTATTATTGGCAGCTCTAAATTAGGGTAGCCAATGAGTGACGCTGAAGAATGACTGCCGGAGCCCGGCGAAGTAAAGCAAAGAGCCTGAAAGGAAGAAAAAAAGGCCGAAGAAGGATGCGGCTTGTTGGTTTAAAGAGCTAATATGAGGAATTCGTCAAGGGGAATGAGTTCCTCACGATTCCAGAGGCGTTGAACGCCCTAAATACGCGTACAATCTCCCTGCTGACCACCGACGTGAAGAGTCGGAAATTAATTGGGGTCAGCAGGGAAACTATGGAAGAGGCGCTAAAGACTTTGAGCGTTGCACCAAAGGTCCTAGCCAAGAGATCGAATGCGATGTGGAATATTCTCCTAGCTAGCGATGAAGAAGCAAAAAAAAAAACTGGCCGGGAGTATACTAATGGCCAAGACAGTGAGGTTCCAGACGGAGTACATGGGGATGCGTAAGATGAGGATAACGGTCCATGGTGTGTCAGCGGACATTAGCTAAGACCGGGTGGTTTTTTTTTTTCGCCAATTACGGACAGGGGGACGAGGTCAGTGCGGTCATTAGTAGATCCAGCACTGGGGATATCGTTCTGCAGTTAACTCTCACTCGACAGAGCTTTGGCAAGATCCCCAACGTGCTGATGTGCCGTGAAAAACGGACGGATGCTTGTCGTGCTAGAAGGCCAACGACCCTTTTGTTGGATGTGTGGTGCCCTGGAGCACATGTCAAAGGCGTGCCCCGGGAAGAAGTTGGCAGCACAACCACAACCGACGATGACAGCAGCAGCAACAACAGCAGTAACAGCACTAGCAGCAACAAAAGCTGGAAAGGACCCCAACGAGGTCTGGACGGAGGTGAAGAGGGGAAAGAAGGCAACAAAGCCACCCTCTCCCCAACATCGGGAAGTTCCATCCCCGAAACAACGCCAACCCCTACCGGGTGAGCGGCGTGAAGAGGTGCAGCAACAACAGCAACAACAACAATAGAAAACGCCGCAACAAGGGAGGCAGAGGACACCAAAGAAACATAAAACAGGAACAACAAGGTCAACAAGAGAAAACAGCAACAACCACAGCAACAAGAACAACCTAAAAAGCAGCTACGACGCGAAACGGAGATGGAGGTGGAGGAAATGCCTCCGCCTCGCTCATCATCTTTCAAGAGGACCAGGGAGGAGTAAGGCGGAGTAGATAAACCAGTGGAAAGGCATGCTGGATAAAGCAGGTCGGAGAGGAACATGGACAAAGCCAGGTCCCTATCCGTCCTTGCCGCGCCAAAGGCAGTTTCCGAAATTGTCCTGCACAAAGCAAGGAGCCCCCACCTTCATCTACCCTAGCTCCTCCCACTATCCCTCCACCTCCCCTGCCAGTTCAATGCCTACTCCCCCCTCATTCACCACTTCTTCCTCAGCCCCGATGCTATTTGCAAAGTAGACAGGAAAGAGCTAGAAAAAGGCCTGTACAACCAGGAAAAAAACTTTATTAGGCCTTTTATTTAAAATAACTACAGTGGATGGGAAGTCTACAGACCACCCCCGCAATTTTCCCAAGGTCCCAGAGGTTATCACTTGCGTAAGAGACACTGGGTGCTACTTAAATATGTGGAATCACGTCTTTGAGGCCAAAGACGCATTCCCCGAGATAAGGATATTTGGGTTGGGTTCGCCCGAGCTGAAGAAATTAATGAGATTTTGCACAGGGATGGTCGCAGTGTTGCTCCATTTCTCCTTATATAGGGTAATAAAACTAACTTATCCTATGGACGTTGGCGAAATTGTATTGGATGGATGGATGGATGGATGACGTTGGAGTTGGGCACAGGGAGTTTGGGACAATTCGTCGGCGTCCTTTCAGCTTCAGATTTCCGTCCCGTATGTGAATAAGTTAATTGTTGTTTTTTCCCTTTTCAGCCCTAAAAATTTATATCAAGATAGCCAGTCTGAATGCGAATGGCCTGAAGGTTCGGAGTAAGGCGGCCCGGCAACTTCGTGACCTCTTGTCGTTCGGTGTGGATGTCGCCGCGATCCAAGAAACTCACTTTGTAACGTCGATGCGTGTGCACTGTCTAACGACTTTGTCGTCTATTCAGCATACGGGGAACGACAGGCCAGAGGGGTTTCTTTGCTGGTGAAGCGTACCCTGGGCGCGAGGGTGGACCTTGTCCATGCGGATACCGAGGACCGGTTGATCGTGGTCGATATTGCTGTGAAAATGGCTCGTGTCAGATGGTTGCCGTTTATGCACCCAACGACCGGTAGGAGCGCGTCACGTTTTTTCGGTAGTTCGGTAGTTAGGACGGTACCTGGTGGGTTCAACGCGGCTAGTTCTAGTGCGGGACTGGAATGCCGTCCTGGACCCCAAGATAGACAGGGGCCGGGGAGCTAGCCGGAAGGCAGGTGATCGTAGCTTGGTTAATCCGATCGGCGAGTTTGGTCTCATCGATAGATACCAGGTCGATCACCCAGAGGGGGAAATGTGGACGTGGTCACTTAAGTGGCTGTCTCTCCGGATAGCCAACTACCTGGATAGAACGTTAGTCAGAAGAGCTGACATAGATCTACTAGATTGTCCCACGTTCCACTGGTTAGGCTATTTGGACCACAGACTCGTGGCGTTAGATCGTAGGCCTGGAATGGAAATTCAATCTGTCTTTACTGGACAGGCGGGACTAGCGTAGCACAGCGGGAACTAGTGGGGGCGGTTATTGGGAATAGGTGGTAGGATAGGCTTAAGGATGGGATTAGGTCCTTCGACACCGATTTTAGCAAAGGGTTCTCCCTAGACAAGAGCAACAAGGTGTAGGCTCTTCAGGATAGTTTTTCCTGGGCGGAGGCTGGGGGATACCCTAGAGATAGCCGTAGCTAGAGAGGCTCTGGAGTGTTTGGCTAACAAGCGCTACATGGGTCAGGTAATTAGACATAAGTTAAGCAAGATGTCTTCCAAAGCTGTGAGCATGGGCGCAGAATTGCGCAAGGAAGAGTTTCGTCGAGGTTCCGATCGTTACATTCGGGAAGTCGAGACCCCGGAGGGGCGTACTCTGTGGTCGACTAATGAGGGGTGTGAGGCGTTTCGGCAGCATTTCGAGAGCCGCTTTACCAAGGAGTCTGGTCTCTGCGACGAAGAGTTTCGTAGCTATTTGACTGACTTTCCTCAGCTTTCGCCGACTGAAGCAACTAGCTGCGAGGGAGAGATCACGGAGAGCGAGGTCTAGACGACACTGAAGAAGGTCGGCAGAGGCAATTCACTGTGACTGGATGGTTTGTCTCGATTTTGACAGCCGTGTTCAACAACTGGTTCAGCCAGGGTCCGTCCCTAGCGGGATCTCCAAGGGTGTGATCACGCCGTTGAAAAAGGGCAAGGGTGTTGGGCGGGATCTAGATGGCTACAGGACCATAACTCTGCTAAACACAGGTAAAAATTTTGGCCAAGATCCTGACGGAGGGTTTGCAGTCAGTTACCGATATTCTGTTGGGACACGAGAAAACTAGCGCTGTGAGGGGCCGAACATTTCAGAGCAACCTGCATCTGATCTGCACGATCCTAAAGGGTGTAAAAGACGACGACGAGGCCGCGCTGGTCAATTTGGATCAGTTCAAGGCATTTAATAGGGTCGACCATCGCTACCGTCTGGCTACTGCAGGCTGCTGAATTCCAACCCAACTTCTGCCACTGGATTAGCCTGCTGTATCGTTTGCTGTGGTACAGGTGAACGGGAAGCTGTCGGGCGCTTTGGATGGTACATTCATTATTACAATTGGTTCACCAAAACAGAAATTACTTCTCCCCACAAGCTTAAGGTAAAAAAGCAGGGCAAACTGGGTTCTCTAGCCTTGGAGAAGGTCAACTTAAAACTATTCATTATATTTCACTTAGAGTTGATTGAGGTGTGCGAGTAGTGTTCATAGAGGTATCTTTCACCAAGGATAAAGTGACAGCAAGTTTTTCAATACCCCACGACTTAGTATCCTAGGTGTTTTCAACAATGTCATCTGGATCGACTCAAACACTTCCTTTAATTTCCTCCAGTCTTTCATCTTAGGTTCTTCGCAACCATTCCTAGTGCTCCAATAACGACTGACATGACCGCGACGTTCCTGTTCCGGACACGGTGGCCACATTAGTATTATTAATGTTTATTAATGTAGATAAAACACCTCTTTATTCTGCGAAAGAAGAAAAGCCATTAAACTTGGCTGTTAGGAAATGTGTGTGTGTGTGTGTGTGTGTGTGTGTGTGTGTGTGTGTGTGTGTGTGTGTGTGTGTGTGTGTGTGTGTGTGAAGTCACCCGGGGGAAAGATATTGTCCCAGCGGGAACAAGTCCCATGTTGGTTTATTACTAACCTCATGAGAGGTGAAAAAAAAGGAAAGAGAGAGAGAAGAAGATATGCACATCATTTTATAGCACTGAAACAGTGCCATCTAACGGCATCTTGGCGGATCAATGGGGGTAATCTCCACAACGCCACTGTCACGTTTTTGGTATGCTGCTCTCTCACTAATAATAATAATAATAATAATAATAGTAATAATAAATTGAAGAAAGAGGGCTATACACCTTTAGATTCCAGTAAATGTGTACAAATGAATTACAAGCAGAATTATAATACAGATATCACGAAGGGCTTTATCTGTGTAAAATGCGTATGCGTTTGTAGTTTTTTGTTTTCTTTTCGTTTGTTTGTTTGTTTGTTTTTAGACAAATATGTAGTGAAAAATGTCATGATGCTATTTCTGACATTAGGCCTTTAGTTAGGACCCAGTAGGAAAAGGTATACAAGAGAAATCAAAGGGAATAATAATAATAATAATAATAATAATAATAATAATAATAATAATAATAATAATAATAATATTCGAAAAAATGTGAAAAACGAAAAAAAGAATAGGTACGCTTGGAATGATAAAAAAGGAACACAACAACACATGTGGGGGATTTTAGTTTTTTTTTTGTTTGTTTTTTATGATCAGTGGAAAATGTCATAAAGCCATTTCTGATCTTAGGACACGGAAGGAAATGTGTATACAACAGAAATCAAGGGAAATAATAATAATAAATAAATAAAATTTTGATAATTTCAAAACTGCTCAGAAAGTGTTCTCGTTCTCTCTCTCTCTCTCTCTCTCTCTCTCTCTCTATCTATCTATCTATCTATCTATCTATCTATATATATATTATAATATTCAGTGCACTTAATTATTCAGTGTTTGTTACCATCGGTCCGTAAGCGATTATTTCCCTTTTTACTGAGCCCTCTAACAAACATTAAGTAGAAATCACATAAGAATTGAGAGTTACCTCCCCATGAAAGTGCAACACCAGTAAAGTCCATTTTTTCAGTTTTTCTTCTTCCAGATATCTCGAATTAAAGTTTTTACTTCTTTTTTTTTTAGTTTTGGTTTACTGTTGTAGATGGATGTTAAATTATATATAGGATGAAATAACTCGTTTGGTTTTTACAAACATATATACATACATTCAAAAGAGTCTAAAAGGTGTAAAAATAGACTTTAGTTGAGTTAAAATCTTTGGGTAGTTGGTACACACAAAATCTGTACTTTAGGAAAAAAACTTTCAAATAGTTGGCCCATAAAAAAACTGTGGTTGAGAAATAAACTTTTATCGTTAGCGAAGATTCATTGACCTTTGGTTTTTGCTGTTGTTGTTGTTGGCGATGATTCGTTTGAAGTCGCCGACACTTGATCGTCAGCGAAGATTCACAGACCGTCTCTAGTGTTATTGGAGATGATTCGTTTGAAGTCGTCGTAACATGTTTCTTTCGGCACGCGCTGGGGAAAGAAAAATCTATGTACACGCGTCTTCTCTTCGGCTTGGGGACAGCCGCATCTCTGCTCGTTGAATGTCGAAATCTGCGGGCTTTTATAAGAATTTTTCCCGATATTAGGCTCAAGAATAATAGGAATTTAATTTTTTCTGATTGGTCAAATATTTCACATGGTGATGTTAATTTCTAACCAACAAATATTTTGATTTAAACGGTGCATGTATTGTGGAATCTTTTTGGCATGTTTGTAATATTATCTGTTATTGGGCGGGTTTTAATTTGGTATGGATATGGGTATGTAATTGTGTTTAAAATAGCGTTTCTTTCCTATATGGTGATGCTGTGGAGAGTCTACAGGATTAATTAATTAATGACCACTGACAATCCATTTCGTACTGATTAATTACATTTTCCAACTTTAAATATAGTACTTGAACGCAAACTGAAAAACATATTTACATACATATATACATGTTGATTGCGACGTCTTGTCAGACGATTGCCACTCCTTAATTGAATGACCGTCCGTGAACCCGTTAATGACTTTTCAGTCCTGCCAACGACTTGCACATCTTGGAGCAGATTTGGTACTCATGACCATTGACGTTGGTTGAGATGACATGCTGTTGTAGCATACCTACGGACGATAATGGGTATGTTCCCATCCACATCAATACAGTAGTAAATACTGTATGTTGGTTTGCAGTTGGAAATTCGTCTCTAGCTATGCTAGTCAAAGACTCTGCCTTTGGGCAGAGAGGATCCTCAGACGATGCTATGTCGCAGGGCAGAATCTCGTCTCGGGAAACAGCTACCCGACTCCGTTTTATACGGAGTCTACGGGGATTTTTTATCCGAGATTACTGGCTCGGATACCCCACATTAAATTCGGCTTTGTGCCACATCTGACCGCGTGGGGTGGTTGGTAGATATCCTGCATTTGGACATTCATTGTGGAATTCACTTGACTCACTTCTAGCAGTTGACTACTTCTTCTACGCGCCGCTGGCGAATCTTATATGTGTTGTTCTTGTCTTAAGTATTATCGTTCATTACCAACCTTCGTGTGATTATTCTATTCAGTAACCTTCCCTAAGTTAAAACAAATACATACATACATACATACATACATACATACATCTTGCCTGTCAACGAGTAAGACCACCTCTTGGTACAAAAATTACCTCCACACACCTGAGAGATTGTGCACACGAAGGTGACTCTTGATTCAGGATAGGGTTTTAAAAACTCCGCGACAGATGACACATACACGGGGATTAGGTGAATCAGGTATACAATCTCCATGCCTACGCAAATGACTCACTAGACCAACCTTGGAGAGACAGATTCTCCCATACAGGTGTGATATTCCTTACTCTATATAATGAGTATATTTTTTTACTCAGACTCGCCCTTTCTGTGAGCACGTTTTACTTTCTGAAGTTTGATTCGATATGATTCAAACTCTCTGATAGACTGATTGATGGTGTCTCTCTAGCCAAGTCTGTTTGAAGCCATTTCTTCCTAATTTTCCACAGGAATGGCAGTATCCTTCAAAGACCTTTTGAGACAGTCCTTAAAACTCAACCTTGACTTGCACTGACGACGCTTACCAATAGAAAATTCTCCATAAAACAGCTGCTTGGGAATGCGGTTATCATCCATGCTGACAAGGTGACCAGACCAACGAAGGCGAGATCCGAGGACCATGCTCTCAATACGAGGCAGCTGGCACCTCTCAAGCACTGCAGCGTCTGGTGTAAATGACAGCCATTTTATTCTCAAGATCCTTCGAGCACATCCCCGATGAAATCTTTCAAGAGCTTTGAGATGCCCCACCTATACACACCCCAGGTCTCACAGACATACAAAAGGGCAGGGAGAATACAAGCTCGGTATACACCTAGCTCGGTAGAGGTTTTAATATCGCGATGGCTCCATACACTTTCCTCAAGCAAACCAAAATATCTGGCAGCTTTTTACATCCAAAAAATTATCCTGAGATAGTGTGCTACCAAGGTAAACAAAATGATCACCAACTCTGAGGCGCTTCCCATGCACAAATATAGTGATTTTCCAAGCGTAGCTTAGATGTGGCACAAGGCCGAAAGTATGGGGCACCCAGTGAGGATCGAACTCACTACTCAGTTGTAATTGTTCTAGCGAGACAAGCTTGCTAACCATTATACCACCTCGGGGTGCCCATGCACAAATATATCAGGATTCACAAAGCTCTTACCTGGTGCAGGTTGTTACATGACCACAGTCTTGCTCACACTGATGGTACAGACTCCAAAGAAGTAGTCCATGTGTTTCTGCATCTCACCCAGAGTGTAAAAAAACAAGTCACAGTCAGCCGCATATAGTACATCTTGAACCAGCGCCTTGAGTACCCTTGAACCAGATCTAAAGCGACAAAGACTGAACAATTTACTAGTATATCGATAGAGAATATAAATACCATTGACATTCGTTCTTAAAGCGATCTTGAAAACAAACGCAAAAAAGATTGCAAAGAGCTGTGGTGCAAGAATACAGACCTGCTTAACTCCATTCACAACTGAAACAGGGTCTGCAAGGGCACCGTTAAAGTTAACCCAGGCATTCATATCACTGGGAAGAGATCGAACTTAAATAGGATGTGCATATATATATATATATATATATATATATATATATATATATATATATATATATATATATATATAACTAGCCGAATTCAGTTATACTCTTTTTCTTTTTCTTTCCGACTTTGCCAGGGTGCAAATTTTTTGTAGATGACATGCCGCCAATAATTACTCAGGGTAGGCAGCTTGTGACCTTTATGTCGCAAATTTGCAAAAAACATTTTGCATTTTATGCATCATAATCAGAGTAACCTTCATAATTTTGTTGGATTAGGTGTATATTGTGCCACACATGTAGCTGCTGATTTATTTTATTCACGATAGGTACTGCCTACTTTGCCGACCTAGACGTCCCTGATATATATATATATATATATATATATATATATATATATATATATATATATATATATATCAAAGTGAACATTGAAGTCAACACTTAGAGGCGATAGACTGTTTCATGCTAGACGCAATCGTCAGGATACGAGTGCTGTTATTTTTCTCGGCTATTTCTATATACGGATCAGTGGTGCATTTTGGGTAGTCTATTTTGGAGGTTATTTTGCCGGAAGTCGATAAAAATATTTAAAAAAAATAAACGACTTCCGGTAAAATAACCTCCAAAATAGACTACCCACAATGCACCACTGACCCGTATATATGAATAACCGAGAAAAATAACAGCACTCGTGGCCTGACGACTGCGTCTAGCATGAAACAGATTGTCGCCTCTACGTGTTGACTTCAATGTTCACTTTTATATTTACACACGCTCTATCTCTGATATTGAGCACTTTATCCCATAAATATAGCACACCTTAAGACTATATTTCTTCATATATATATATATATATATATATATATATATATATATATACCGTTTTAAAAATGCAGGAGGTGGGCCTTACACTATTTTCGAATGAAAGGCTTAAAAAATATTGTAAGCCCTACTTTTGTCTACGTTATGCTGACACTTACTATTTTCCATTCCATCAATGATTCTGAGACTCTTCATACACAACCTAATTACCATCATCCATCCCTTCAATTCACCATCGGAAGTGGAAAAGAATTGCATTTTGCCTTTTTTTGGGTCGTACTTGTTGAACGTAAAGATGATTTGTTCATTACCAGGGTTTATCGGAATCCCACGTTCACAGGTCTGTACACCAACTGGAATTCTTTCGATCCTAAATCTCGTAAGATAAACTTGATTTCTACCTTTGTAGTTGATTTGTTCTCCTTGTAGACTTGATCAAGAATTGGAGAACATCCATCGTATATTTTGTGACAATGCTTATCCTGTTAACGTCATTAAAGGTGTTGTTGAGCGCAAGATTAAACGCTTTGAAGAACCTGTAGTGTTCGATCCTAGCCTGTGTCCCGTTTATTTAGAATTACCGTGGCTAGGTGGAAAATGTCAAACACTGGCTGACAGAGTTTCGGCTTGTGTTATATCAGGTTAATCTACTGCCAGGTTGCGTGTTATTTTTTAGAGTAGTTCAGTGCTTCGTTCATTTGTCAAAGATGTGTTGTCCTATTTTCAAAGTAGTTCTATCGTACATAAATCCAAATGTCAGTGCGAAGCTGAATACGTAGGACGAACCAATCAGCGACTTGAAACCCAAATTAGTCAGCACGTTCCTGCCAGTATAAGACTGGGTAGCTTGAGTCACTCTTCCAGAGTAACTTACTCTGTGCATGATTCAGCCATCGATCAGCACTTACTTGACAACCCAGACTGTACTAACAAATAGCTGAACAATTCTTTAAGTTTTGCACAGAGCCTGGTCCACTTATCATTTACGTCTTCTTGAAGCGGTTCGCATTAAGTTACATCAACCGACTCTGTGCAAACAGAAGGCGCATTTCATTTGCCCCCCCCCCCAGTCTTTTAGGAGGTTCATGTAACCATTTTTCCATTTTACACACACTTGGAACTATCTATTTTTTATTCGTAAATTATTTTACAAATAAATATATTTTAATAGTCCTGTTCGATAATTTTACCTCCTCACCTTTTTTTTTTTGCTGTGCTGAAGTACCCAGATCTTTGTTCGCATTAATTACGTCAACGTTTTTCTTCTGACAATGTGTTGACTGAAAGGATTCCTTAAGGTCAAACTTTTGCACAGAGTCTGCTCCACTCATCATTTACGTCTCCTTGAAGCGGCCCATATTAAGTTACATTAACCGACTCTGTGCAAACAGAAGGAGCATTTCATTCGTTCCCTCAATCTTTTAGCAGATTCATGAGTACTATTTTCCATTTTATACACACTTGGAACTATTTATTTTTTATTCATACGTTATTTTTTTTTTTTTTTTTTTTTTTTTAAGCGTATCACCCCGAGCAAGGCCGGTGGCCACTATCACGCAAGGGGTTACAGAAGGGTTGGAGGAAGAGCAGATAGGAGTGGTAAAGGAAGGGATGTGGAGAAAGAGAAGGACGGAGGGCCGATCGAGGTAGGGAGGTTACGGGAGATATAGAGCGAGAGCAGATAGGAATGGAAGATGTCAGGAAGTGGATAGATCAAGGCAACTGGAGATGACGATTGACGCTACACTTAAACCGTTGGAGATTGTATTTGTCAGGGAAACAGTAATAGGGAAGGGAGTTCCATAGGCGAGATGTGCGAGACATGAAGCTATTGGAGTAGAAGAGACGTCTACACCTAACAGTTTCAACGGTGAAGGGGTGGGAACGGGATGCCAGCCTCGTAGGACGCTTGAATTCACGAGGCTTAGGGACAAGTGAAAGCAACTCCTCAGAGCAATTACCGTGGAAGTACTTGTAGAAAAGGCAGAGTGATGCAACATTGCGTCTATGAGAGAGCGACTGCAGACGAGATGACAGATCAGGGCCAATCACATTGCATATCCGTCTCTGGATCTTATCAAGAACCCCGAGGCAACACGCAGGGGCCCCAGACCATAAATGGCAGCAATACTCCATGCAAGGTCGAATGGTAGACTTATAGACTTAGAGGATCGATTCAGGGGAGAAGAATTTCCTGGCTCGGCACAGGGAACCAACTTTTCTTGCGGTGGATGATGCAATTGACTCGATGTATTTGTTCCATCTCAGATCAGCGGACAGCGTGAGACCGAGCAGCCGCAGAGAGGAGCTCTCGAGAAGTTGGTTCTCAGACATTCTGATGGGATGCAGGGATGGGTCCTTGTGGTGGTTAATGGAGAGCAATTTTGTTTTAGAGGCATTAAAGCTGACCATCCATTTCTCTCCCCAGTCCACAACCGATTGGAGGTCCTTTACTGTGCTTCTGAGTTCTCCTCCTGGATCAAAGCCGGTATCGAAGCTTTCATCCCCTCCAGGAAATTCAAGGTCAAACCGCGCTCCCCCCCTGGTTCACAGCTGCTTGCTCAGCCGCCATTGCCCATAGGAACCACTTCTTCCACCGTTTTCGTAGTGACATGTCCGACTTCAACAGACGTCTATTTACCTCTGCACGCAATGAGTGTAAGCGTACCCTCGACAATGCCAAGGCACTATTTGCAGCTCGGATGAAGGAACGTATTGCATCCCGCAAATTTGGCTCCAAGGACTATTGGCGCCTCTGCAAGAGCGTTCTGAATAGTAACAAACCCTCCATTCCTCCACTATTCAATCAGTTTGAGGTCCTGACCACCTCTGCCGACAAGGCCGAATGCTTCGCTCGAAAGTTTTCTTCCAATTCCATGCTTGACTCCTCTGGGGTACCCTTGCCCGACTTCCCTCCCAGAACTGAGGCCCTACTGGACGGCTTGCACATAACCCCGTCGTCGGTACTGGGCATTATTTCTAACTTAGATCCCCACAAGGCTATCGGCGGTGACGGAATACCAGCCATTGTCCTGAAGAAATGCGCACCTGAACTGGCACCTGCCCTCTCTAAATTGTACAACCGCTGCCTCAAGGACTCCTGTTTTCCTGACTGCTGGAAGTCCTCTACCATTGTTCCTGTCTTTAAGAACTCTGGCGACCCCTCCAACCCTTCTAATTACCGTCCTATCAGTCTCCTTCCCATCTTCGGCAAAGTCTTCGAGGCCATTATCAACGCCGAAGTGACTACTCACCTGATATCCCACGATCTGCTCTCAGACAAGCAGTATGGTTTCCGCTTTGCCCGGTCTACTGCCGATGTGCTTACGGCCATCACTGAATTTGTCTACCAAGCTATCCATAGTAACGGCGAAGCCCGTGCCGTGGCCCTTGACATCTCCAAGGCATTCGATAGGGTTTGGCATGCCGGCCTCCTTCGCAAGCTCCAGGGTTATGGTATCACAGGTCGATTGTTTGACCTAATTCAATCGTTCCTATCAAACCGGGATTTGAAGGTTGTTCTCAGTGGATCCTTCTCCAACTCCTATCCCACTACTGCTGGTGTTCCTCAAGGCTCCATCCTTGGCCCTACTCTGTTCCTCATATTTATAAATGACCTTCCAGACGCCATAGACTCCCAAGTCGGTATCTACGCTGACGACACTACTATTTACTCCTGCCTCAAGCACAAATCTACTGAGGCGGACAAAAATAAATATATTTTAATCGCGTTCCATAATTGTTATGGGAACTTACCCATAATAGTAATGGACTATCCCGTACACCATAAATACTGCGCCTCAAGCGGAAGCAGTAGTGTGAGTTCAGTCTTTTTTAGAAGACTCAGCTAGCCGGTCGAACTCTCAGCCTCTAGGCAGAGGGGAACTCTCTGCCTCTGGTCAGTGAGGAACCCGGACGAGGCTCCGCCGAAGGGCAGAGCCTCCTTCGGGGAGGTTGACCAACCCGATCCCGTTTATACGGGTTCTACGAGCAATTTTTGCCCGAGCCTACGGGCTCGGAAAGCTCACATTAAACCGGCCTTGTGCCACATTTGACACACGTGGGTGTGTTAATGAACATCGTGTGAGTCAGTCACAGAGTGAGTGAATCAGTCAGAGACAGAGTCGCGTCAGACGATTACTGTAAGACATTGGAATAGTGATACTAGTCGAGACAACATAGTTCTCTCTAACCTAACCTGATTGTTATTACTAACACATCTACTCTTTTGAACATATATTCTATTTATAATATATATCTGTGTTATTCCATACCTGTGTTCGAGTTATGCTTCATTGGTTCTACCTTGGACCATCACCGTGGTACAAGGAACCTGGACCATAACAATAATTTTACCTCCTCACCTTTATTTGCTATGTGAATTATCCAGATCTTTGTTCTCATTAATTACGCCAACGTTTTTCTTCTGACGAAGTGTTGGCTGAAAAGAAATTTTGGCAGTCTGTAATTTGGTCAGATGAAAGTAAATTCTGCCAATATTCTAATTTGAGATTAGTTTATGTTTGGAGAAATCAGAA
The DNA here is from genome assembly GCA_964036315.1 of Acanthosepion esculentum. NCBI lineage: Eukaryota > Metazoa > Mollusca > Cephalopoda > Sepiida > Sepiidae > Acanthosepion > Acanthosepion esculentum. The sequence continues at coordinate 77,927,193 of OZ038507.1, forward strand.
TGAGACTTGGAACACTGAATGTCTGCAGGCGACCGTAAAACATGGAGAGATTGGGGTAATGGTGTAGGGCGCTGTCTGGTTTGGATGGAAATCTGAGCTGATTCTTGTTGATGAGCAGTTGAATGGTCCAAAATACTGTCAAACATTAGATAAAGGACTACTACGAATTTGAAACCAATCAGATTGACAAGAATGTTTACCTTTTTCAACAAGATGGAGCTCCATGTCATATGAGCAAAGTAGCTAAGGCCTGGAAGGAATCGCAAGGAATCAAGTTACTACCATGGGTAGCCCAAAGTCCTGACATGAATCCAATAGAGCACGTTTGGGAGCACCTTGACCGAAGACTTCGAGAGCGTGTCGCAGTTAACTCCTCCTCATTTCCTTAATCCTTCAACAGGGGTCTCTCTCCCACCGGTATAAATACTGGCTGACCTTTCGCCTCTTTCTCTTTTTACGGCTTACGCACACGTGCGGCCATCTGTCTCGACTCAGGTCTCGGGCCGCAACCTCGCGCGTGAGGCGAGGTAAAAAAAACTTTCTCTTTTTTTCCTACTTATTCCAATATGTGACCTCTCACACATACAGCGTTTCCCATATTCTGGGAACACGCTAAAAACAATATACGCGTTCGTACGGACACTCAACACACTCACCATAACTTCTCCATACAACACTCTGTAACCCTTCATGTCATTGTAATTTGTTATTAATATATATTTGTTTGCATACATGTATATCGGTCTTGTTTGTTTCTTTATCTTCTTTGGACTCCATTATAGTCCAACATTCTTATGTAGCTGGACGGGCCCGCAGGAAATCTTAACCCAGAAATATCTCATCATCTCTTCACATCTTCACACCCGGTCCTCTACAAGCGTGCAACCAAAATCACGTCAGTGGCAAGCTTAAAGAAACATTGCTAAAGGAGTAGCAAAACATGAATCAGACGATTGTTGATAACTTGATCAGATCCATGATCCATGAAAAATCGAATACAAGCACTGAAACTAGAAAATGGAGGACCGACTCCATACTAGTTCCAAAGACTGTTTGTTTATGTTGAATAGGGATTACGTAATTAAATTTTGAAATTGGATGTAGTTATTTCTCCTGGCTAAAAGCTTTTCTTAGGCCACTGTACAAATCGCTATATATATATATATATATATATATATATATATATATATATATACGTTAGAGGAAAGATGCGACTACATATGCGCACGAACGAGAGACGCTGGGAATTTTAAATTTATAAATGTCATTTTTTAAATTTTGGGTATATAATCTAGCCTGTTTCATTTTTGGGTATATAATCTAGCCTGTCATATTTATATATATATATATATATATATATATATATATATATATATATATAAATATATATATATATATATATATATATATATATATATATATATATAAACCGCTAATATACAAATGAGCGCATGGCTGAATAGTAAGAACGTTCGCTTTAGCCGTGTTCTAATCTCTCTATAGCTGATTCGCCAGGAAGGTGACTTGTAAACGTATCGGAATTGTCCGGAACCTGTCGCTGGTTGTGCTAACACGAAGTCACAAATCATCGTGACCGAGGGTTTGAGTGTATTGGCGTTGTTCAAACTGCTGATCCTGACAGATTATGCAAGTAAAGTCCCCTCAGTATAGTTGCAGTATAAACATAAGGTGATTCCTGTCCGTGTTGAACAAACACAATTGTGCCTGATCAGGGTTCTGCAACAGAGACCTGCTAACATCCCTAAGCGTGCTTGGAATACGAGAGTATCCAGTCATTATATATATATATATATATATATATATATATATATATATATATATATATAGGATAGGATAGGATAGGATAAAGAACAAGTAGGAAACAGATCTCAATCTAACATGGTTCATTTCATTAAAGCTTCGTAAGAAATCAATATAGAACTGATAAAAAGCAAAGTGACGCAGATTAATGGTATCTTGTGTTTGGTTATTTCTTATTGGTTAGAAACGTGTCACGTGTAATGAAGTAACAGAGAATATTCAAATAAGTGTAAGAGAACGTTCTGGATGCTAAAGTGTGTAAAGTTAATGAGACGCTGCATGATGTTTTGAAAAATTTTGTTTGGTTAGATTTTTTCAAATTAAAGTATATCACGCGCGTATTTTGTATATATATATTGATTTTATGTATTCGGAAGAGATAAGTTAGATTCATGAAAAATGGATCTGTAGAAAAATGGCGATGTAATATATATTAGGATTATGACATCTTTAAGTTTTGTAAACTAATTGATTCATTGTATCATAATTCGATGAACTTTTGTTAAAAAAATAAGGAAGTGGGGTTAAGTTCAGTTTAATTTTTAAAAAACGTCACTCCAACACAAAGTTTCTCAAATCGTATATACGTATGCTAGTACTATGACTTTCTGACACCTTCTAGAACTTTCTAGAACCTTCTAGAATAACCTAGAGCCTTCTAAAATTTATGGAACCTTCTAGAACTTGTTTCTGTTTGTGCATATTATGCTATATGTGCGCGTGGCTGAGTGGTTAGAACGTTAGCATGAGACCCGGGTTCGAATCTCACCACGGCCGATTTGGCAGGTAGGAGATTTCCTGATGTTATCCTGTCTGGTGCGGTACCTTAGGAAAGTGCCTGAAAACCATACCACGGGTTGACCCAGGCCTTGTGAGTGAAATTGGGTAGACGGAACACTTGGTAGCTGTGCTAGCACGAAGTCACAAGTTATCGAGGGTTTGAGTGTGCTGGCCTTGTTCACATTGTAAGGTTGTATGTCATGCTAGAGCTATAAACTGTTAAATTCGTTAAAAATACCTATGAACTATTCAATTGCATCATGAGCAAATTGAAAAATAATGCTTCTGAAATATTTTGATATGTTACCATTATATAGTAAAACTGCTATTTTTGATGGCATAAAAGTTGCTGAAAGTAGACGCATTCTTAATTTCCAAATATAGCCAGTATGTCGTGGTCGTGTTTATAATTAATGCTATTATGAGTTGGCTTCTCTTTCTTTTATAATAAAGGCTTCTATCACATTTAGACTCTTTTTGCAATGTTGCATATTGAGGTTAGTGCAATTTCATGCTGGTCGGAGAGATGCAATATCAGTTGTCTTGACAGACGGGTAATGGTGAGTCCAACATAATTATTTATGGGTTTGTTTTCATTAGGAACGCAGTTTCATTTCACACACACACACACACACACACACACACACACACACACACACACACACACACACACACACACATATATATATATATATATAATAATATTTTTATTATAATAGATTATAATAGATTATAATAAAAACATTTTATATCGCTACACAAAAGCTTTCATGTTTCAATACTATCATTGTACTTCCTCAGGCGATAGTAGACAATTTGTGATAAGAATGATTTATTAGGGAAATTTAAAAACAAATCGTTGCCTCTTTTCGGAAGTTAATTAAGAATTAAAATATACTTGTGGGTATGTCTAGATTAAGCAATTCAAAGTCAGATCTCTTATATATATATATATATATATATATATATATATATATATATATATATATATATATATATATATGTATGTTGTCATCCACAGACAGACTGTTTCGCTGTTTCACAGCTCATCAGTGTGGCTAGAAGTCCGGTTGCCTCTAGCTAGGATATATATATATATATATATATATATATATATATATATATATATATATATATATATATATATATATATATATATATATATATATTGTAATTGAGAGAAAAAACAGTAAGATGTATAATCCGGTGTTCTTATTAATATTTCTATTTTTTACAAAACTGTGCTCAATACAAATCTACAGAACATAAATATTATAAATTTACTTATTTAGAAATATGGTTGCATCGCTACACAGGAATTACCAAGCTTCAAAAACAGAAGCTAAAAACTAATTCAATTATAGAATTAAAGTCTGTAGTTTTGTTTCATTTTCAAGCGAATATATATATATATATATATATATATATATATATATATATATATATATATATATATATATACACACACAGTGTAACCCGGATATAAGAGAGTTGTCGGGACCAGAGAAAATCTATCTTATATCCGGGTTTCTCTTATATCCGGGTCTCTTATATCCGGGTTACACTGTATATATATATATAAAAAGTGAACATAGAAGTCAACACTTAGAGGCGACAGTCTGTTTCATGCTAGACGCAATCGATTGCGTCTAGCATGAAACAGACTGTCGTCTCTAAGTGTTGACTTCTATGTTCACTTTTATATTTACACACGCTCTATCTCTGATATTGAGCACTTTATCCCATAAATATAGCCCACCTTAAGACTATATTTCTTCATATATATATATATATATATATATATATATGATACCTCTTCACAAGTAGACCGAACGATTATAAAAAAGGTTCGTCTACGAAACTCCTGAGTCGAGGTGCTGAATATAACATCAATCAGCTAAATGAACAGTTTTATCTGTATTAATCTTGTCTGTCTGTCTGTCTGTCTGTCTGTGTGTAAAAGAAAGAATTCAGACAAGTTTTATAGATGTCGACCGACAAGATATGTCGCTTTACTGTATTTTATTTTTTGTGTCTAAGTTATCGTGTATCCGGGTAAAATTTGTGGAGAATGTGTTCAATTTTCTTGACGTTTTTGTCTTGAGGCTTATAGGCAAATTGAGAAACGGTAATAAATAATTAAACTGACAGACCGACTTAGTCGGTCGATTTCAATAAAACTTGTTAGAAGTATACGTTATTTAAATGAAATGTCTCTCTCATTAGTCAACGATTAGATGCGACATCTCAACGCAAAAATTATAATCTTTGTTTTTTTTGTTATTTTTGTTTGTTTTTTTTCATTTCACACCAGTAAAACCAGTAAAACACAAGGGGTTACTAAGAGTGAAAGGATAACAAAAAAAAGTGAAACATTATTAAGGAACGAGAACAGGATTCTAGAAGACAGTAGTTAACGATTTACATTCAATATAAAAATTTGAAGATCAAAGTCGGCTGGAAAATATTGCCCCAGAAAAGAGCTCCACAAGCGAGAAGTGAGAGAAAAGAAACTGTTAGCATAGAGATTGCGGTTACAACTAGCCAATTCATCTGTAAATTGATGAGACCTAGCTGCCAATCTAGTACTGCGCTTAAATTCATAAAGTCTAGGCACTATAAGGGAAAGTTAATCAGAACTATTACCATGGAAATATTTATAGAAAAGGCACAGGGAAGCTACATTACGAAGGCGAGAAAGTGACTGAAGCCGAGATGCCGAGTTTTACCATAAACATTACGGATTCTTCTTTGGATTTTATCAAGAATCTCTAAATATATAGCAAGAACACTGGATCATATGTGCCAGCAATATTCAGATCAAGGACGAATTGTTGACTTATAAACATGTAAGACAGATTCTGGAGGGAAAAATAACTTTGCATTATTTGCCAATATTCATATTGGTATATAATTCTAATTAATTTTAAGATTTAACGTCGCTGATCATGACAAGAGATAGTCTAAAGTTTGAGAAAAAAACATTGTGAACTTTCTCCAAAAATTTAATCCGAATTAGCTACAACTTATTCGCAAACTGGAAAAGCGTCGATTTTGATAAAACTTATTTGAATCATATTTTTTTTGCTTATATATATATATATATATATATATATATATATATATATATATATATATATATATATATATATATATATATATATGTATGTATGTATTTATATATAAAAATATATAAATATATATATTTATAATATATATATATTTATATATATATTATATATATATTATATATAATATATAAATATTATATATATATTATAATATATATATATAAATATATATATATATATATATATATATATATATATATATATATATATATATATATATATAATATATATATATATATATATATATATATATATATATATATATATATATATATATATATATATATATATATAAATGAGATAAACCATCAAAAAGTGCTCAATACAAAATTCAAGTTGAATATGTAGAACTAATATATTTAAAAAACGGCTAAAATGACAGCCTACCACGGGTGTCGACCGCAAGGTCTCCTCACGCAAGTTGCCTGGGGAGACTTTGCGTTTTACCCATTTCTTATATATATATATATATATATATATATATATATATATATATATATATATATATATATATATATATATATATATATATATATAAATATAATTTCTATCACTTGTATAACCTTGCTTCATCCGGCTTCTAATGGTCTGTGGAAAGCGGCTTGGGAAAAGAAGACGTGGCTCTTGGGGAGCACAATCCGTTGAGTTAAGTATACTTGGATGAGTTACACCAGAGAATTTAGTGAGTAGCGGCGCTATGTTGAGTCTAGATAATTACCTCTTCGTAACCGAGCTCCATTGGTTCAGTGATGCTTGTGTTATATCGTAACGGTTCGGGTTCGATTCTCGGTAGTGGATGCTGATGAGCCCCAAAATAGGACGAAATGGCCAACCAGTGCTTTCTGCATTCTGTTGAGGTTTCTTCTAGACTCGATGAATTACATTAATATGATTATTCAAATCCCCATAGAAATTTTTATTTTTTATATATATATATATATATATATATATATATATATATATATATATATATATATATATATATATATATAAATAAAAAGAAAGAACAGTAAGATATAAAATCCGGTGTTCTTACAGATATTTTTATTTTTACACAATAGTGCTCAATGTAAATTTACAGAGCATTAATATTATAAATTAATTGATTTAAAATATGTTTTTTTCGCTACACAGTGATAACCATGTTTCAGAAATGGAAGCTAAAAGCTCCTGAATTTAATTTTGTTATTAAACCAAAGACATTAGTTCCATTTCCTCGTCAAGCGAATATTGGAGTTACTTACTTTTTTAAATTTACGGTTGTTAGAGGTACGGCAAAGATTCATAATTGAGGGTTTCCAAGGATACCGATAAATCCATTCATATAGACAAGGGGTGGTAGGGGGTCACTGTGTAGCGAAAAAAACATATTTTAAATCAATTAATTTATAATATATATATATATATATATATATATATATATATATATATATATATATAGTAGATAAGTTGGTAAATAAAACAAGGTCAAACGAAAGGGCACCGATGTAATCAGTACGAAAAACATTTATTAGTATTAACCAGGTGACAAAAATAAAGCACGGAGATTGAGTTTCCAAGTTCCGAATTTTCGAACACGCCTGTGTTCTTCATCAGCGGATGCGAGAAATAAACAGTGGGACGGTGGAAACTATCCAACATTAATGCTTGAGGCTGGGTAGAGTCCACTTGTAGGTGGAATTGTTAGAAAAAATCCGTTCCCTGTTTGATTTCTCGCTGTACGAAACTTTATATGAAAATAATCTTAGATTTAAAAATTGTGATTGGTAGTGGTTTGAGATTTTGAATATAGAGGAAAAAGGGTTATAGGACCAGGGGTCGGGACGGTATTAGTGTTGAAAGATTTTGTGGTTAGTATTCACTGTGGGAGCGTAGCGAGATTGTTGGGATTGCTATGAATTAGTGTGAAATCAGGTGGGTTTTTGGGTTTGGTGATAATAAACGTGAAAAGCATGTTCTTCATATTAATCACAACAATTTGAGCGTAGACATACAAATGGAATAAATCTCAAAGGCAATATTGAACAAAGAAACAAAGGTAGCCGTGAATTCAATTAGAAACAAACATTGAATATTTATGTACAAATAAATTATAATACAATTTTGGAAAAAGTTGTGTTTCAGTTGAAATACTTGAATGTTTGAAGAAAAGTTGAATTAAGTATTTTATGAACTCAAAGTTCACGAATGTTCCTTTGTTTAGCAAAAGTGTTCACATAAAAATTTAAGGAAAATTTATCGAGGAATAAATTTTAAAGTAATGTAGTTGCGAGATTTTTGCTGAATTTTGTATGTTCTTGTTTTGGCAGAGTTATCCACCTTGGACTGTATTTTTTTATATTAATGCTTAAGTAGTAGTTTCTGTTTAGTAGTGTAGATAACACTTTTTTAGAAACGTATAAAGATTTCAGAGAGAGAGAGAGAGAGAGAGAGAGAGAGAGAAAGAGGTTGAAGGTTGAGTCAGGTGTTGACGCGCGAAAGGTCCTTTAAGTCAAGATGTAGACACGCGTGGATCTCTGTAGAAATCTCTCTGAGAGTGAATTGCCGACTAGTGAATTGGACTGAGATTTGTCCTTTTATTTACTCTTAAGTTTTACTTTTAAGTTTGGATCGGCTCCCAGCGCTTTGGCGGCAAAAATTATCCTGGGGGCGTCTCGACCAATAATAAGCCGAGTTTCGCAATGTGTGGTGTTGATTGGTCGAAACTAGCTCTTATGGAATATTCCACCTTTAAACGGGGTGAGTGGAAAAATACGGACGATTCTACAAGATTATCAATAAAAAATATATACTGTATGTGTGTATGAAGTTATCGTTGCACAGATTAATAAGAATACACGTCATACTTAAAATTATTGAGTTCGTCAATTAATATCGGCGAACGAGTGTGTGACTTTGGGTGTTTATATATGTTTTGCCAACCATTCCAATAAACAATAATGTAAACATTCAAACAAATAGCATTTATTATTTTTATTTCAATTCTCAAGAACAAATAAAATGTATAAATTCACTTTCATGTTTAGGTTTTATTACAGTTCTGATCATCGCCTTTTAAAACAAATATTGCCGAAGAGTTAATGATTTCGTTAATTTTGTTTCGCAGCAAATGGTTTATCTAATACCGACAAGATTTTTAAGATAGGTTCGTATGAATAGAAGATGTATTCTTTGTAAGAAATCAGTTTGTAGATCAGGTTTCATTGACGTATTTTAATAAAGAGGGTTTTTGTGGAGAGTCAAATGTATTGTTGGTAATTTTTTTGTTTTCAAAAAATGTATTGCTGTTATTATTTTTTTCAAAAAAGCATTGCTGGGAATATTTTTTTTTAATGTATTGCTGGTAATATCCTTTCTTTTTAAAAATGTATTGTTGGTAATAATTTTTTTTTTTCGAAAATATATTGCTGGTGTGGATGTAATAAAAAAACTAAAAAAACGCCACTAGGGGATGCTTTCTGAACCTATAAATACACTGTAATATTTTCTATCATTCTCATTTTTCTATTTTTCTAAGACACGCTAGCATGTAGGTCTATCTTGCAAACGCGATTCCCATTGGGAAACACACACACAAACACACACACAAACACACACTCGTACGTACGCAACTTCATTTTCTCTGGGACTTCTACACATATTTTACATACACGAACGGTTCACTAGTCTTTAAATGTTTTCATGCATCTTCATTATTTCTAACAATGTAATGTTTTGTCTTGTTAATAATACATTATTGTTTGTTTGTATATATTATTTACATTATTCGGACTATTGTCCTCATCTTTGTCGCCATATTTATTACAATTTACGAATTACGAATTTTCCAATAGTGTTCTTTGTCTATGATCTCAACCTGATCGCACAGAGGGCGGTGATCTCCTTTCTCTCTCCATATGTGGTCAGCCACGAATGATTTTTCCACTTCCCCTCGTGTTACAGCTTTCTGGTGTTCTTGAAGCCTCACCATTGGAAAAACCGCCCTTTTGACATTCCGTTTTGACGAAGGTCAAAGTTTGCCGCCGAACAGAACAATAAATATGCTGTTCAATTAAATTGAATTCTTTGAATTTTATTAATTCAACCAGAAAAATTTAACAAACCGAAAGATCTTTTAGCCTGTGAATAAGTGTGTTCACGTCGGGATGTCACCGGGTGTGGATAAGTGTATTCACGTCGAGATATCACCAGTTTGGATGGGAAGAAGGATTTTCTTTACTGGAAACTTTGGAATAAAATGAAACTGTGGTAAAAGGGTATATGGAAATATAATATATATTTTATTTATTTACTTTCGAGTGATGAGTGACTCCTTTGATATTCGGTGTCACAAAAATGTTCGTTCATTGGTAGCAGTCTGGAGAAATATCCGTTTTAGCTCAGTATTGTGTTTGTTTTGAAGTCTGACCATGATAGGGGTGGTAGTAATAGTATAAATAGGTCAGTGTCGATCTACTGTGTTTTTCTCAGCCTTAAGCAGCGGCAAAATATCAGTAGCAGATGACCTCCTATCTACTTCACGCGTCATGAATAGCTTGTTTCTCCGCGGTAGCGTCTTTTGTCTTCATTCTCGCCATCCTTTCTGATTCTAGCACAGAGGTGTCAGCTTACATCCTTTTGACCAGGCTCCGAGATTCTGTCGCGTACATTGGTTTCAGTCAACATCAAAAGTCTCTGTGTGTCAGTTTTTTTTGATTGGCCAATATTATTTTATTTTTCGGCGTTCCTTTCTTTTTCATTTTTTTTATAACGGAAGTTATGTGTTAAACCTCTCTGATTTTTAGTAGTTTCAGTCACAAATAAGTACGTTCTGTTCCGTCTTTTTCTTCTTCTTCCTTTTTTATTTGAGGTTGCCTTTTCGTTAGTAGTGAGAAGTATAGAAAGAGAAGTTCAGAGAGAGAGAGAGAGAGAGAGAGAGTGATAAAGAAAGAGATAAGGATTTTAAAGGAAAGCGCAAATGCCTTATTTTAATTCTAAATCTATTTATTTTTGTTTATATATTTTATTTTTCTTGGGACTCACTACAAGCCAGCCTAGAATAGTTAAGATGAACTGAAAAGATATGAAGAGAAAGAAGATGCTATAAAAAAGACAATGGGAAAAGAAAAAAAGAAAAATAACGATGAAAAAGTAAAAATAAAATAAAGTGAGACGAAAGAAAGAAATAAAGAAAGAAAAAACAAACAAACAAACAAGCAAACAAAGAATAGAAATTAATAATATAACAGAAAAATTACAAGCAAGCAAGCAAGAAAGAAAGAAAGAAAGAAAGTTAATAAAATAACAGAAAAATTATATAAGAAAAGGAAGGAAGAATGAAAGTTAATAGACTAAAGAAGTTAAGAAAGAAAGAAAGAAAGAAAGAAAGAAAGAAAGAAAAGAACGAAGGAACGAAGTTAATGACATAAAAAAAAAGAAAATTAATAAAATAACAGAAAAATAATAAAAAAAGGAAGGAAGAATGAAAGTTAATGAACAAAGGAAGTTAAAAAAAGAAAGGAAAGAAGTTAATAAAATAACAGAAAAAATAAGGAAGGGAGAATGAAAGTTAAAGAAAGAAAGAAAAAAGAAAGTTAATAAAATAATAGAAAAATTATATAAAAAAGGAAGAAAGAAAGAAAGTTAATAGACAAAAGAAGTTAAAAAAGAAAGAAAGAAAGAAAGAAAGAAAGAAAGAAAGAAAGAAAAATGTTCGTTGCTTGCGGCATTATATGTTTTTATCTTTTAAGTTTTTTTGTGTCGGATTAATTTTATGTCGACGTGTTAGACAATTGCTTTTCATTTTTTATTCCGTTTTCTTTTTCTTTTTTCTATTTATTTGATATTTTTGTCTTCTTTTCAATTAATTTTGTTTTGAGCCTGCCAACTATGTGAGAGTTTTATTTATTTAGTTATTTTACTTTCAAGTTACAAGTTCAGTGTTAAAAATGACGATTAATGTTTCTTAAAATATCACTTGGACGTGATGTAGTAGTTTGAATAATAACGGTAACAGGACTCACCCCATCCTGATTATATCAGTCAGGGGCATTACGTATTGTCTTCCGAGAAATTCTTATAAACAATTAAACATTGGGTGCATACCATAGAGCTATACGTGCTAGGAGGCGCTGTAAAGTTCTAGGCCCGGCCCACTTTCCAAAATCTGACCAAACATCAGAATGTATTTGGGATCCCTTCTTGGTCGGACCGAGAACTTTTCAGCATCCTTTTGGGGCAAGTATGCTCAAGAAGGAAATTCGGATTCACTGGGTGCCCCAATATTAAGATCTTCTAGTAACCCTCATTTCAATTCCAAACATTTTCTTGAATTTCATTGGTTGTTAAATAAAAAATAAGCTTCGAGAAATTTCCATAACAAAACAGTCAAAATTTGTGCTCAACCGACATAAAAAAAATCTTTCTCAACTTCTTCCCTAATTTAAATGTTTCAAGAAATCCTATTGGTTAAAAAATAAAAATTACAACATTCGCCCACGCATTTCTCAGAAAAATTCGCAACAGCTACCAAGCCCCGTTGAGCCGGTTTCGTTGTTAAGAAAACTTTAAATAGAAATAGTAAACGAATTTTCGTCGCATTTGAGACTCACACACGCGAAAGATACACACGGGAATTATGTGCCGCCAATGAAACAAACTTCCTTGATGAGAGATTAAAAAATTTACACAACAAACTTTTTCACTCAATATCTTTCATAGAAAAATCTTTTGTCTATGTTAAATTCAACCTTTTTAGTCAAAGGCAGACAACGTTTAGACATTGAACATTTCTGAAACTGCAAAGAACTTTTCCTCTAAAATATACTTTTGCACACATCATTACAAACAAAGAAATTGCAAATTGTGTATATAAAATTTAATCTTTTGTTTTAGACATGTATTTTTTGTCGTGATTAAATATCGTTACCATTTGGCCATTTCTTATAATTTATGTTTGTGGATATTGCATATTTTATTTACAACACGATTTTAAATATTCACGCAGCCTTCCTAGATCCGCTACCATCTTGTGCCAGACAAAGCTAAGCTTGGTAAACATCTACAAGGTAATCTTTGATGTCACAGGTAGAATATATTAAGCAAACGCAACAATATATGCAGCACTTATTTCAACTAATCGCGTTACTTAGAACGAATACTTCGCTACTTATATAAATGCAATGTGTTAGCTGGCAATAAGTGACAGATAGAGATGAAAAGGCACTGTTGATTATTTATAGCTGATTTGTTTAAAATTTAAACGAATCAGCCATAAATTTTCACGCACTGGCTTGTTTGTATCACGTGGCAATAATTATAAGTAAAATGATGAATTAAAAAAGTAACCAAGTAATCGTTTTAAGTTCTCTGAATACCAGTGCCCACTTCGGTTCCAATCTTGGAAGGGATGACAACAAAAACACCCTCTCTCCCTAAATTTATCGACAAAACATACTGATTTCTCCCTCGCCAATAAAATAGGCTACTTCTCGGTCTCATCCGACTTTGTTCTGTTCTTTATTGTTTGTGTCACGTGGCAATAATTATAAGTAAAATTATGAACTAAAATAAGTAACCAAGTAATCGTTTTAAGTTTTCTGAATATCGGTGTACTAAACAACTATCCTTCATAATAAGGGTGGCCAAAGCTTGACTCGTCTGAGCCATATGCGGATCTTTGGCCTTTAATATGCGGCTCGTGGAAATATGATGGCTGACCACCTTTTTTCATCACAGTTTATATAAAAAGTAATTTCCCGTAGTTTATTACCGTATTAAATACGCTCAATATAGATAAAACAATCATTAGTCAAGATTTTGTATACATTTGGTATATACATATGTGTTGTGAGACCGATATTTTCCTACATCATGGACTCTCCCAGTACTATATTATTATGTGAATGGTAGTATCATGGAAGTAGCACCAGTAATGCGCAGCCGCGTACGATACCAATATCGGACACCACTGGATAGTAAGCTCTGCTTACTCTTACACTATTCTTTGTAACTTTTCTGTTTAATATATCTTTCTTACCTCTAACCCGTGTTCCGTGTTTTCCTTCCGTGGCCCCTACTTCGGGTCCACATCAATATGTAATTTGTGATTGCTAAAACCAATACAAATTAACAGTTTAAAAAACTGCATACATGAATAAATATTATTGTCTATACATTCCTTAATATTTATATAAAAATTTTGTGACGAAATGTATATATAAAAAAACGTACGTACAAATTTTGTTCATGTTTTGCGGCTCTCAAACAGAACTTTATCGTATGTGGCGCTTACATTAGGCAACTTTTACCACCCTGATGTGGACCCAAAGTAGGAGCCACGGAAGGAAAACACGGAACACGGGTTAGAGGTAAGAAAGATATATTAGACAGAAAAGTTACAAAGAATAGTGTAAGCAGAGCTTACTATCCAGTGGTGTCCAATATTAGTATCGTACGCGGCTGCGCATTACTGGTGCTACTACTCCCATGATTCACATAATAATATAGTACTGGGGGAGTCCATGATGTAGGGAAGTATTGGTCTCACAAGACACCCCTACCCTTTAAAAATTACATTGGTGTTTGGACGATATATATAATAAGCTTGCAATTCAGAGTCAACTACATTTGAACCCACGATATAAAAGTAAGCATTAAATGGAACGACTACCGTAGAAACTCAACTGTAAAACGCAACTGCGTCAACTTTTTGATACAATTGTAACTACCACGACTATTGATCTCAGGCGTAAAACGGAACTACGTCTACCATTGGACAGAAGTGTAAAACGGAACTACGTCTACCATTGGACAGAAGTGTAAAACGGAACTACGTCTACCATTGGACAGAAGTGTAAAAGTGAACTACCTCTAACTTTGAACTCAAGTGTAAAACTTAACAATGTCTAATTTTGAGTCAAGCGTAAAGCCGAGCTATGGCAAACTTCGGGCTCAAGCGTAAAGCGGAAATACGTCTGCCGTTGGGCACACTTGTAAAACGGAACTGCGCCTACCTTTTGACTCATGTAAAGCGCAACTACGTCTACTTTTGGCCTCAACTGTAAAACGGATCTACGTCTACCTTTGGACATAATTGTAAAACGGAAAAATGTCTACCGTTGGACTCAAATATGAAACGCAATTACGTCCACTTTTTGAATCAAGGGTGATGCGGAACTACGTCTACCTTCGGACTGAAGCGTAAAACAGAACTATGTCTTGTTTTATGACATAAGCGTAAAAGGGAACTACGTCTACCTTTTGATTCAAGTGTAAAACGGGACTACATCTACAGTTGGACTCAATTGAAAAAACGGTGTAAAACGTAAGTACATCTATCTTTTGACTCAGGAGCAAAACGCAACTGCATCTGCTGTTGAACACAGTTGTAAAACGAAACTACGTCTGCATTTTGACTCAATCATAAAATGGAACTACGTCTACCGTTGGACTAAAGTGGAAAATGGAGCTGTGTCTAACTTTTGACACAGGTGTAAAACTGAACTACGTCTGATTTTTTACTTAAGTGTAAAACGTAATTACGCCTATGTTTTGTCTCAGGTATAAAACGGAACTCCATCTGCCTTTGAGCACAACTGTAAACCGGAACTACGTCTATCGTTGGACTCAAGTGTAAAACGGAACTACGTCTACCGTGGGTTACAACGGATAAAACGTAACTGCGCCTTGCCTTCGGATACAGGTGTAAAACGTAAGTATGTCTACCATTTGTCTCAATCGTAAAACGGAACTAGGTCTACCTTTGCACTCAGGCGTAAAACGTAACTTCGTCTACCTTTTCGACTCGAGCCCAAAGCAGAATTGAGTCAAAAGTTGGACACAATTGTAAAACGGAACTACGTCTACGTTTTGACACAAATGTAAAACGGATGTACGTCCAGCGTTGAACTCAGTTGTAAAACGGGAATACATCTACGTCTGCCAATTGACTCAAGCGTAAAACAGAACTACTTCTACCAATTGACTAAAGCGTAAAACGGAACTACGTCTGCCAATTGATTCAAGCGGAAAACAGAACTACTTCTACCAATTAACTCAAGCGTAAATAAAGTTTCTACTTTTGACTCAAGCATAAAACATAAATACGTTTACCGTTTAACACAAGTGCAAAACGGAAATACGTCTACCTTTTCACACAAGTATAAAGCGGAACTACGTCTACCATTTGACGCAGATGTAAAACCAAACTACGTTTACTTTTTTTTCATATGTAAAATAGACCTACGTCTACCGTTTTGCCCAGGTGTAAAACGGAACTACGTCTACCGATAGGCTCAATTGTAAAACCGAAAAGCGTCTACTATTGGACTCAAATGTAAAACAGAACTACTTCTATTGTTGGACTCAATTGTTAGACAAAATACGTCTGACGTTTGACTCAAGCGTAAAACGGATCAAAATCTGCCATTGGACCCCAATTGTAGAACGGAATTACGTCTACCAATTGACTCAAGCGTATAACAGAACTACTTCTACCAATTGACTCAAGCGTAAAACGGAACTACGTCTGCCAATTGATTCAAATGTAAAACGGAACTACGTCTACCAATTGATTCAAACGGAAAACGGAACTACGTCCGCCAATTGACTCAAGCGTAAAACGGAACTACGTCTGCCAATTGACTCAAGGGTAAAACAGAACTACTTCTACCAATTGACTAAAGCGTAAAACAGAACTACGTCTACCAATTGACTCTAGCGTAAAACGGCTCTACGTCTACTTTTGACTCAAGCATAAAACACAAATGCGTTTACCGTTTGACACAAGTGCAAAACGGAACTACATCTACCTTTTCACACAAGTATAAAGCTGGACTACGTCTGTCTTTGGACAAAAGCGAAAATTGAACTACGTCTACCATTTCACGCAAACGTAAAACCAAACTACGTTTACCTTTTTTCATATGTAAAATGGATCTACTTTCTACCGTTTTGCACTATTGCTGGAATCAATTGTTAGACAGAATACATCTGACGTTTGACTCAAGCGTAAAACGGATCAAAATTGGACCCCAATGGTGGAACGGAATTACGTCTACCAATTGACTCAAGCGTAAAACAGAACTACTTATACCAATTGACTCAAGCGTAAAACGTGACTACGCCTACCAATTGAATTAAATGTAAAACGCAATTACGTCCGCCAATTGACTCAAGCGTAAAACGGAACTACTTATACCAATTGGCTCAAGCGAAAAACGGAACTACGTCTATCAATTGACACCAGCGTAAAACGGAACTACGTCTACCAACTGACTCAAGCGTAAACCGGCTCTACGTCTAATTTTGACTCAAGCATAAAACATAAATACGTTTACCGTTTAACACAAGTGCAAAACGGAACTACGTCTACCTTTACACACAAGTATAAAGCGGGACTACGTCTACCATTTGACTCAGACGTAAAACCAAACTACGTTTACCTTTTTTCATATGTAAAATAGATCTACGTCTACCGTTTTGCACAGGTGTAAAACGGAACTACGTCTACAGTTGGGCTCAATTGTAAAACCGAAAAGCGTCTACTATTGAACTCAAATGTAAAACAGAACTACTTTTATAGTTGGAATCAATTATTAGACAGAATACGTCTGACGTTTGACTCAAGAGTAAGATGGATTAAAAATCTGCCGTTGGACCCCAATTGTAGAACGGAATTACGTCTACCAATTGACTCAAGCGTAAAACGGAACTACGTCTGCCAATTGACTCAAGCGTAAAACGTATCTACGTCTACCAATTGACTCAAGCGTAAAACGGGACTACGTCTACCAATTGATTCAAACGTAAAACAGAACTACGTCCGCCAATTGACTCAAGAGTAAAACGGAACTACGTCTACCAATTGACTCAAGCGTAAATCTGGACTACGTCTACTTTTGACACAAGTATAAAATCTAAATACGTTTACCGTTTAACACAAGTGCAAAACGGAACTACGTCTACCTATTCACACAAGTATAAAGCGGGACTACGTCTACCTTTGGACATAAGCGTAAAACCGAACTACGTCTACCATTTGACGCAGGCGTAAAACCGAACTACGTTTACATTTTTCTAATATGTAAAATAGATCTACGTCTACCGTTTTGCACAGGTGTAAAACGGAACTATGTCTACCGTTGGGCTCAGTTGTAAAACCGAACAGCGTCTACTATTAGACTCAAATGTAAAACAGAACTACGTCTATTGTTGGAATCAATTGTTAGACAGAATATGTCTGACGTTTGACTCAAGAGTAAGATGGATCTACATCTACCTTTTGACTCATGTGTAAAACGGAACTACGTGTATACTGTTGGACTCAAGAGCAAAAACGGAACGACGTTTACTTTTTGCAACAAGCGTAAAGTGGGGCTACGTCTACCTTTTGTTTGAATCAATTGTAAAACGGAATAACGTCTACTGCTGGACACAAGTCTAAAACGGAACTACTTCTACTGTTGGTCTCAACTCAGTTGTAAAACTGGAGCCAAAAAAGCTTCAAACTTTTTCACGCAATCAAAGCCTACAATTAGTTTCTTCTCTCTCGTCCGCGACACGCGTAGACAGTTCAACACCGGAGTCAACCGTCTTTTTTTTTACCTCTCTCCAAACATCCAGGCCCGATACTCACATCACGTCATTCAGTCTCTCTGGGTCTTTGGATAATAATTGGATAGATGGTTCCTCATCCGTTCAGTACAAACCAAAGCTTTGTTTACAAATATATCGTTTAGCTGATGTGGCCTCCGATTGACGCGTTCTGGGACATGACTAAATATATAATAGCGGTCATTCACTCCAACAATAGATCTACCTCTACTTTTTGTCTCAAGTGTAAAGCGGTTGTAGTGATCACATAAAAATATTTACATACTATTATTATATAATGTAAATTATGTGTTTGGTTATAGTGATCACATAGGGATGTTTATATATTATCATCATACAATATATATTATATGACAGGTTGTAGTGATCTCATAAGTCTATTAATATATTATTATTATTATTATATAATATATATTATGTGTTATGTTGTAGCTGCCACATAAGTTTATTTACATATTATTATTATATAATATATATATGATAGTTTGTAGTGATCACTTAAGCCTATTTATATATTATTATTATATAATATACATTATGTGTTTGATTGTAGTCGTCACATTAGGGTATTTATATATTATTATTATATGATATATATTATACGATAGTTTGTTGTAAACATAAATATGTTTATATATTTTTATAATATAATATATATTGTGTTAGGTTGTAGTGATCACATAATGTATTTATGTATCATTATTATATATGTTATGCGTTATGTTGTAGTGATCACTTAAGTGTAGTTATATATTATTATTGTATAATATATATTATGTCTGGTTTTAGTCGTCACATATGTGTATTTATATATTATCATTATATAATATATATTATATGATAGTTTGTAGTAATCACATAAAGGTAATTTAATGTGAAGAGGCCGAACGCGTGCACCCGGGCCATGTCCAAAATTTGCCCAGTTCCTCCAACCGTCGGTTTGAGTTGGCATCGGTATTATGCGTGTAGCTGTTTCCCGAGACCGGGCATATTTTCAGTTGCGCTCTGTCCGCAGAGATCCAACTGAGAGATGAAATGTAGTTTTTCTGCCTGAGAGTTGGTCCCCAGCCAAAAGGCAGGAGTCACTATTTACATTATTCGGACTATTGTCCTCATCTTCGTCGCCATATATATTACAACGTTTCGGCCGTTGTACGCTCCGGCCTTCTTCAGGTGGTTGGAATGTCGAACTGAACCCTTTATTTCGCTCATTGGGGTACACTGTTCTAGTTCCACGTGCCATGTTTAATGGATGTTAGTTATCAGTTATCTACTGTTAATTCCCCTCTCCAAGTTCTCCACCGCCTTAACCAGGTATAGAACTCACACTCTTTGGGTTGTGTCACTGGATCTAACTTACGCTTTTATCCACTGTGCCATGTGTCCTTGAGGAGACATGACACAGTGGATAAAGGCGTGGAACTAGAACAATCTACCCAAGTGAGCTAAATAAAGGGTTCAGTTCGACATTCCAACCACCTGAAGAAGGTCGGAGGGTACAACGGCCGAAACGTTGTAATAAATATGACGACAAAGATGAGGACAACAGTCCGAATAATGTAAATAGTGTACATAAAACCTCATCTCAGAAATATAGACAGACAGGAGTGTGACATAGAGAGAGCCCCGAGGTGGATTTAGTAATCAACAGTGCTAAAGAATTAGGATGAAGGTGGTAATTACTTGGGTAGAAGGGATTCCGGAGTAATTCCAGAAATAAGTTTTGTTTTTTTTCTTGTTTATTTTTCTTAATAATTGTTTCTGGGGTTGAGTTATTACTTAATTAAATGTAATAATTCCAGAGTGATTAAGAGACGGGTTCGTTAAAGTAAAGTTTATGATAAATGGCGAATTGGACTTTTGGGTGTTCTAACACACGGACTTCAACCAGACGGGATAAGTGTTTTGGGCAAAACTTAAGTGGATGATGTCTACGGAAAACCCGGCAGGGAGCCCGAATTCATTTTTAGTACCATTTGAGAAGCGGCTTCCCGCGGAGTTTCGGAGACTAGAAAAACTTGCATGGTGGTCCAGGCGATTTGCATATTAAAATTTGTGGGCGGTGCCTAGAAGTTGTTTAGTTCTGCCTCTCTATATATAAGCGGCCTGCACGCTTGAGTTAAACAGTGGGGATCAGAGACAGATCAGATCGGATCGAAGAACCGGGAAGAGAACAGAGTAGCTCTCAGAACGCGGAAGAGACGGCTTGTTGGAATTTGCTGGTCTGGTTGGTTGGTTGTCACGTGCCAACAAGGTCCGATCCGAACCCAGAAGTAGAAATAGACCCTGAAGGAAACCAGTTAATTTTGCCAACAAAGCTGAGAAAGCAAACTGCTATAATTACACGCTCCGACGAAGATCCCCGAATTACTTCCCTTAGATCAGCTGAAACTATTTAGGCAGAATTTTTCCTACTCTCTCTCTCTCTCTCTCTCTCTCTCTCTCTCTCTCTCTCTGTCACCAAGCGAGTGAACCTCGTTACGACATTTTGTACTTGTGTAAATTCTTCGGTAGTGACATAAAAACAGTAGCCTTAAAAGGCTCTTTGTACAGGAACCGAAAGAGTTGCTTATTTTTTCCTTTTCATGTCTTTGCGGATACGACAAGAACTTTTTCTGCATGAATAGTGATTTCCTTTCAGCGTAATACCCAGCCATTTCCTCCCCTTCCCACCGGACCGTTCTGGGGAGACCGATACACTGCTGTTCGGATCAAGAATTCACAACGTGGCGAATAGTGGTGGTTCATTCAGTTCACCGGGGGAAGATCGGGTGGATTTCTTTTTCGGCCAGAACCATCGGGGAGACAGGACATAGCTGCAACAGGCAACGTTAGAGGAGTCAGTATAAAGATAGTATGACGTTGTATGCGATGCGACAAGTGGTTCGTTGGGAATTTAAAAAAATAAACTCTGGATAGGAAAAGAGACACATCTTGTCATTTCGGCATCCTGTTGTTGACGAATAAAGTTAAGTAGGGTTTGTGCTTTTTTTTTTCTTTTTATACTGCTATATACACGCCACATAGTGAGCGTTAAAAGAAGTCCTCTAGCAGACAAAATGGTTTAAACCCACAATATGATAAAGAATAGAGAGGCCGTGTCTTGAAATGTTACTTGATTACTTGAAGCTTCTACTTGTAGTAACCGTTTGTTTCGGGGGAGGGGGTGACCCGTGCGTTTGAAAGAAGGAAACAATAATAATAATAATGGAGTAGGGGAAAAAGCATAACTTTTTTAAAAATTGCGACAACAACAAAAAAAAAACCAACAAAAAAACTGTACTATAAATCGTTACGGCACCAAACCGTAAACTAGTGGAGGCCGTAAAGGCAAGACCTATACTAGAGAAATAACAGTAATGACGCGTCTTCTTAGCCTGGCTGTGCCCATCCCTCTTCAGACGGGGGTTTGAATTCAGAGTTTGCCACCTCAAGAGAACCCTGTCAGCCCTGGTATTTAAATCTACAGAATGAGGAAGATAGATCGATGCCCTTTCTCGGAGACATTGGTGCGAATTGAACGAAACAGAATTGAATGGAAAACGAACTCGGTGTGACGAATTCACGTGCCGACAAGCGTATACCTAACCGCACTCTCTCCGTGCTATTAATAAAATAATTGTTTTTTAAAATGATAAACAAAGAAAGCTATTGTTTTTATTTATTTATTTAGTTAGTTATTTTTAGCATTTTGCTAAGTTCAGTCACGGGGAGAAATGTCTGATTTTGCTGCTGCTGCTGTTGCAGAAAGAATCTTGAAGGGCGCCTCCCCTCTTACTCACAAACGTTCATGTGTGTATTTGAATCCCAGAAAACTTTTCTTTTTTATAATGCAACAAACATAAAGACGATTGTGTCCTGTTTATTATTATTATTATTATTATTATTATTATTATTATTATTATTATTATTATTTTGCTCTTGAAGCCGTACACAGGAGTGACGAAAGGAACCGTGTTTGTTGATTCGTCGCCATCGTAACCATTACGCATTACGATAGAGTCATCATCATTCCTCCGAGCGTTTGCCAGAAACAGAAGAAGGTAAAAAATAGAAGAAAAAAAGAAGAGGTGGGGGTAGCGGATAAGTAGAAAAGAAACGAAGAGAAAGAGCGAAAAAACAAAAGAAGGGAAAAAGCAGAGGGGGAGAGAGTGAAACAAGAAAGAGAAATGAGAAGAAGTGCTCAATTAGAAGAAAGAGGGGGCGATGAAAAGAAGCAAAAAGGAAGACAAAGAAAGAAAGAAAGAACTAAAATAGACATGGAGAAAGATACAGACGAGAAAAAAGTGAAAAGTAGACAAAAGAGAAAAAAAAGAGAAATAAAGCACATAAACAAGGGGAGCGGGAGAGAAAAAGAAAGAAAGGAGAAAATAAAGCAAAACGAAACGAAAGAAAGAGGAGAGAGATAAGAGAAAAGAAAAGGAAAACAGAAATAGAAAGAAAAAAAGCAGATGATATGAGAGCAAAGAACAAAGAACGGGTAGAATTAGCCCAATTAGAAATGAGAGGAGTAAAGAAAAGAAAGAAAGAAAAATAGAAAAGAAGAGAGACAAGATGATCTAACAATAGGATGTTCAGTTAGTAAATAAATTTATGCAGTCTGACTGACAATGAGTACAACCTGACGTAATTTAAAGATATGGCTTTTCCTCAAGGAAAACTTTTCATGTCTGTAGAAATGTGAACCTTTTTTGTATTTGATTGCATTCTGAAGTATGTGTGGCCTAAATAAAGGGCGTGGCAGGTCATTAAGCATCAGGGAATTGTGTGACCATTCGTATATGTGAGCTTAAGTATGTACATCTATAAAAGTGTTTTTGCTTCTTTTTTTTACTCAAGATGTGTCGTATATATTTGTGTATGATCATTTTTTTTTCGTAAAGAAAACATTAATTTATTATATACCGAGGATGAATCGATAGGTTTTTTGGGGGGGTGGGGGGGATAAAAAATAGTCAAAGAGACAACAGAATAAATTTAGCCATCATGAAATAGAATTTTTTGATCTAAACAGATCACGTTATTGAAGCACGAAGACCTGTGCATAGTGTTATAGATAAGGCGAGATATTGACTTTCTTGTTCCATACGATACAAAAGTGGACTTCAAAGATAGTGAGAAAATGGGGAAATAGCAGGACCCGGTTAGAGAGTTGAAAAAGCTATAGAACATGACTGTTGAAGCAATTCCTGTAGTAATAGTTGCACTTGAAATACCACTTAGAAAATTGAAAGAGCGCTTATGGAAAATAGGAACTGAGACAAAGATTGTAGACCTCCACAAAAATGCCTTCTTTTACTCTGAGAGGATTCTCCGAAATGTTCTTGAGTTTAGAAGAGTCTTATTGAATTTCCATTTACTACGCCACGTGGTTCATGTGATGAAAGGGAGAAATTACTCTGTATCGTTACAAACCATATAACAAAGAAAAGTTGGACACGTGTTGCCCGTACTAAGGTTTGTGGTGAAAATATTGAATTTAACATCTTTTTGTAGGATGTCTGTATTTCTGACAGGAACAGCTTTTGTTGCATGCTGGGAGTATTTTATTATTTTATTTGTTTATTTAATTTATTTTATACGACGTTTTTATGTGGTAAATAGAAAGGTTTTTGGATGTCGGGTATCACCAAAATGAATGATGTAGCTGTTTTTTTGTTGTTTTTTGTTTTTTTATACACGTCGGGAGTCAACAAATGATGTGAGTAAATAGGTCGTTTTGTTATGCACGTCGGCGGTCAACAGAAATATTGTGGGGGTTTACTCACATCATAGCAGGAGAAATTAGCTTTGTGTTCACGGAGATAAAAGCATAGTTGACAGGAAATAAAACGTACAGAAATAACAGAAAAAGCATATTATACTGTATGTTCATTTTATACAATTTATTTATATTTTTGTTTGTATTGGTGTGTGTATTTTTAGGTTACAATTGTTTTCTGGTACATGTGATAAAAGGGAGAAATTTACTCTGTAATATTACAAACCATATCACAGAGTGTTATGGTTCAAGTTCCTAGTACCACGGTGATGGTCCAAGGTAGAACAAATAAAGAATAACTCGACAACAGGTATGGGATAACACAGATATATTACAAACAGAAATATGTACAAAGAAGTAGAAGTATTAGTAATGACAATCAGATTGGTTAGAGTGAACTATGTTGTCTCGACAAGTATCACTATTCCAATGACTTACAGTAATCGTCTCACTCTTGACTCTATCTCTGACCTTCCTCTTGAGGAGCAGTGTTTATGATGTCTGGAATAGGCAATTATTATTATGGGTAAATTCCCATAACACCCACCTTCCGAAGCTTTTGCGTAGCAGGGGTTTTTAATATCTTTTTTTTCTTTGGATCTATTTCCAAAGGTTCTGTAAACTTCCTTTTTCTGGACGATTTTCTTGGTTCTGGCATTGTTTGAGGCCTTTTTATATCAAATGAATCGAAAATCGTTTCCATCACCTCTTCCTGAGGTGGACCGTTAGCATCCTGTAACGGTCTCTTCCTTATTTGGTTACGTGTCTTCTGTGTGAGAATTTTTGTCCCTGTACTATGTAAACCATATTGCCGATTCTTTTCTCAATTGTCCCTTGATCCCAGTAAGATGTATTATTTTTATATGCTTTAAAAAAAACTTTTTCTCATGGGAGGAATTTTCTTTTTGGTTTGGTGCGTAGGGCTGTGTTACTTGTTTCGTTTGACTTGGTAGCAATTTATCAAATGCTGATCTGATTTTTCTAGTGAACATCACTTCTGCGGGTGATAATGTCGATGGTGTAGCATTATTTGGCGTAATTCGATATACCTGAAGAAATTGTTGTAATGCTTTCTCCGTAGGCACAACGTATGCTTTTCGTAACGCTCTTTTGAGTGTATCAACAAATCTCTCCGCTTGCCCATTTGATCTTGGGTGATAAGGCGGGGATTTTATATGTTTTACTTGATAAATTTCGCAAAACTCTTGGGAGTCTGCTGATGTGAATTGCGTTCCATTATCTGTGACTAGACAATCCACTACTCCAAACCGAACAAATAGTTCGGGGAGGCAATTTATGGTTGTTTCTGAAGTAGGATTTTTGCAACGAAACACCTCCAGCCATTTACTATAACTATCCACTATAATCAAATAGTAAAAACCGTCAATTGGTCCTGCATAATCTGGGTGTATTCTTGACCACGGACGATCAGTTTCTGGCCATAGCTTATGGATGATTGGCGGTGCTTTGGCTGCTAAGTTACAGCCCTTGCACATTTCCACCATCTGAGTAATATCCTGGTTCATATTTTTCCAATATACATAGCTTCGCATTAGCGATTTCATTCTATTTTTACCAGGATGGCCTCTGTGGAAATCCTTTAGGATTCGCTTTTGTAGTGTTTTGGGAATTACAACCCTTTCGTTGTAAAGTAGCACATTATCGCATAGAGAAAAACTGTCCGAAATTTGCTTATCTTTTTCTGCTATTTTTGCTTTTGTTTCTTTTATAAAGTCATCATTTCTGGCTTCATTTTTTATGTCTTGTAGTGTGACTGGGAGGTTTCTAACCGTACAACATAGTACTGTCCTGATATCTTCTTCATTTCTTAGTGTTGCGATTACCGTATCTTCCAATGGTTCTGTTTTTGTTGGTATAAGTCTCGACAGACCATCCGCATGCACGATTTTTCTCGTTGGTAAATACTCTAATCTGAAATTGTAGTTCAGAAAAATTGTTACCCATCTTAGTAACCTATTTGCGGTGTAAACCGGTAGAGCTTTTTTCGAACCAAAAATTGTTAGTAACGGTTTGTGATCCGTCTGTAGAGTAAAACATCTGGCATAGATATACCTATGAAATCTTGTGACTACGAAGATAAATCCCAGAGCTTCTTTCTCTATTTGTGAATAATTTTTCTCCGCTGGTAGTAAGATTCGAGAAGCATGTGCGATGGGTTTTATTGTCCCATCTGGCATTTTATGCAATATACACGCCCCGACTCCATAGGCACTCGCGTCACTTGCTACAATAATTTCTAATTTAGGATCGTAGTGTGCCAAAAATGTTAACGTCTTAATTATTTTCTCAAATGTTTCCTGGCATTGATCTGTCCAATGCCAAACCTTTTCTTTCTTTAGCAGCTCGTTCAGTGGTGCGCGAAGTTTATGCATGTGAGGTATGGATTCCTGGTAGTAACTCACTAAGCCTAGAAAACTTTGTAATTCTGTTATGTTCTTAGGAACTGGCATTTTTTTTTATTGCTGTTGCCCTTTCAGGGTCTGGTCGTCTTCCTTCTTGATCTATGATATGGCCAAGGTATTTAATTTCCTTCATGAAAAAATCGCACTTGTTTTCTTTTACTTTGAATCCATAGCTTTGTATTCTCTTAAACACATCTTGTACATGTTCCCAATGTTGTTCAACGCTTTCGCTGTTTATCAATACGTCATCCAGGTATGCAATCGTGTACTCTAGTCCGGCAAGCATCGTATCCATTGTCTGTTGGAATATATCCGGCGCGACCTTAATCCCAAATGGTAATCTTTGGTATCTGTACAATCCTTTGTGTGTGTTTATGCACAGTAGTTTTGAACTTTCCTCATCGACTGGAATTTGCAGGTATGCCTCACTTAAATCTATTTTTGAAAAAAAAATTTCCGCCATTTAATTTAGTGAATACTTTTGGACTGGGTAGAGGTTAGTGGTAGTCCTTTATTGCTGCGTTCAAACCCGTAGAAAAATCAGCGCAAACTCGAATGTCTCCTGATTTCTTTTTGACGTAGACCGTCGGTGCGGCCCATTTACTGTATTTTACTTTTGTCAATATGCCAGTGTTTTCGAGTCTATCTAATTCTTGATCAATTTTTTCTATTGACGAAAACGGTACGCTCCTTTTTTTCTTGAAGATAGGTTGAACGTTTTCTTTTTATTTCGATATTTGCTGCCATTTTCTTACATCTTCCTAGACCTGCTGAAAATACTTCGGGGAAACTCGTTTTTAGTTTCTCTTTTAATTTATCTGCCTCGGTTGATAAGCTTTTTACATTTTGGCAGTACGTACTTATTGGTAAGTGCCAAAGTTCGAATTTTTGCATCCAGTCCGTTCCGAATAGGTTTTCTGTATTTCTTAACACGTACATTTTTAACTTTTTCGTCATTCCATTAAATGTTACATTTGTAATTACTTCACCCTCAAATTTTAATTTTCTCCCCGTAACTGATCTAGCAATTTTATCCGTTTTTAACATGGCAGATTTATTCAGTTTTCTCCATGTTTGTAGGTTTATAATAGTTAAGTCCGAGCTGGAATCCAACTGTAGTCTGACTTTTCTGTTTTGCATTTCAACTTGTACGTATTTTCTTATGTTAGTCTCATCCGCTTGGTCAGATCTCGTGATTCTTATTCTGTTTTTGATTTCTCTTCTATTCCAACAATGAGAACTTTTATGTCCTATTTTTTTACATGATAGACAAGTTTTAAAACGGTATGGACAGTCTTTAAACCAATGTCAAGTCCCACAGCGATAGCATGGACTGGGTGGTAGTTTTTTCTGATATTGACTTTTAGAAGTAGAAAATTTTGTTTTACCTGTTTTTGAGGGGGGGATTGGTTTGATTTTTTTCTGAGGAGGGAAAGTTGGTTTGTCTTCGTACTTTACATATGTGCGCGATGCCAGCTTCTTCTATATCTTTTGAGTCTTTCTTCACACTGATGCATCTCTGGCAGTCTTCGGCTAGTTTTTGAAGTGTCAAATCTTGTTCACTCTCCAATTTTGTAAGGATTCTGCGTCTCATTTCCGCGTCTTTGGTTGAAACCAGTCCTTGGGCGTATATTAAGCATTTGAAATTGTCCGCGCTGAGTTCCGATAATTTAAAATCATCACAATATTTGTTAACAATGGACGCGAAAGTTATGTAATCTTCGCTGTCCATTTTTGTTAGGTTCAGACATTTCCATCTTTTGTGGAATAGTGAGGTATAATGGCTGAAAAGTTCTGTTAGCAGTTTTATGGCTTCTTTGAAAGTTAACTCATTTGTTTTCCTTGGAAGGATATAATCTACGAATTTGGTATATTCGCATGTGCCTAATTTTCTTAGTAATAGACGTACTTTTCGTGCGTCTGACCAATTTTTGCAGTCAAATTCATATAGATCGTCGTACCTTCGAAAGTAATTTGCAAAAGTTTTGATAGTTCCCCAAATAGCGTCTTGTGAGAGAACTGTTTCGTTCTCGGAATGTTGCTCTTTATTTGACATTACACGTAGCAATAATTCTTGTAACTCAAAATGTTTCTGTTCGTACTTTTGTTGCTGTTCAAATTGGATTTTGATAAGTTCCACAATGGTTAACTTAAAATCTTCCATGTTGACGTAATTTTGTGTAAGTTTTACCTTAGTGTAACCTGATATTCTGAAACCTGTGTACGCAAAAAAAATATCCTTTGTTGTCAGT
This sequence comes from Acanthosepion esculentum, assembly GCA_964036315.1. Classification (NCBI taxonomy): domain Eukaryota; kingdom Metazoa; phylum Mollusca; class Cephalopoda; order Sepiida; family Sepiidae; genus Acanthosepion; species Acanthosepion esculentum. The sequence goes on from OZ038507.1 coordinate 77,955,955, forward strand.
AAAATTGATATCCAAAATGAAAATTTTTTTTTTATGTGTTCGCGTAGAACTTGTTTTATTTTTTTTAGTTTACTCCTCGACCACTGTTATGTGCGACGGAGAGCAAAACAAGGTATGCCCTCCGCGTAGAGAGTTCGTTTTTCTTTTGGGGGTTTCCAGGTCGCCACTTGTTATGTGCGACGGATAGTAAAAGAAGTATGTCCTCCGCGTATAGAGTTCGTTTTTTCTTGAGGTTACCTCGTCGTCACTTGTTATGGTCCAAGTTCCTTGTACCACGGTGATGGTCCAAGGTAGAACCAATAAAGAATAACTCGAACACAGGTATGGGATAACACAGATATATTACAAACAGAAATATGTACAAAGAAGTAGAAGTATTAGTAATGACAATCAGATTGGTTAGAGTGAACTATGTTGTCTCGACAAGTATCACTATTCCAATGTCTTACAGTAATCGTCTGACTCTTGACTCTGTCTCTGACCTTCCTCTTGAGGATCAGTATTAATGATGCCCGGAATAGTCCATTATTATCATGGGTAATTTCCCATAACACAGAGAGAATTTGGACACGTGTTGCCCGCACCCAGGTTCGTGGTAAAGATATTGAATTTAACGTCTTTTTGCTGGATGTCCGTGTTTCCAACAGGAACAGTTTTTGTTGCATGATGGGAGTATTTTATTATTTTACTTATTTTATACAACGATTTTATAATATTGTTTTATGTTATTTATAATTTTCATCATTATTATTATTATTTTATATTTTATTTTTATTTATTTATTTATAATAATAATGTCCCTACAAGACTCATTGAAGGGATCCCTAGTCGCCCATGCCTTAACGTAATACAAAAAATTGTTCTCGCATGTACAGCTCACACATTACGAATGGATTTATCTAAGCAAAATGTCTGTGATCTTGGGTTGCTTATATTTTTCAAAAATGTTCAGTGGAAAATGGTGCCATCTCTGAACTTAGGTCTCTGGTTGGTATCCAGAAAGAAATAAGTATATAACAGTAATCATAGGAAATTATAATAAGCACTTTGTTAAAAAATATTATGGAGATTAATTCCGAAAAAAAAAACAATTCATGGTGAACAATAGGAAAGAGCTTTCGACCAAGATTAAAGTCAATGGTCAGGAACTTCAAGTAGTAAGACAGTTCAAATGCTTGATTATCAGTGAATAAAGCTCCAGAATGGCATAAAACTTGAAGCTGTTCAACTTGTTTTCTGTAACTGATGTGGATGGTTTCTCACGATTTGGGTAAACCTTCGTAAATTCTCATTTTTTTTAAAACGAAGCCATAAAAACAAAAAGTTAAGTATCAGCTTAATCAACATGACTAGATGTGGTTTTGGAAAGATTATGGCTTTGCTTAAAATAACATTTGAAAGTTGTCTCAAAAACACTTCCAGGCTTACAGCCACATCACATTGAAATACTGTTTCACATATGCTCACTAAAGTTAAGCAACGTCAAGCTTGGTCAGTACCTAGATGGGTGACAACTTGAGAACACCAGGTGCTGTAAGCTTGGATGTGCGGCTGGTATAATTGATAATGGCTCAGAAATTGTTAATTAAGATCAGAGTTCCAATTCCAGTTGGGTTTATTATATTCACTTACGTACAAATGAATCCACCTCTTCTCCTCCCCAGCTATGGGTTAATTAGTAAGATTTGTATCACTAAAACCATTATTATCTCAAAAAATAAAATTTAAAAAAATGTCGTACAAAATATTAAGATTTCGTCATTAATAGACTCATAGAGGTTAATATGCTGCTAAACAAAAAAGAACCAATCAAACAACCAACTTCTAAACACTTGTCTGGTTACCACCTCCAAATTTTCGAAACTGCTCCGAGGGGACGCTCTCAGGACTATAAATACTCTGCGATAAGAGTTTATCATTCCCTTCTTACTTTTCCGCTTACACGTCAACATGTAAATCTCTCGCGGAGAACGCGTTTTATTTTGGGAAACGCAGGAACAATATATACATACACACACACGTACGTACGAACATTCATTTACTACACATATTTCGCTCCCGAAAGGTTTTCACATTCATTTGATACACACATCTTTGTCTTCTTCATTTGTAACCCTTTATTGTTAATAAATTATCATTTGTATATATATATATATATATATATGAAGAAATATAGTCTTAAAGTGTGCTATATTTATGGGATAAAGTGCTCAATATCAGAGATAGAGCGTGTGTAAATATAAAAGTGAACATAGAAGTCAACACTTAGAGGCGACAGTCTGTTTCATATATATATATATATATATATATATATATATATATATATATATATATTGGTTCTTGTCGTTTCCTTACATTTCTTTACGTGGATTCACATCCCGAGTCTGACATGTTTGTTATGGACATTTCAGGAGACACGTGTTTATCTCTCAACGCATACACCGGCCCGCAACACACTTATGACTAACGCCTTTGTGATGAATCAGCTTAAAAATGTCTTCGTTTAGTAACCCATCCCCATGTCTTTCATTGAGGATTGTCATGGCATCCCATAGCATCACTAGTGAAAACACTACAATCGTTATTTTAATATCTCTCATATTTCCATTGTCTTTTAAACCGTTTAACAGCATTATTCATTAGAATAATTCCAGCAAAAGGCTTTCAACTGCAATTAAAGTAATTTCTGTCTGAATTTCTGGGATGGGGAGTTATCATTTTTTACACTATTTATATTCGGTCTATTGACCTCATATTTGGAGGGCGCAACGTCCGAAGCATTGTGATAGCAACAACAAAGACGAAGATAAAAGCCTGAATATAAACAGTGTAAATAATGCAATTTAATTAGTTTTCATAATAATAATAATAATACCATCTTTTTGAAAGTAATTTTTCAAAACTTTGTCAGTATTAAAATTTTAGAAGGCTAGTGAATAATTTGAAAAGAATTTGTATTTTTGCTAATCACTACAATCTTAACTTCTTCAAGTCTAGGGTTAACTGTTAGCTTGGCTACATAACCTCATGAACAGCATTTGCTTTCTTTTACGCTCATACAACACCACACAGTAATCCTCTACGTTGAGTGGCTCTTGGGCCAGGTATGCGGGAGGTGAACATAAGTAAAAAAAAAAATACTTATTTTCTATTTTATCATTCCCTTCGTATTCCATCTATACATATATAAAGCGCAGTTATTTCTTGTGTGTGTGTGTGTGTGTGTGTGTTTGTCACCCCGGTTAAAACTAACAAACTACAATAGTTCATGACAAAGTAAATATGTATACGGACTCATTATCACCCAAACCGGCTTTTTGTAAAAAAAAAAATTATCATCGTATAATTTGTATTTACGAAGATATTTTAAAATTAAAATGCATTAGAATGCATTCGAAATTCTCAGAATTAAAAAGTAAAAACGAACGGTATTCTTATTTAAGACATAAAAGTGGAACTTAGAGAAAATAACCATTTTTTTTTTTAACCAATAGAAAAAAAGGATTGGCTCCGGGCCGAAGGAAAGACTAAGGCAAAGTTTAACGAGCCTATGTGAAAATTTATTTTGACCAATAAAAAAGAGAGCAGCTTACAAACTGAAAAAAAAAAAAAAAAAAAAAAAAAAAAAAAAAAAACAGTAACGAACCGTTGTGAAATCACTTTTAGAGAGAGAGAGAGAGAGAGAGAGAGAGAGAGAGTTCAACTCGTCTGAATAACGCCAGTGTCAAATTCCACGCTGATACATTATCAGCCTCCAATAAGAACAGGACAATTTCAAAGAACTCTATTAAACTCTAAAGCTAAGTGCCTTAAAATATATCTTTTCGTTCATGTTGAATACAACCGTATAACTTTTATGTAAAAAACGAACTCTCTCAATTTGTTTCAAACATTTTGAAATATTATTTTGTGTCCGATGATTTAATGTGAACATTTTCTTTTCTTGATAATTTATCGAAACTACGAACTTTAAATATTTGATTCCTTTTCCTGAAACAAGCTACCGACAACTTCAGATGTGTAGATTTATAAATAAATTCGTTATCTAGTTTTGCTAAATATAGCGTGTGTTTCCTCATGATTTTCCCTCAATACTTTAAGTTTTTGTTTGAAAGCGTATTAGCATGTAAGTGAATGTAATGGATTTGACTGGAATTTGAACTCGGCTCTCCAATTCTTCAATCTGAGCCTCTATCCATTATTCCACCATGTGCTTAAAAAGCATAATAATTCTTTCCAAAACACTTTTCTAGATAATAAAAATTTACAGAGACAAATATGGATGTGTTTTGTTTTTTTTACTATTTCAAAATTTATTCATCATGGAGAATTGTAAATACAACACTTGTCCTTCAGTTTTTTCATTCTTGTATGTGTCCAGTTTTTCAACACGGGTGCGATCATGGCTTTCCATTACTTCCGGTCTTTTGTTACTCTAAGTATCTTTTGACTCTTTATCACCCTTCTTTGACCTTGTTAAGTAAGTCACTCCATGTTTCTTCTGGTTTCTTTTGCTTTTAGTATGTCTTGTGAGTTTTAAATTTTCCAAGACCCCTTTCTTCATTATGCGCCCCAGAAATTGTAACTGTCTCTTCCTGATTGCAAGTATAAGTTTCTGTGTTCTTATTG
>OZ038507.1:77977327-78122531 GCA_964036315.1 Acanthosepion esculentum
CATATGGGAACCCCACATTAAAACTGGCTTTATGCCACATACCACCACTATTGTGGGAGGGCAAGTAAATACTAGCTCTGTATTTGGTGCCGGTTGGGATAAAAATGCTTGTAATTTATACAATGTAAAAGGTGTGTGTGTGTGTGTTTTCAGATGTTTTTTCTATTTTAAAATGACTTGTGAAGACTGATCTTAGTCACCCACTTGGCAGAAGCAGAGAAATGATATTCAGAAATCAAATTTTAAAAAGCATCCACATTTTCTTGCTTGTCCCAGTCTTTCATCTTTCCTGTGCCAATTACAAAATCGTCCTGAAGAACACTCCAGATTTTTCTTTCTGGTTCCTTAGCCTGGAAAAAAAAATAATAAAAAAAATAATACTATTTTAAATCAACAACCAAATATCTCCATTACAAAATTAATTAAAAAAATTTGGGAATTATTTTTTTTTTTTTTGGTTTTAAGAAAATCTCAAAAACTTCCTTCGGAAAAAACTAATAATCAAGGGGAGTAACTTGAGATACTACCAAGGGAAGTAACTCTTATTTATTTTTCACATCCATGAAAGCACACATTAACCGCCTCCATATTTTTTTTGTTTTGTTTTTTTACTCAATTTTACTTTCATAGACGGACAGAGAAAAATAAGTTGTTATAAAAATTATCTAACCTCTATAAAATTTCTGTATAGATATTTTCAGAAAGTTTTAAAGTTCTTTCTACCATTTTGCTAAATTCACTTGAATTTCATATTCAAGACATAACAACAGACAAACCTCTCTTCACTGGACTAATAGGGAGGAGGGGTTGTCCATTAAAGTCAATTGTCCGTAGATGGGAAGGAATTATTTTTGAGTTATAAAACCACTATAGTAACTACCACTAGTTATGATCATGATGTAAATACTATAAACATGTATATATGGCATAAATAAATATATACTTAATATCAATATATTAATCAAAATAACAAAAATAATATATTTCTCACAGCAATTTTCTCATGCATATGCTAATGTATCATACTTTATATACTGTACACCCGTCATTGTTTACAATTGAAAAGCCCGCCAATGCCACCAAGTGGTTACTTTGAAAACTAACAGGACTTGTTCCACTAAGCCTGCAAATTTTGAAATACATAGCTGACAATTTGGAAGTTTTTTTTTCCTGTAGATGTTTTATTTTGCCTGTAGATTTTGTCTGTTGCATCTGAAGTCCATTGATGGATGCTCTGTAGATGAGAGGCTTGTCTGTACTTAGTAGTGCTAATCATGATTGTTATTTTAACATCATCAACCATGTTGATTATTTAATGCAGAAATTCATTTTTTTTTTTTTTTTTTTTTTTAATATATGGCTTGTAAACAAACCTTTGAGTTGTTGGCTTTATTACTCTTCAGTTACGCCTTTAGAATGGGGTTATTCAGAGTTAGAATCTGTAATAAAGACCAACCCTCCTTCAAGTTTTTTTTAATCATTTCACCTTGCCTTGCTCAGGGTGCAGGGAAACTACATCATGGTGGTGGGAAAGCAACTGAAACCAAGATGCCAGGTCAGGACTGATAACATTGCAGATTCTTATTTGGATTTTATCAAGAATTTCTAAATATGTATCAGAAGCACCAAACCAGATGTGGCAGCAATATTCAATGCATGGACAAATACAAGTTAAATTAGTCACTACTCCTTCTCAGGGTCTGACTTCAAAACTACCACCTCCAAACTTTCTCAAAGCATACTACTAATATCCATTTTATAAACACTGGATCTAACTAATGCCTTTAACCACATTGCCATGTGTCCTTAAGGCGTTAGTTAGATCCAGTGACAGAACCCAAAGAGTGTGAGTTCAATACCCAGTTAAGGCAGTAGAGAACTTTCAGAGGGAAATTAACAGATGATAACTGATAACTGACATCCATTAAACATGGCATGTGGAACTAGAACAGTCTACCCCAGTGAGCGAAATAAAGGATTCAGTTTGACATTCCAACCACCTGAAGAAGGCTGGAGCATACAACGGCCGAACTGTTACAATAAATATGGCGACAAAGATGAGGACAATAGTCCGAATAATGTAAATAGTGTACATAATACCTCATCTCAGAAATATAGACAGATACTGAAAGATGGTCAGAAGGGAAAATAGCAGCATTCCTCGATTCTGTAATTGTCTCTCCTACTGTAGCAACAAGCCAACAGCCAGACCTAGTGTTATGGAATAAAAATGATAAAAAAAGCACTGTTGCTGGAGCTGACAGTCCCCTCGGAAGACAATTTGGAACAGGCAGTGCAAAGAAAAGTTGAGACTTGATAGACAAATGTAAAGAATGTGGATGGAAGATTGAATTCTAGCATCTACTTGTGGGATACTGTGGTTTTGTCAGAAAAGATGTCACCAATGTGCTCAGAAGATAATTTGGCTACAACGACAAGGAGATAAAAATCATGGTAGCAGATCTTCAGGAGACAGTGAAAAAAGCGTCACACTTCATCTAGTTAAAACGTGATGATGACGGTTGCAGAACAAATGATGGCGGGAAAGACCAGTTGGCACCGATCTAAAAAGAAGCCTCCACAATGGAGGGCCCTCTCCATAGCAGGATGCAGTAGAGGAAAAGGGGCAGAAACTGGCTGCTATGGTTCCTCCTAATGACTGATTTTGGATTGGATCCAGAAATGGTGATGCTAACTGGAAAGCAAGACCTTGTTAATTTTTCCCTTATATCCACATTGGTGACCTGACGTGAACACACCATCCACAAAATAATTCCATTAATTATTTTCAGCTTTGTTTGGTTAATTTGTCATCATGTGAAATGGCTGATGTCAACTATGAACACTGTAAGACCATTATGTTACAGGGTGTAAAATTTTCAGAAACCAATAAAAATTTTAATATTTAAAAAAAATTTTTGTACACAAAAAAAAAAAAAAAAAAAAATGTTTTTATTTTTAGAAGCCAAGATTACATTTATTTTACATTTTCTTTAAATGTAAACACGGATATTTTTTCTACTAACTTAAAAAACTAAATTTAAAAATATGCTATATTTAGATGCTAAGATTACATTTACATCACGTTTCCTTTAAATATAAACACTGATATTTTTTTCTGGTAAATTACGGATGAATTTTGATAAGGCAGATATAAATTCTTTTTATACAAACACAAGGAATTAAGAAAAATATATTGACAGAAACATTACTTACATCTGTCAATTTAAAAAATTTGAGCAAAAATACCCCTGGGGAAAGCTATGAATCGACTTCCCCACCTCATTATAGGTTAAATCAGTGGTTCCCGAACTTTTCGGGGTTGCATACCAAAACACAACCCTAACGTCCCACCCCACCATAATCAACCTTTCACTGGATTTTCTGAGTGGTTGTATAGCATGTCAAATAAGTATCTTAGTATTTCCCATAATAATTGTTATATAAATGGGATACACTTCAGGTACAGTGTGTGTGTGTGTGTGTGTGCGTGTGTGTAGTATGTTTATGATGCCAACCTCTGGCTCCTCACTTTTTTCTCACTGCTCCCTCCCAGTGTATCGTGATGCCACCCTCTTATGAGTCAAATAGTAGTACTTGTATCTGGAAAAATCATCCTTAAATCATTCTCAAAAAGAATTAAAAAAAACACTTACAATTTACAAAATATGTTTTTTTGGCTTTAAATAACCCACAAAGTGTTGATAAGTCATAAAAAAAACAAATTGATCAATCTTTAGCAATGGATTGTATCTATGAGATTTATCAAAAAGTATCAGGTCTGTTGCTATGGTAAAGGAGCTAAAGTAAGCAGGGTGAAGCCACTTGCCACAGATTGACCTTGAACTCTTGTGCACGGACACCAAGATATAACTTGCTCGATCACTTCCATTATTTATAGCAATGCTTAGAAGTGCATAGGGTGTCGTCATCTCACCACTCCAGAGGTTCCATCAATGACCATGACTTGTACAGCAGTTTTTGGCGAAGCACTACATTCCCAAGGTTCAACAAGCACCATATTCTGCAAATCTCACCCCATGCAATTTTTCCCCCCCTCTTCAAAACCCAAATCCCACTTGAAAAAAAATTTCAAGCTGTCGAAGCAATCCAAAAGAACATGATGAGGTAGCTGCTCACTATCCCAAAATGGAGTTCCAGGAATGCTTCCATCTTTGGAAACAATGCTGGATAATGTTTGTCATTTCAGAAGGGGACTACTTCAAAGGAAATTAAATACCAAACTAATATGTTGTAGTTTACTTTTTATGGCACCAGTACCAATACTTTTGGATCAGACATTGTCTCTGTAGAGGCCTATATTATTATTTTACTTAGTTCGTATAGCAAATGTATACAGGTGTCAGACCCATGGAAGCTTCCCATTGTAATGCCAAAGATCTCTTCTTTCTTTATCCACACATTTTTGGGAATGTTTAAGGATTTTTTAATTTCATTTGTGTTTATTTTTATTTGTTCTTGTGCGAAGAAGGTAAAAATCTTTACTATCTAGTTGCAGAAATTAATACTCAGATGTCGTACATGAGCTCCACTTGAGGTGTGGAGTGACCTTGAATCTCAATAGATGTTCAATGACCAGCCTCCATTCCCAATATGAACATTTGATTTATGTTAGAAACCAATGACTTCACTAAAACTCACCTTTGGGGTTTCTTTCTCTGCTGGTCCCAGAGAAACATCCACCTTTGTGTTTTGAAGAAGATTAATGAAGGATTTCTTGTTCATACTTTCAATAACCATGTCTTTTTTTCGTTCTGAAGAAACACTGGATAGATTATCATTGACCATTTTTTGTTGTCTTTTCACAGCATTGAAAAGCTGAACGACACCTCTACAAAGAAATCAAAAGAAACCATTTTTAAAATAGAAATACCTATAGCTTTAACTTTTCATTACGTCTGTGTGTGTATATATATATATATATATATATATATATATATATATATATATATATATATATACGAGGGTCATTCAATAAATAAGGTGAATTTTTCGGTATAAGGACTTCTAATACAGATAGAAGCTTACTCTTTTTTATTTTTTTTTGTTTTACTTCTTTTTCACATGGATTTAATTTCTTTTGCAGATTAAAAAAAAAAACTTTGAGAGTTTTGGCGATTAACAAAGATGGCCGACCAAGAAGCATGCTCCAGGATTGAACAACGGTCAGTTATCAAGTTTTTGGTTGCTGAAGGGTGCAAACCAGTTGAAATTCATAGGAGAATGTCAACTGTGTATGGTGCCACATGTTTCAGCCAAAAAAATGTCTACAAGTGGGCTAAATTGTTTAAAGAAGGACGGAGCAGTGTTGAGGATGAAGACAGGCCTGGGAGGCCTACAGAAGTGAGGTCACCTGAGGTGATCGAATCAGTCAATGACCTCATTCAGTCTGACAGTGGATGACATTGCAAGGACTTTCAGCTTATCTGTTAGGATCATCAGTCAGAAGGCGTCATCTTGCATCATGACAATGCAAGACTTCACACAGCAGCCCAAACGGTGCAGACCATCAACGAGCTGGGCTGGGAACTGCTCCCTCATTCCCCTTACAGCCCAGACCTTGCCCCTTCAGACTTTCACCTGTTTGGTCCCTTGAAAGCGTTCACGAGAAGCACGAAGTTTAAAAGTGACGATGAAGTCAAAAGTGTTGTGAGCGACTGGCTGAGACATCAGTCCAAAGATTTTTACGCTGAGGGAATACGGAAGCTTGTGCACAGATGGGAAAAGTGTGTGACAGTGCTGGGAGACTACGTTGGAAAAAAAAGTAAGCTTCTATCTGTATTAGAAGTCCTTATACCGAAAAATTCACCTTATTTATTGAATGATACTCGTATATATATATATATATATATATATATATCTCTGCATCTCCACAATGGAAAAACTGCCATTAGATCTGACGGGCATATATCACCTCACCAACAGAGTGAATCACCAATCAAACAAAGAGTGCATGTTTTTCTTTAATAAGATTTCTTGAATATTCGTGCTGGTAGACAAAAATAAATATACACTATCCGGACTATTGTCCTCATCTTTGTCGCCATATTTATTACAATGTTTCGGCTGTTGTACGCTCTTGCCTTCTTAAGGTGATTGGAATGTCGAAATAAAGAGTTCAGTTCGACATTCCAACCACCTTAAGAAGGCAGGAGTGTACAACGGCTGAAACATTGTAATAAATATGGTGACAAAGATGAGGACAATAGTTCGAATAATGTAAATAGTGTACATAATACCTCATCTCAGAAATATAGACAAAAATAAATATTTTAATAAATAAACAGAGTTCCTACTCAAATATGGCTATACACTAAAAACAATGTTTAAGTGAAAATCTGCTAGAACCCAGTCTGTCCTGCTATTTACCCATAGCTGGGGGAGAGAAGAGGATTCATACCTTTCCGAAAGGTATTAGCATGTAAGTGAATCTTAGGGATTTGACTGGAATTCAAACTCAGCTCTCAGATTCCTCAATTCGAACTGCTAGCCATTACTCCACTGTGACTATATAAGGAGTGTAGATATAGGTATCAATATTGAATGGCAGCAATTTGTTTTTATGCCTAAACCCAATTTTCAGGACTAACAGTTGAGTTTAAACATGAAATAGACTGTCACCATTCAATGCAGATACCAAAGCTCAAAATTACTCTATACACCTGAGTAGAGTTTTGAAGTTTTTATGATCATTTTTTTTATGCAAAAAAAAAAAAAAAAAAAAAAAAAAAAAAAATTTTTTTAAATTGGATGTCGCACCATGCATAGGTAATTTTTTTTGAAGTGGTTAAAAATCATGCATTTTTGGTGATCAGTTGCACTATACACAGGTAAATCATTTTTGGAGGGGTTAAAATACATGCAAAAGAATTAACAGGTCACACTATACATGAAGTCGGCTTATACACATGTATATATGGTAAGTTTGGTTTGGTTTTTGTTTTACGGCATATCAAAATCTCAATGGGTCATTTAATGCCGACAACTTTTTTTTTTTTCCCTGATGATATTTTTGTTTTGTCAAAAATCTATTTCTGATAATATTTTTTTCCTCAAAATTGTATAGCCGGTAATATTTTTTTCTTCAAAAATTTATTTCTGGTAATAATTTTTTTATAAAGTATTTCTGGTATTAAAACCTATTTTTACACTTTCATAATACTTTTTACCTCAGTTTCAGGGTTAACTATTTACCCATATCTGGGACCCTAACAGGTGCTACCACCCTGGGTCAGGATGAATCTGGGAACACCAGCAATTAAGAGGTGGTTCCACGTTCCTCAAAGCCTCCTGATTAGAGGCCTTGCTGTTGGACATAGTTTATCATCTTACCCTGGACGTGGATGTAGTTTATCATCATGCCCAGGACGAATATATATGGTAAGATCATCCCATCATCTCTGGGACTATAAAGCATTAGTTTGGGATGACTGATTAGGGTTTTGTAGATGATGCCAGGACAAAACAAAATTTGTATTAAAATTCTATAATATTTATTTTAAAAGCAACTAATTTCTTCAAATAAAAAAGCATACTATTGGTATAGTGCCATGCTTTTGAAATGAAAATGAAACCTGAATGAAAAATAAAGATTAGTGGGTATAAATTTAGCTATTTGTATTATTTGCCTCTAAATATGAAAATTACATTACAATCTAATCGTAAGAACTAATTCTGTTTTAATTAATACAAAACAAAATAATGGTAAGCTAAACATTGAAGGTGGAATTTATTATATCACCTGTAATAATTGTTCCAAAGAATACATAGGAAAAACTTCAAAGACTTTAAATAAAATGTTATATGAACACAAAAGGGATCTTTTACAAAACAATATATTAAATGCATTAGTTTTTCACTGTAACGAGTCTGATCATAATTTTAAATGCTTCTCTAATTAAAACAGAAAGTAATTTGCTAAAAATGAAAGTGTATAGAAAGTTCTTTAATTACTAGACCATCCACAGTAAATCTATGTTCAGGTTCTTACAGCATTTCACCTTTCTTGGTAGATCTTCTGTTATTGTAATACAGAATACCGAATAACAAAAGTAATAAAAGCAAAAAGGAAAAGAAACTAAATGAAATTGGTTAAACTTTAGACCTAAACATATATTAAAAATATTATTTTTTATTTAATTTTAAAATTTCGCCATTGTTCCCTTTCCTCCATATGCATGTGTAAACATATCAATATAAACATGGCTTTAGTTTGAGGAAGTCTTAAAGGACAAAATGCATCACATAAAAATATTTTTCCAATTTGTCATACATTTTCATAAAAATTGTTCTGATATATAAAAAGTCATAGATTGTTTTCCCATATATATATATATATATATATATATATAATTCATCGAGTCTGAAACCTCAACAGAATGCAGAAAGCACTGGACGGCCGTTTCGTCCTATATTTGGGACTCATCAGCAGTGCGCATCCACTACCGAGAATTGAAACCCTGACAGGTTGTCAAGCGAACACCCTACCAACTGTTCTACGGGCCTCGGTGACAAAGAGGTAGCAAATCAGACTCAATATAGCTTGGTGATAGTAGTCGTGGCTTCCGGGGACACAGTCCTATGGTTAGAGAGAATCTCAGTTGGGTTCCACCACGGAATTTGTGAGTGAGCGGCGCTATATTGAGTTTGATTTGCTATCTCTTCGTCACCGAAGCCCGTAAAACAGTTGGTAGGGTGTTCGCTTGAAAACCTAATTGTCAGGGTTTCAATTCTCGGTAGTGGATGCGCACTGCTAATGAGTCCCAAATATAGGACGAAACGGCCGTCCAGTGCTTTCTGTATTCTGTTGAGGTTTCAGACTCGATGAATTACTTAATTATATTTATCAAATCCTCCTAATTATTATAATATATATATATATATATATATATATATATATATATATTAGTTAAACCTAGAGAGCCAGACAAACCTACCAAGGTTTCACCTAAGCGGATAGTCAGGGAAGGCTGATTATATATATATATATAATTTGTTTTATTTATCCATTTACAGTGTAGGTTGAAGCTTAACAATTTTTCAATATAAGTGACAGTTTTTGAATAGTATTCCCCAGATTTATTTCTCTTCTCACATTTTTTAAAGGAATTAATCGGCATGCCAATAATTTCATGCCATTAAGGCAAGTATAGGAAGATATTGTAATCTATGTAAATTAAAGAATTTAATAAAGTATTAACTTACCTTGTGGCAATCATTTTAAGTTCTCTTTCATGGTTCTTTTCCAAGGCATTAGGTTTTACTTTACCCTTTTCTAGCCAAAGTTTTCTCTGTAAAAAAAAAAAAAAAAAAAAAATCCTGTACACAAATTTTTCTTCAGTTTGTTATTTTTTTCTTTTCATCTTATTCCATTTATGCCAAAGAATTTTCAGCTATGAAACTATGGAAATAACAGCAATTTAGAGGTTGTTGCATGTTCCTCTAAACCTCCAATCTCTTGATCAGAGGCGTTGCTGCCAGATGTAATTTATCGTCATACCCATGTCCTCAAGAAACAAGACAGAACCAATAACCTGATGATTTATGAGATTAATGAACTTGAACCAATGACCCAACATACAATCCCAGAAATCACCTTAGAGTGACCTTGAAAAGATGGAAAAAAAAACAAAACAACAAGGGAGATAATCGGCCTTTACATCCCTACAAGTGCATATGTTCTGTCAATAATGCTGACAGCCATTAAACATGGCACATGGAACTAGAACAGTCTACCCCAGTGAGCGAAATAATGGGTTCAGTTCAACATTCCAACCACATGAAGGTCATAGTGTACAACGGCCGAAACATTGTAATAAATATGGCGACAAAGATGAGGACAATAGTTTGAATAATGTAAATAATGTATATGAAAGTGAATTTATACATTTTCTTTGTTCTTGAGAATTGACAACAAAAAAAACAAACATTATTTATATAGTGTTTATTAGAATGGTTGGCAAGACATTCACTAACTGCCAAATGATTCAAATTTTATAAAATGGTAAATAATAAGGATTTCCTTATAGTTCACCTATTTTGATAATTTCATGTTTATAAATTATTGAATAAAAAATAGTTTTTATATTCGTCTCTTTATAAATTGGTAAATGATTAGTTTTTAGAATATTGTAAATATAAAATTATTCATGTAAATAAATAAATAAATAGTGTTTGCATTATTTACATTATTCAGACTTTTATCCTCATCTTCATTGCCATATTCACAATGTTTTGACCATTGTACACTCTGGCCTTCTTCAGGTGATTGGAATTTCAAACCAAACACTATTTCGTCCACCAAGGTAGATTATTCTTGTTCCACATGTAATGCCTCTTCCGGCTGTCTCAGTTATTTCCCTTTAACTCAACTCTCCAAGTTTTGGTTCCCCACTGCTGTGGCCTGGTATTGAACTCACAACTCTTTGGATCTAGTCACTGGATCTAAACAACGTCTTTAACTGTATTTAAGATGAGGATAACAGTTCGTATAATGTAAATAATCCAACTAATCATAATACCTCATCTCAGAGACAGAGACATCGCATCTCAGCCTTTTGGCTAAGATCAAAGTGTAGTATCTGTTCTCAGATCGCTCGCTTGATCAGCCTTTTGGCTAAGATCCGATCACTTGATACATGCCTGGCACAGGGATTCATCCCTGCGCTGGTAGTATCGCGGCTACATCTAGCTTTGACCAGCTTGGACAAGCTAAGACCAGCGGCCCGGGTGAAAACACCCGGGTGCCTACATTAAAAACCGACCTTGTGTCACAACCTGACTCAGTGGGAGGTCAAGTAAATACCTCTCAGAGATAGAGACAGATATTAAATAGTGTGTTTGTTTAAGTTCTCAAGAACAAAAACAAAAAAAATCTATGAATTCACTTTCATCATATATTTAGGTTTTATTACAATTCTGATTATTTGTTTTTTAAAGAAGAGTCTGACTGGAATTCGGAGAGCCAAGTTCAAATTCCAGTCAAATCCATTACATTCATTTACATGCTAACACCCTTGGGAAAGGTATGAATCTTCTTTGTCTCCCCCTAGCTATGGATAAATAACAGGACAGACTGGGCTGTATAGTCTTGGATGGGAACTGGTCTACCGCAGAAAGAAATGGCAAACTGCTGCAGGTAAAAATCTGTCTCGTCAGTCCTGTATCAAAAGATACATGATCGCCTAAGCGTGTATCACGCATGGCACATAACTGACTGAGTTAAAATAAAAGTGGCGTCATGGAAAACAAAAACAAAAAAAAAACAGTCCTTTTGACACTCTTTTGTAAGTATGAAAGTCCATATTTGCCTAAATGTGTATCATTTCTTTCTTTCAGCTATCCTGTTCAATCCATTGTATTAAAGAAATACTAATGCCTATAATAGGAGAATGAAAACTGGAAATATTTCTGCTTGTCTAGCACCTCCATTACATTGTAAATAACTTTGAAAAATTTGGAAGAAAGCTATTGTCAGTGCTGAGGAATGCAAACAAATGTTACCAACAAAATAGGGTTTTTATGTGCATAATTGTATATCATACAAAGATAAACAAAACTATGTTTTACAAGGATGCCATATCAAGATTTTAATAAGAATTCATATTCTTTCTATCTGTGGCATAAATTAATCTCACAAGACCATGGATATATGCCCCCCAAATCCATCTTTTCCTCCAGAGTACAGGCCCAAATTAGGTTTCATAGGAAACAAACAGATGCTTAAACAAGAAACCTTCCCCTCACTAATGATTTTCAAGGAAGAAACTGATTTGATTATATTTTATGATTTTTTTTTATTATTAGTTGTTTTGCGTTAGCTTTCATTAGATATTTTTATTTTTAATAATTTACAAAGCAGAATTCTTTCTTACCTACAACAATAGGGTTAATTGTATAGATAAAAATCTCAGATAACTCCTGCAGGAAATATACCAATGCAATTGCAAAATTATTTAAACATGGTATCATTTTTTTTTTTTTTTTTTTTTTTTTTTTAAAATGGTATTGATCATGTTACCTTTCTTTGGATATTTTTTCTTTTAATGATTTGAAAAAGCAGAATACTTTCTTATAGGTACCTTCATTAGGTCGCGTAAAAAACAGCATAGCATGATGAAAAAGGCCCCAAACTCAATAAAAACAAAGCTTTGTCATCAAAATGTTTGTTATTATTAAAAGGAAAGACCAAAGTATTTTTTTATTATTTTTTTTAATTTTTTACTCCGGTGTAGCATGTTCGAAATTTTGGTTAAAAATCTTGTTTTTTTTATGATAGCAGCAAACTAGAGAAAAAGGGTTTGTTTTATTTTGCGCTTTTTCCAAGGAAAACACGTTGATTTGGAAATTCTTGCAAAATTCAAATTGTCAGATTTTAATGAAACTTTCAGGACATATGCAGAAATGAATTAAACTATTTTTGAAACATTTTACATATGTTACCACCCATTTACATAATTTCATGAAATTTCAAGAAAAATTTTCAAGACGGGGATTTTTTTTGTTAGTTAAAAACAGGATTCTTTGAAGAAAGTAAATCAATTTTTTTGTAAAACAGTTACCGCCTTCATCAAAAATCTGCTTTGAATTGTAAAATAAAAAATGCAATAAAACTATGACATTATTAAATTAAAAAAGCTTTTAATTGCTTTTGTAAATAAGTTATATTAAGGACATTATTATCTAAAGAAATAAAATTTTTTCAATGAATAATGAATTTTTACAAGAATTTTTTCATTTTTAAAAAATTATAATTATAATAATATAATAGTTCAAAAATCGTTTAAAATTCTTCATTGCTTTCAAGATGGTGGTTTAATGATATTGTTAAGTGCAAAGTAAATTTACAAATCGAAATTTGAAAACCTCATAACAGCTATTTGAACCTGAATATTTTTAAAATAATTTTAAAAATGATTTTTAGTGAAGAAACATTCTTAATTTCTACTTATGGGAACCTATAAATGACATAATCCTTAAAAAGGTCACGTGATTTAAATGTCATCTGACGCACTGCAATTATTTAGCTTTTAATTCAGTTCTGTTTCATCATTAATGTTTTTGCAAATCATCCCTTCAAAATATAAAAAAAAGGTTTTACTTTTCTTAATTGCTATTTCACTAAATATTTTTATTTTATGTATTTATTTAGTTTGGGTCAGACTTCAATTAATTAATTTTTTTGTTTAAGGTAGTAAACTTAAGAAGCTAAAAACGAAATGCAAATTCCATAAAGCTTCTTAAAAACTTAACTAAAAGTCAATAAAATATTAAATAATTGCTGAAAATATGTTAATTTGTAAAAATTACTAGATAATTAAAAACTAAAAATAAAAAAATGGATTCACTTAGATTTCGTAAATTTATGTCATTTCTGGTCATCCATAAGAGCTGTCATCACCAAGTCCGTCTCTATAAATCAATAAAGATCAAAGAAAGGGGAACCTATAGTTAAGAATACTTGTGTATTGGTTTTTTATGCGATAAGTAAGTAATATTTATTTCAGATCAGATTAATTTAACTTTAAATTTTCTAATTTTACTCAAATAACATGTCACAAAATCTATAATTTAATTTTTTTAAAATTCAAACCAAATAAATGTGTTTGCTTAAATTTTTTTTTAAATTAAGAAAATGGCCACTTCTAAGAAAATTTAAAAAAGAAAAAATTGAGCAATTATTTGACATTCCAATCTATATAATTACTATCTGAATTACACCAGAATATTTTACTTACTTGAAATAATAAATTTAATCATTTAGCTTTAAATTAAAACTAGAATGAAATCTTCAAGAATGCTTTTTCATTTTTAAAATTTAATTTTAAAACTTAGGTATCGAAAATTCGGGGATGGTGCCTTCTTTCTTATATGCAATGATAGTTTGTTTTTTATATAAACAAAAATCATAGATTATGTAACCAATACAATTGGAAAATGATTTAAATACGGCTGTCATATTTTGACAGTACAAGTTGCATTAGCTTTCTTCAAATATTTTTACTTTTAATGATTTAAAAAGCAGAATTCTTTTTTTTTTTATATCTACAATAGAATTAATTTTAATGAAATACTAGATTACTCTTGTAGAAAATATAACCAATCCAATTGCAAAATTATTTAAATATTTCTATAATTTTTTGACGATACAGGTTGAATAAATAAAAGATTAAATACCATTAATTTTTTTTCTTCCAATTCTTGGGCTGTCAAAGATGGTTCTTTTAAGTCTTCATCTTCTTGTGGCAGTTTACTTTCTTTAAGCTTCTTAATTTCTCTGTCAGTCTTTCCCTGAGCAAGAATAACCTTTTGCGATGACACCGTTTTCTTGCTTAAAATTTTTGAAAGGACACTGGCAAATCCTTTACGTGCTGTGACCTCCTCCTCCTCTTCTTTTTCACTCTCATTATCACACTCCTCATCATCTTCACTCTCTGTGTCATCTTCGGAGTCTGTGGCTCTCTCTGGTTTTGATATCTTTCTTTTCTTCTTTCTGGGTTGGTCAGTCATAGTGTTATCATCATCTTCCTCATTGTCGCCTTCACTGCTGGCATCATTGGCAACATCATCATCATCACTCCCAGAGCTAGCAAATCTTTCCAGCTTTGGACTTTTAAATTTTTTTCTCTTGTGGGTCTGTTTTGCTGTTGCTATTTCTTCATTTTCTGTCTCAGAATCATCACTATTGTTATCCTCTACACTGCTATCATTGTCATCATCATTGTAATGATATTCAATTTCTAAAGAAGAAACAGAAAAATATTATCAATTAAAATGTATTTTTAAACAATAAAAATAATATAGGTGAAGTGAAAAAAAAATCCAAAGATACATCATAAGTGGAAAAAAAATCCAAATATCCAAAGATACATAAGTGAAAAAAAAAATATATCCAAAGATACATCATAAATAGACCTTATTATTTTATTCAGCTTCAACATTTGACAGATTCCTTGACAATTAATTTACAAAGATGAAATGTGATTGTTTTTCACAGTTTATCAGTTCTTTGTAGGTTATTTAAAGCCAAAACATATTTTTGATTGTAAGAATAATTCTTTATTCTTGTGAGTGAATATCACTTTAACAATTTTTGAGAATAACAATGAGATTTATATTGAAACATGACTAAAAAACAGTTATTCAATGTCATCATACAGCAAACTGGCACAAGGTTTGTTTAAACAGGAATTTATATATCTTGTCAAATACATTCTCAAATGTGTCTATTGCCACTAATTATGATGCCATTTAGGAGGAGACTTTATTTATCAATCAACTCTTCTAAGTATTTCTGTTACTGTATTTCTTTGATTAAGCACTCTTTCCATCAAAGCTTTGAATAAGCATCAACACCCCATAATAGGTTTCCATGAACCTCTTTCTGTAAATTTTATTTCAGATTTGAAATAAAACAATAGAAATCCTCACCTCTTGTTTGTTTATTTTGTTCAGTCTTTTCACAAAACAAAATGAAAATTAACCTTCCCTTGTTCAGATTTCCCCAAATTCCATTTGGCGCTAATAATAAAACCAATTTTATTTATCCTAATATCTTTTCAAAGATTCATTTAATTTTTTTTATAAATTTCAGAGAATGTTCCCATTATTGGTTTGGGGCTACAATCATTTGTCAGTGTGTGTGTATCTGTCATAATCATTTGTTATAAGTGTTTAGGAATCATATTTTGAAGGTTAAAAAAAATGGTATGCCACTCTTGTTTAAACATGTATTGTGATTTGATAATTTGCTTGGTTTGTTTTATGGCAGATCAATATCAATGGATTATTTGATGCAGACAAGATTTTTTATTGCTGGTAATTTTTTTTTTTTTTTTAAATGTATTGCTGGTAATAATTTTCTACAAAAATGTATTGCTAGTATTAAAACCTATTTTTACACTTTCATAGGGTTTTGACCCTGTTTGGGGGTTAACTATTTGTCCACAGCTGGGACCATCCTGAGTCAGGGTGGACCTGGGAACAACAGCAATTAAGAGGTGGTTCCATGCTCCTCAAAACCTCTTGATCAGAGGCCTTGTTGCCAGATGTAGTTTATTGTCATACCCAGGATACTTTATAATCTGTAAAGGATAAACAGAATCATTGGAAAGTTTTATAAGTGTCCCAAAAGCTTTGTATGTGAGCGATGATTGTTCTTTTTTGTTAATAAGTGACCCTTTCCCCTGTAAATAGGCTCCCCTCAGAGAGCCTATTCAAAGCCCAATTTCTAAATAAGCATCCATTTGAGGAAATGTGGTACAGATGCAGAAAGTTTGGCACTGACAAATAGAAAGCAATACTTTAACACTTATAAGTGACCCAGTTGATTCACATGTGAGGGACTTTTCAATAAGCTCCCTTGCTAAAGGGCCCAATTTCCAAATAAGTTTCCCCAAGTGCTTCTTCAAGGAAAGACACGAATTACAGACTGTTGCTAGTTTTTTAAAAATTTATTTTGTGATATGAGACCAAGTAAAATTCATTTAAAATTACCCGATTCAGATTCTGAGTCATCTTCTTGGACTTTGCTTTTCTTTTCAACCTGCTTTTTGATCCCCATCTTGACTGAAATATATATGACAGAATTTAAGAAAAACAAAATAAAAATAAAACACATTGTTAGTATTTCTTTAATCTTTTTAGTACAAATCTCTCACTCAAATATTTTTCAAATCTAAAACTACAACAAATACCTTTCTACTCCCTTTAAATATTTAGATTAAAATAATTTGAATTAAATTCATTTAATAAACATCTTTCTGCTTTAAAGGAAACATAAAAGAACATGTACTGGTTAGGACTTTTGATAGCTGTGCTAGCACAAATCCGCAAGTCATCATGGCTAAAATAACAACACTTGTCATTGCTTTTCGACACAACTTAAGTGTGCAGTAATTTAGTAGGTAGGTAGGTTTTATCAAAATTTGGTCGTTATTTTCGAGTTCAGCGTGTACATTTACACGAAAATATGACGATTTGGGAAAATTTTAATAGATTTTCTGTGCGAGGCTTAAAAAGCAAATATATCCTTAAGCTCGTTAGATTCACACATTCAAATCCTCTTGGAAGAGGCATGAATCCATCTCCCCGCCTTCCCCAGTTAAGACAGACTGTTTTACTTTTATAGCCTTGGGTGGAAACCAGTCTAGAAAAAGGAAAACTCTGAATTTAAAACCTCCAACTAAGGGCTACTGTTTCACCAACCTGCAATTGGTCAAGAAGTGTGTTTAGTGTTTATGGTTACACGACACCGCCGAAGACATGGCCAACCGGGGAGGGATTCCTCCAACCAAGGAGTAAGAATGATCCGGATCCGACAGCTATTATCCCTGGTACCTTTGGTGGCATTTTTTTTTCCATGTTTATTGATCATTCCTTGATCTAAGTACGGGCGTGTGATATTCTTTTTCTTAGACTAATAATAAAAAAACTCGAAAGAATATAAAAATCGGTTTGGACTCGATAACAAGATGATCGATTTTTGCACAATCAAAAAATATGGTAAATTTTAATTTTAACACCCGAGCACTATTCACTGCTTGGATTGGGCCTATTTACTTCCATTACAGAACTTCCTTTCACAAATTAGTACGCGCTTTTGTAAAACGATTTTTTTTTTTTTTTTTTTACTTAATTTAAGAAGAAAGTTAACTTTCAAATATATGTAAACATCGACAAATAAAAGAATAACAAAAGAAAAAAAAACACCTAACCCTAATTTGAAAGTTAACTTTCTTCTTTTCTTAAATTAAGTACCAAAAAAAAAAATCGCTTTACGGAAGCGCGTACTAATTTCTGCAAGGACTTTCTGTAAAGGTAGTAAATAGGCCCAAATTGTATACCTCCGCCAAATCTATCAGCAGTTAATTACTCTCAATAAGCCGGTAATGGCTGACGAAAGACCAGGAAAAAGTCCGATTTTTTTCGGGTCGTTAACATCCAAAAAGGTAGGTTTCTTCAATATCTAATTGTTGATTTGAGTTCAGCATATACATTTGCAAGGAAATAAGGCTATTTTGGAAAGATTTGAAGGGATATTAGCGCTCAGGTGTTAAAATGAAAATTTACCAAAAATATCTATTGATAAGTTACTTTTTCATAAATAAAAATTAAAAATGCTCCTTCGTTTCTTTTTTTTTTCCTGAGCAATACACTAGAAAACTTCTGACACATAACTGATGTCTATAAAATAGTCATTTCTTTTTACACTTTTTAAGTTTTCTTTTTTTTCTTCTAAGTTATATTTCTAACGCGTAAACGTTGTCTTTTAGTTTTGTTTAACTAACGGGGGAAAAATAGGAATTGGAGTTGCAATTAACATTCCAAAAGACAAAACAAATATGAATGAAGTTTAAGTTAGTAAACTCAATTTTTCAGAGTTTTTTTTTTCCTTCATGTCCACACGACACAAAGATCGATCGTTTATTTCTTTTACAAACAAAAAAGGTAAATTCTAAAAAGAAAATGTCACAGGCAAAAATATTAAGCATACTAACAAATGTTTGCATTCTTGTACCGATTTAAAATATACTCTAAACAACATAGATAACAAGTAAAATTGTCAACAACAAAAAAATAATTAAACCAACTTACTTTTTAAGGGAAATCTGTCTCTTCCATGCAACTGAAAACACGTGGTTATTTAGTCAGCGGTGTAACATAAAAGAAGTTCCTCTTCACATCAATTTCCGCTGAATTACTTATCGTAAGCTGAGACCAAATCCGATGTAAAAAAATTCATCAGAATAAAATAAATATCTTTTTTGTGTGTGATTTAATTGTGCTAAAACTTAAAAACAGGTTTTAATAGTTGAATTTAAATTTAATAATAATTATTGAAAAGAAGGACTTAGGAACTTTTCTGTTAATTCACCTCAAAAAGTTACTTCCCAAGAAATTAAAAATCAAAGTTTGTTTGGTTTTTTTTTTTACTAAATTTTTGGAACTCTTTTGAAATTATAAATCTTACTTAAATGAAAATTTGTTTAGCTTGCCTCGCAACAACTCTCAGAAAGAAAATAATACCAAAAAATCTGGGAGTTATTCAAATTTCGTAAGTGCAGAATATTTGAGGAATTTGTTACAATTTTTTTTTAAATATCTGTTTTTGGCTTTTTTGTCGGGGTGAGCGCGAATGTTAGAGCCCACACTTAGAAATAGCGCACCTAAGTCGCCCACATTTGGGTGCGATCGCAAAGGTTAACTCAACCGGAGTGCAATAGAAGAGCCTCTGGGAGAATTTGGTGTGGATTTTTAGTAAATAAATTATATAAATTCTTTTTTTTATTATTTTGGAATGAATTAACAAACATAAAAGATCCAGAACCTAATTTCTTTTAGAATTCGTATCAATTTTAAAATGACTTTGGGGTGGCTTTTGTGAAAAAAATAAAATAAAATAAAATAAAATAAAAATCGAAATTGAAGAAGAGATAAAATGGAGAAAATATAAAACTTTCTCCAGAGAGAGATCGTGTCTCCTGTGCGTCAGTGTGAAGGTTGATGTCAAAAAACCCAAATTTAAATGAAAAAATAAACCGTCAATCAAACTTAAACTTTACCCGCATACGATCTTAAATCAATATATTTAAATTACAATTTAATACACTAAATAACACACAGGACTAAACTCCCGATTTCTTTCTCGGCTTCTTCAAAGGAAATCAACAACATACCCACTCAATGAAGCAGACGATATTATAAACAACTATACCGTTAGTGTTCACAAACCAAACATTTATTTCAACAAATCATAATTACATGCATATTGGTCCATATGCTACGTGGGTAACAAACAAAAATGAACAAATGGATTAGTACTTACAAAACAATGTTGCCAGCAAGTAGACAACGCAAACATCATTCAACTTTTTCTTTACAACAAACAATATTGTTAAAGCATTTTCTTTTTTTTACAATCAATTCAATTTCTTCTGTTTGTGTCTTCTTTCTTCAAATATTTTCTTTTCTTTCTATGAGACTCTTTTTCACTTCCTCTGGAGCTGAAAGGGTAAATTGAAAAAACACAAATCCTAACCTAGTCTAGGATCTTAAAAACTTATTCCATGAAGCATATCTTTCAAAATATGTTAAAACTTTAGCTTTGGAATTCATTTAAATCTTATTCTTTCAAATCTTATTTTAATATAAAGAACGTGAACAGGGGCGGAATTCCTGGCATCGATTGACTCCGTAAAACAAATAAAAACGTTGATTCTCCGAATCAACAAACAAATCAAATGAAACCATTCCCCTTCTAGGGAATAAAATTACTTCTTTTAGCCTCGGAACTCCACCGAAGCCAACCAAATCTCCTCTTCCAAATCTCACAAACAAACAAACTGCAGCTACGGAACTCCACCGAAGCCGAACAAATCTTCTCTTTAAAGATTTTCAAACATAAACGAATATTAGCTACGGAATTCTACCGAAGCCATTTAAATTCTTCTCTTCAAAGCTTTTCAAATACTAACGAATATCAGCTACGGAATTCTACCGAAGCCAATTAAATCTTCCAACAAAGCCCTTCGATGCGTAAACTCACTGTTCCCATCTATAAACTAATCAGTAATATAGCTATTAAAAGCTAAATAAATTAATTCTATAATATTTAAAGGCAAATAATTCGATACTGTAATTCGAACTATTTAAGGTAACATTAATTTACGTGGCCAACTATAGTAGTTCACCACGGAGCCAGAATAAGGACGTCCGTATCGTCCGACGACAAAGTTCTGACTTAAGACAACATCTTATCCATAAATAAAATCAGTAATATAGGTATTAAAAGCTAAATAAATTAATTCTATAATATTTAAAGGCAAATAATTCGATACTGTAATTCGAATTATTTAAGGTAACATTACGTGGCCAACTATAGTAGTTCACCACGGAGCCAGAATAAGGACGTCCGTATCGTCCGACGAAAAAACTCTGACTGAAGACAAAATCTTCTGATACAACGGACTCGCTTTCAGCTGCCAAATTCCATGACAATGGGGCCATAAATTTTCCGACCGCCCCATCCACAGGCCACCGACTCCAGACATTAAAACAACATATCATCTCTAATACCGAAGTCGTTGCAAGCCCTCTTCTCACCTCATGTTAAATCTCTGTCAACAAAGATTTCCAAAAAACACTCAAAACAAGAATCTCACCACCGAAGTCACTGAAAGGTGACCTCTCACACTTATGTTAAATCTCGGTCAACAAAAATTTCCAAACTTTTCCACTTTAAAGTTCATCCAATACAAGCCTCGAGAACTATTCAAGGTAGAGATTTACTGTCAAAAAGCAAAATGTTTATGGTAAATAAGGTGCGTGATACGAATAAAAGAGGAGGTTGTAGGAAGTGAAGATTATGATGATAACGAGTATAATGTTGGGGAAAGTTTCCTTGGGTCACCATTTGAATAAAAAAAATAAGAGAAAAGGTTGTTGCATGTTCAAATAAAAATAAAATGATATTTATTTAAACGTAGGATACACAAATTTTAACTGTAATTACTTATCATGAAATGAAAGTTAAAAAGTTATTTTCTTTGATTGTAAGAAAATGAACATGAACAGTCTTTCAGTGAGGAAAAGAGAAAGTGGAGTTGGGCGAAAAGATCGAAATGTATCCACTGTTGCAATGGTGAGAAAGACAAGACGTCAAGGTTGACTTGTAGAGAATCGTGCGGGTTTGATGTGTTGTTCTTGAATTGGGAAACACGTGATGTATATTTCTGCTAGAAGAAGGTCCAACTACAAGAAAATGGCGGACTCAAATTGAGTCCAACTGAAAATGTAAAGAAGACAAACAAGACCGATATATATATCAACAAATATATGTATTAAACAACAAATTTACAAGTAACAAATACATTAACATTTGTGTTTGTGTGCTAACGTAAAGAGTTTGTATTTTGGTGAATGTACGTGTATGTGTGTATAATGTTTACGGCGTCTTCCCACAAGTGGGGAGACGCTATCTTCTAAGAAAGCTTACATTGTAGATGTGCTCCCTGAGAGAAGAAATTAAAAAGAGATTATTTATTCCTGTACTTTAACAGAAAATGTGGCACAAGGCCGAAGTGGGGAATGGGGGAAAAGGTCGGTCTTCTGTCTTCTTAATTTTTAAACTTAGCTAGCCACAAACGCTGACCCAATCATACTAACAATATTTCTGAGAAAAGAATAATCCACCTTAAAACAAAAAATTAAAAAGAGAAAGAGGCAAGGAGTTGCCCAGTAGTGTAGGGCGAGCGCCCCTAGTGGACAATTGGGGAATTAAGGAGGAGCTAACTCCAACAGACTCGTGTCTCTTCTGATTTTATTGGTTATTTATTTTTATTAAATTGAAAATTTGAAGTATGTTTGAAACCCGGAAGTCTGCGCGGAGCCCTTGCGCGGTGTGTTTAATTTTGTCATTTGCTGCTTTGATTGGATGTTGTTCCCTTCCACCTACTCTACAATAGATAACGATTAACCCGTGACTTGAAGAGATTAAGATTTTAGTGTCCAGGGAAGTATCTACGCGTGAATCTGTTTCACAAAATAGCAGTTCTTGGAGAAAAAGCTGTCTAATTGGTACTTCCACTTCATATTTAGAACATGAGAGAAACGAGGGGGATTCGGCTCCGTGGAAATAGTGTAGGAATCCTTCTACTCGGTTTTTCGTTGAATGTTAAAATTCAGAGTGTCAAGATTCGATAAAATAACAAAATATTGTTGCTGGGTTGCTCGTAATTCGTCCATTTAGAATAATCACACGATTTTCATTGAAGGAATAAAATTCAGTAGAAGTTTAACACTTTCTAGACGTGTTAATGTTCGTGAATTATTTCCCCTTTTAATTACAGTAGTATTTTTTTAATTAATTAAACAACGACGTCAACAAACCCAGTCCGATGAAGTCCTAACAGATGAAACGCGTCACAAATAAACTTTTTCTATTTTGTCTTATATATATATATATATATATATATATATATAT
Source organism: Acanthosepion esculentum (assembly GCA_964036315.1). Classification (NCBI taxonomy): domain Eukaryota; kingdom Metazoa; phylum Mollusca; class Cephalopoda; order Sepiida; family Sepiidae; genus Acanthosepion; species Acanthosepion esculentum. The sequence continues at coordinate 78,000,330 of OZ038507.1, forward strand.
ATATATATACTGGGTGTAACAGCAAAATTGTCCAGATCATGTTACACAGCATAAAACGTTTAGCCTTGATACCATTTGTCATAAGAATCACTGAAAAAACCTTTGAGTTAATCAGCTAGAAAAAGAACAGGTTAAAATCATTTTGTTCCAGTCTCACTGTCTTCCCAAATGAGCAATGGTGAGAGGAAAAAGATCATTCAGGCCTTGAGTAATAGTACCAACATTCATACACTGGCATAATTTCAACTTAGAGCTAAAGAGATCAAACAGAAAAGATCCAACTCAAACCATAAGACGTTTGGCATGTGTGAGAGGAGTTTCAGCTCTGACAGTCAAAAGAGCTTGAAAATGAAATCGTACATAAAACCCGTGAGGCATTTTGTTACTCCAGTGCAGAAAGTTAAAAGATTAGAGAGAGCGAAGATCACCTTAAATAAGTTGGAAAATCATCCGGGAATATATATATATATATATATATATATATATATATATATATATATATATATATATTAGAACTTAATTTCCATCCTTCATGAGCTTCCCATCCTTAGCTATGATTAATTAATGATGAACATGTCATTTTCGTTTACGATCGATTTCATCACGATTCTTCTGTTAAGCATGGGGAGTAATATATATATATATATATATATATATATATATATGCGCGCGTGTGTGTCTGTGTGTGTGTATGTATATATATATCTGTGGTTGTGTTATATATATATATATATATATATATATATATATATATATATATGCAATTTTGATATATATTATTTATATATTATATATGCGCGATACTTATTGGAAAGTGCTCAATATCAGTGATAGAGGTAACATATTCAGTTGGATTGATGTGAGTTTGTGACCCTGGGTTTCACGCTATTTGCGATCGTCAGACAGACTGATTAATTTTTAAATTTTGGACATATATATGGTTGTGTATATCGGTGCTTTTATGGTAGTGGGAGGAAAAATTGTCGTCTGAACACCACTCGTACGTACGCAGACATGCATAAAGACACGTTCACGCATTGCAGCTCACACAAACATATACATATATGATCAGTGTGGGACTGAGTGTATATGCGAATCCATGTGTCGTTGCGTGCATCCAATTGGTCGCTGTAGTGTAATATATCTCGGTAAATCATTTCTTATTCCGAGATCATCCACTAAGGAGATCTTTGATTTTTTTTTTCACTAATATTAACTTTCTAGTTCCTATTTTTTACATTTCTAGAAAGATAAAACCGAGTAAATGATCGCTTAAAAATAAAAATGTTTAAAGATTTCAACACATGAACAAATTTTCCGAAAACTGAAATACTGTTTTTAAATAAATTATTTAACAAGACAATTCCGTTTGTGTTGTGTTGGAATCTGTAAAACTTATATTTTTATCAGCGGAGATGTGTCGGCTATTAAGATGTAAAAATTTGCGACTTACACATTTTTCGAGTAAAATTTAGTCATGAAGTTATTGGTGGTTATTAATACAAAAACAATAATATTTTCTTAGATTTTTAAAAAATAAAAAAACTATTCATTATAAAAGTAAATAACTAAATAATTAATGAATGTGTACTGAAATTTTCATTTAAATTGGATAAATCACTGATTTTTTTTTTGTTTTTTTTGGTAATTCAAAAAAAGCGCTGCCTCCCCAACATATTTTCCTTCGTGAGTCTGTGGCTCCCAAATTTGGAAACTATAAAATCGAAATATCGAGAGGGGGGGAGGGGCTCGTATCAAAATTTCGAGGTGGGGCGAGATTCTATCGCCGGCCCTGTCCTGTCTCCCCGCTCGGTAACCCCGACCCGAGTCTCGATTTCACCAACAGTAACCTTAACTCCTCCCATTCACATTGACAAGTTGTCCCCCTTTGGCCACCACACTATGCAAAGTTTTCCATGTAGTTAGACAATTGTTACGGTTGGTTTAAATTAAAATAGGAACACACAATTCTTTAAGCTCTAGTGTAAGCCGCGAGAAATTAAAGAAAATTAAAGTATTTTCGCGTAAGTAATGTAACGAGACCCACAGAAATTAGAACTCGGCTCTCTGATTAACAATTCCGAGCCATTATCCATTATACTCTCTAACCATATATCCAAACTTAAAGCATCTGGTATTTTCAAACGGTCCCCCATAGTACTGACCAGGCTCGACGCTGCTTAGCTTCGGTAACTATTAAAAGTAAAACACCCCCCTACAATCCTAACATAATACATATCGTAAAAAATGACGCCCATATTTAAATCAATTTGTAACTTTTTGGTTAAATGTTCCGCATGATTGAAATAAGTTTCTTATTTATATATCTTTAAATCTGTTGTTGCTTGTAAGAAACAAAAAAAATTCTGCCTTTTAAACTGTGGGGATGCAACAGGCGATTATCCCCCTTTGGTTGATATGAAGTCATGTGACGTCGTTTATTCACTTCCCGGAGTCAAACCCACCGGCTAAACCGGCTTCCTAGACACAGCTGCCATGGGACAGCAAACAAATCCATAGGGCCGTTTTCCCGTTTCGAAATATGTCCTCACCAGAGATATAGAAGATAAATCCGGCCCGCTAGATTTATAGAAACTATCTCTGGCTCGCATCTTCTCGTTGGGAAATACCCATGACACACCGATTACCCGTCGGGAAATATCTCTTCCCGAGAACATAGAAGATAAAATAAATATGGTTTTTCCAGAAACACAGAAAGATCCTCCGGTAGCTCGAATTCCCGTTAGAAATTATTCCGACTATAACCCTATACTTTTTACCATTTCACACTGCTTGTTGTTGTATACATATGTAGTTTCTCTGTTTGGAACAAGTGTAAATATTTGTATATAATTTTGTGTATGACTCAGTAGTATAAAATTCTTTTTGAGTACAAAGCATGTTTGTCATTCCTTTTCTCACAGCTATTCTGTTTCGTCCGTGTATTCAGATGCTACTATATCATGGATATATTAATGCTCATGATGGGGGAAATAAAATAGGGAATATTTCGTTCCTGCATAGCCAAATCAATAACTATTGACGCCGACGTGATAAATAAAGGAAATATTCTTTCTTTTTTTTTTTTACATAGCACCCCCATTAAAATCATTAAAAGTTAAAATGTACAAAAAAAACTGACAAGAGCCCTAACATAAAAAATGACAACCATACCATATTTAAGTAATTTTAAAGCTACATTGGTTATATTTTCTACATGAGTAATGTAGAACTTTTATATATACAATTAACTCTATTGTTGTTTGTAAGAACGAATCTCAATTTTTAAATCAATAAAAATAAAATCTTTTTGTCGGAGTTAGCTCCTCCTTAATTCCCAAATTGTCACTAGGGGCCATTCTCCCTAGACTATAAATACTGCGTGACTTCTTGTCTTGTTCTCTTTCCTTCATGTCTCTTTTTCGGCTAGACAGTCGAACTCTCTGCCTCTGAGCAGAGAGGAACGCGGACGAGGCTCAGCCGAAGGGTAGGGTCTCGCTCGGGGAGGTTGACCAACCCGATCCCGTTATGCGGGTTCTACGGGCATTTTTTGGCTCGCAGAACCCACGTTAAACTTGGCCTTGTGCCACATGTAACCCTCGTGGGAGGGGGCTAAATATACTTTCCTTCAGGTCTCGTGCCGCATCCCATCTCGCGTGGAGGTGAGGTAAATTCTCTTTTTCATTTCTTCATTTCAGCGACTACAATGTATGCTCTCTTAGAAGATCCGCGTCTTCCCATTTGTGGGAGACGCCATGAACATTACACACACATACACGTACGTACGAACATTCACCAAAATACGAACATTCACCAAAGAACAGACAAACGTTCACACACGCACAAACATCATTGTCTATGTCTGTTGTAAAATTGTTTTGTTTCATACATATATTTGTTTATATATATATATATATATATATATATATATATATATATATATCGGTCTTGTTGTCTTTTTTATCTTCAGTTGGACTTAATTCAAGTCCGGCCATTTTGTTGTAGTTGGACCTTTTAATATTCTACCAGGAGTTTCACACGTGTTACTAATATAACAACACTTACCCCCCCCCCGTTACTTTACATGTCTAAAGAAAGATAACCAGACACCTACCATAAAAATGACAGCCATACTTAAGTAATTTGTAATTTCAATGGTAATAGTCTATTCACGAGTAATCTAGACATTTTATATATACATTTATACAAGTAACTCTATTGTCACATGTAAGAAAGAAGTCTGCTTTTTATAACTTTAAAAGTAAAAAATTTCAACCGAAAACTAACACGAAACGAAATAAATTTCGGTGTATTAGCAACCTTTACTAATGTGATTTACTAATGTGATACAAATATTTGGATGTGGTATTAACATGAGTCATGCTTGCCTATTCGCATCAAATAATGTTTCCTGTTAACATTAAAACAGAATATTTAGCCTTTGACAGTGGAAGATAAGGTTATGAATATATAAAGTTATATTGTGTTTTCTCGTAAAAAGCCAGTTATAGAAACCTCATTGTTCTAAATATTTTATACGCCTGATGCCTGATAATGCTTGTGTGATTACTTCCACTTGGTTACCAAGTTTGCCAAAACGTCGTTAAGCGGCGCTGCATAGAAACTATAAAAACGAAACACTTCCCCTTCTTTTTCCTTCTTTCCTTTCAACATGCGGTTGTAGCAACCACTATACGAAACTCGTACTCGGCTTGAGGGTTTCATCCCTCGGGAGACTGAATTCTTTCATACGCACACACGCGCGGCTATATCACACACACACACACACACACACACACAGATTAACACAGTTCCCAATAGATAGATTTTAATGTCTTCTTTCTTTTCAGCTATTTTTTGCATACACACAAGTATAACAAAAATCAGCGAGGCTCCACGCATAACTTCCATTATAAAAAAAAATGTAAAAGAAAAGAACGCCGGAAAATAAAACAATTTTGACCACTCAAATAAATTGACAGAAAGAGATTTTTGATGTTAGCCGGAATCAATGTTCACGACAGAGTCTCGAAGCCTGATCAAAACGGATATAAACTGACCCCTCTGGGTTAGAAGTAGGAGAGAAATCAGCCATGCGTGATGCGTAAAGAAGTAATTAAGAGACCATCTGCTAATTATATTTCTACCCTGTTTAGGGCAGAGAAAGAACAGTAGATTCACACTGACCTATTTCTAACATTACTACTTCCCCTATTATGATCTGACTTCAAATATTACCACTAACGGATATTTCTCCAGATTGCTACGAATATCCGCCTTATTAGCGAACTTTTTCAGACACCGAATAACAAAAGACTCACTCATTACTCTAATGAAAATAAATAAAAATATATTATTTATTTTAAATCTCAGCATGCGGTAGTAGCAACCCCTGCGTACTCGGCTTGGGGGTTTCATTCCCCGGGAGACGACTGAATTCTTCTATACGCACACACACGCGGGTGTATCACACGCACACACGCGCGGGTGTATCACACACACACGCACACACAGACGAACACAGTTCCTAACAGATAGATTTTAATTTCTTCGTTCTTTTCAGCTATTTTTTTCATACACACAAGTATATTTTATTTCTTGTTAATCATTTATAATCCATATATAAAAACACATGAAAATAATCACCTTGTTGAAATGTATTCAATTTCCTTTCACGTACATTAACAATGGCGATCCGTCATTTACATCATGTACATTCTGTTTGCCACAACTTTTAGTCCAGCTCAGGACAATTTCTGTAAGAACTAGTTGGTGCTTTCCCGGCGCGATACGATACACAAATACACACATACCTCCAACATTTTACTACGAAAATTTATTCAAAGGAGTTTTGTTAAATTATAATCCAGATAATCTAAATGAGGTCGAATGAAAAGGTCAGTAAAACACGATGACGTGTTCAGCTCTACTTCAAATGATTTTATCAGCCATTCTTTTTGTCGGTGGTGTGGGAAGGTGATGAAGTATCGTAGTTATTCAAAAGCCAAACTTGTTCTAGGCTTACGGCCAGATCACGTTGAAACACCAGTTCCCGAAGTTAAGCAATTTTGAGCCTAGTCAGTGCCTAGATGAGTGACCACTTGGGAATACCAGGTGCTGTAAACTTGAATGTGCAGGTAGTGTAATGTATAATGGGTCGGAATTGTTAATCAGAGAGCCGAGTTCAAATCCCAGTTAGCTTCGTTACACGCAAATACCCTTGGGAAAGGTATGAATCTGTCGGAGTTAGCTCCTTCCTTAATTCCCTAATTGTTCACTAGGGGTCGCTCTCCCTATACTATAAATACTCGGCAACGTCTTGCCTCGTTCTCTTTTCTACTTTGCATTTCAGCGGACACATTTAAGAATGTGATCTCTTGTAGAGATCAGCGTTTTCGCCCACTTGTGGGAAAACGTCATGAAACACACATACACGTACGTACAAACATTCACCAATATACAAGTTCTTTACGTTCACACACAAACACAAATGTTAATGTCTTTGTCCCTTGTAAAATTTGTCGTTTAATACATATATTTGTTGATATATATATATATATATATCGGTCTTGTTTGTTTTCTTTACATCTTCGGTTGGACTCAACTTGAGTCCGCCATGTTCTTGTAGTTGGACCTTCTGGCAGGAATAAACAGCACGTGTTCCTAATACAACAACGCACAACCCACACGGTCCTCTACAAATCCATCTCCCCTACCATACCCAAGCTATAAATTAATTAGTAAGACTTTTATTACTAAATCATTATTATACTCACCCCGATCAAAGATTATTACAATCTAAAAATATCTTTTGGCTTTAAATAACCTCGAAATGGTTGATGAGCCGTAGAAAGCGAAACAATCAACGTTTTGGGGGGTTAGAATGGTAAATTTAAAATATCGTTAATTTTACTTCTTAAGTTTTCTTTTTTTTTACGTTATTTTTCTAATAAAACTGAAATAGAGATCTTTTTAATTACTTTGGAAATTCTCGAGGAATGCTTTGCCAACAAGTGAGGAAAGAGATTGTCGGGGATTCACTCACATCATAACAGCAGAAATTAGCCTTGTGTTCTCGGAGATAAAAGCATACTTGACAGAAAATAAAATGTACACAAATAACAGGAAAAGCATGGTAAATTGTATGTTAATTTCATACAATTTATTTATATTCTTTTGTGTGTGTATTTTTTTGGTTACAATTGTTTTCTGGTATATGTGATAAAAGGAAGAGATCTACACCGTAGTATTACAAGCCATATCACAGAGAGAAGTTGGACACGTGTTGTCCGTACCAAGGTTTGTGGCGAAGAGATTGAATTTTCGGCCAGATGTCCGTATTTCCGACAGGAAGAGTTTTTGTTGCATGCTGCGAGTATTTTTATTATTTTTATTTTAATTTATTTTAAACAAAGTTTTTATGTTATTGCTTTATTTTATTTTATTTATAATTTTCATTATTAATATTATTATTATTATTATTATTATATTTTTATTTATTTATAACAATAATAATAATATCCCTACAATATATTTCACCTCAATGACGTCTGACACTAACAAGTCCTATCTTTTTCGCTCCACTAACAAACTCTAGCTATACATATTTTTACAAGATGGTGGTATTTGTGACTGACGCTGGTAAATGTGACTTAGACAACATCCTGGTAGTAAAAAAAAAGAAAGCACTTGCATGTACATGTTTTATTCCGGCAGGCAATCTGTTATTGTGATGAAAGCAGTGAAGTTTTCGGAACTCCCCTGCACACACACACATACACTTTTTAAAATTCATAACGGAAGATTTTACACATTGGAAATTAAAAACGGTTCTACACACCATATTCAAAATCGGCTTATCGTTAATAAAATGAATAAGTTAATAAAATTGTTTTTTCAGCTTTACGAAGAAATTAAAGAAACACATCTATCCGTTCCACTTATATGGAGACCTATTAACGACACTTAACAGCATAGCCGCACACACAGAGTCCAAGACCAGAATAAAATACAATAGCCACGCCATTGCGCTTTCTCATTTCTACACTGGTAAGAAGAAACCTGATTCTATTCAAAATAAAATGAAAACAACTTCATTGATATCTGATAACATTAATAAAGAACGTTGTCAGTTTGACTTTCATTTGCACACTATTTGTGGTCTGCTACTACAGTACAGAAACTGTATTGTTTTATTTCCCTTTGTTTGTCCCTTTTGTAGTTTAGTTACCTTTTAGATTGGTCACAGTTTTGACCACTTCCGATTAACCCTCAGTATATCACTCAAACCCCTCAAAATAAAAGCATGATATCAAGTGTAATGACAAAAGTACGCAGTTGTAGGCTTTAAGAAAGCTTTATTCAAGTGAGAATACTAGGTTCGCCTATAGTGTCCTTTTATAGTCCCAGTAAACAGAAATAGCGCCCTCAAAGAGGAGAGTAACAAAACAAGGAGAGTCCACTCTTGCTTATTCATAACAACAAGTACGCTAGTTTTATCATCCTCCCGATCCGTCCATCACCGGTTTGTAACTTTTAATACCTTTTCTCTCTATATTTGTCTATTTTATTTCCATGTTATTATTTGAATATTTGTTTAAAGTGGCCATATTTCATACGTTTATATTACGTTTGTATCGTTCTGTGTAGAATCCTTTCAACACGTGTCCACTGCCCACACACTCTGTTGCAAAATCTAACCTTCTTGCCTTTTCCGTGAAATTACCGCAACATTGGAATGTGTACTGGACCGTGGGGTGAAGATGTGAAGAGATATCAGAAGGTTAAAATTTCAAAGTGGGGTGTAGATGTGAAGAACACACGTGGGTAAAAATTTCCTGCTAGCTGGTCCAGCTACATGAGAATGTTGGACTTTAATTAAGTCCAAAGAAGACAAAGAAAACAAACAAGACCGATGTATATGTGTAAACAAATATATATTAATAACAAGTTAAACAAAGACATGGACAGTTACATAGTGTATGTGTGGAGAAATTATGTGTGTGTGTTGTGAGTGTTCATACGTACGTGTATTGTTCTTAGCGCGTTCCCATAATTTGGGAAACGCTGTATCTGTGAGAGGTCACATATTGGTGTTAGTTGAAAAAGAGAGATTTACCTCACCTCCACGCGAGGTGGCGGCCCAAGGCCTACGTGAAAAAGAGAGAGATTTACTTCACCTCCACGCTAGGTGGTGGCTCTAGGCCCAAGTGGAAAAGAGAGAGCGAGGCGAAGGGTCTGCCAGTATTTATAGCCAGGGGAGAGAGAGACCCCTGTTGAAGGATTAAGGAACAGAGGAGGAGCTAACTCCGACAAATGTATTCAAGTAGCAAACTTTATATATATTCATGTAAGCAAAGTATTCGCTACATTCCTTTATCCATTTAGATAAATGGTCTTACTTATTATTTACTCTATTTACATTGTTCGGACTGTAGTCCTCATGTTTGTTGCCATATTCACGACGTTTCGATTGATATACGCTCCAGCTTTCTTCAGGTGAGTGGAACGTCGAACTGAGCCCTTTATTTCGTCCACCAGATTACTTAATCCCGGCTGCCGTTGTCATATTACTTGTTAGTCTTGTTTGTATTTTCCATCTAACTAGTCTTACTTATATGTATTTATTTCTTTTTCTAGTAGTACCCCTTTGGTTCTTAATAAACCTGTTCGATGAACGGGACTTCGTGTGGCGGACTTCACTACATTAATTTAACTTTAGATTAGGAAACAGGGCTGACGAAAAGCTTGTGCCCATTGATTGCGCATACGCGTGTAACAATGTGTCGCCTCCGTATTCCGGGGTGAAACGGATGGTGTTTCTGACGCTGCTAGCCACGGCTCGAATGGTGATTTGGACGACGCGGATGGAGGAAGTCTTGCGAGGCAATCGTCTTTCTCATCAGGATCTAATTCGATTCTTTGAGCATCAGCTCAAAATGAAGATTAGAACTGATAGAAAACGATTGCATTCGACAGTCTTCAGCAAAAGGTGGGTGACTGAGGCGAGTTTGGTTCGTTTGAACGGGGCTAGCCTTGATTTTCTCTTCGAGGTCAACCTATGTCACATCGGGGCGGTTTCCTGTGGAGCCCTTCCCTTGGTTAGGCTAGACAAGGTTTTGTGTACCTAGTTAATATGAGTAAATGTTGTTCCTGGCCTCTTCCCGGCTACATCTTTGGTTATGATCCAAGTTGAGATTCCCAACCTCCCCAATTTGTTTTTGGTCCCGTTTTTATCTCGACTGGGTCAGCTTTATACTTTCCCACAGCCGTATAATTTTTTATCCTTTTCCCACTCCCTTAGCGAGAGATTTTGTCTCACGGGCAAAATACAGCGCCCTCTCTGTTTTGAGGGTTGGACGGGCCCTACTAACATCAGTTATGTTTAGTTCGCTTTTGAGTCTATGTTTTGGGGTTCATTCCCTTCCCTCTCATATTCATCACAAATTTTGAAGTATTTATTATCATTAAATTTATATGGCATGGGGCGCGTTTTGTACGTCCCCCTTGAGAGGGTGCGGTATTATGGTGTATGGAGGATTGATTGGTGATGGACGATTTTTTGTGGTGAATGGGCAAATTGTAATGAGTGAATGGGTCGTGAATCAGATTAGCTAGGTATAAGATAGTTAGTGCAGACCAGCCTCAGCCTCAACCTCTTCCCTTTTTTGGCTTTGTGCCACAATTGTATTTTTTATACAATAAATACCGGAAACAGGGCTGACGCCGAAAAGGATAAGCAAAAGACATAAAATTTGTATTTAACAAGATGTACAATATCAAACAATGATGTGAAATAAAGCATGCATTTAAGTAAGAAAAGGTTGAAATAAACAAGAGTTGTCTCTCTTTAGCTGTTATTTTAGTATTTTAAAGTTCACTGGAATAATGTTCATGAGAGTCTCTTATAATGTTTGTACTTGTAAGCTTTTACTAAGTAAGAAAAGGTTATGTGAGTATATACAAGGTATGTTCAGCATGTGAGTGGTGTGTATGAGTGAGAAGGTTGGCGCAGATTTTCAACTGTCGTGGATTCGTTTGGCAGCTGAATTCTCACTAATTAGCTAAGAAAAAGTCTTGTTTAAATAAGTGACTATAGGCTCCAGATCGCTGCGCGGGAAGACCAATAATCGAGCGAGTTTTGGGGAGACTTAAGAAAGCTTCTGTGATCCGTTTCTCCGAAAAGCGCATAAAACTGACTACATGAAAATAGAGCGATTACAAAATTGTCGCATTGCTCCGATTTGTAAATTGTCTATAATAACGTAGTGGTGATTAATTAACCAATGAATGCTTGGCGTTGTATGTGATTTGTATTTGTGTATGCATGTATTTTCGTGATAGACTCGCACATTCGTTTTCAGAGTTGTTAGAATAATGATGATACTTCATAAATTCATAAGATTCTAAAAACAACCTTTCCACCAGTGATTATTGATGTTTCATTATCCTGGAAATACAGATCTAATATTTCATCAATCTAAAATTGAAAAGTTCATCATTATAAAAACGACCCTTCTACCATAAGTGAGGTCAGTGGAGTAGCAGTAGCAGTAGCAAAAATAACAACTCAAGACGTATCTTCGCTCCATAAAAATCCACATTTAACGGTCTCGAACACTACCTTCAACAACGACATTCTCGGAACAAGTAAAACAAGTAAACATTTAAAGAAGCAAAAGAGACAATAACACTAAGAACATTTTTAACACACACAATACCACCAATATTGTAATTAACACCACGAAAAGAAAAATACACATTCTTGTCATTAATTTCAACACGTGTCTCAAAGTCATTATCGTTTGTTATTGTTGCACGTTTTATTCATTTCATTTTCAGAATAAAAAATGTAAAAATGATTCCTCTATCAACTACTACTACAAATACGAATAATAACGGGGTAACTTCCATTAACAACCTCAACATTCAACCCCCTTACAGAGTCCCGACCAGGTTAAGACGATAAACTACACTCGCGTCCTGGATAAGACGATAAATTACGTCCAACAACAAGGCCTCTGATCAGGAGGTTTTGAGGATCGTGGAACCACCTTTTAATTGCTGGTGTTCCCAGGGTGAACCAGGGTGGTAGCACCTGTTAGGGTCCCAGCTATGGGCAAATAGTTAACACCCAAACTTGTGTAAAAATAGGTTTTAATACCAGAAATACTTTGTAATGAAAAAATATTACAATAATTTTTAAAGAAAATTTTTTATCAGCAATACTTAACAAAAAACAGTAATACAAACAGCTATACATTCTTTGAAAAAAAAATTGGAGATATTTTAAAAAAACAAACTTTTTACGAAAATAAAACCATCCAAGATTGTAAATTTCCTAAAAGAAGTTGGATTGTACTCACAAATATGAGTAATTGAAAAATGGTTCAAATATATATGTATACATACACACCTTTTTACCAAACTATCTAGCTATGAATCTATTTCAAAAATTTTGTTGACATTAAATGACCCACTGAGGTTTTGATATGCCATAAAACAAAACAAGCAACAACCAACCATTACAGAGTTTTAATTGCCGTGAGGCGTTTATCTGGCTGTCTTCGAGATTACGCACGCGTATGACGCGTATCATACTCTCGTGGGTAGAACAATTTGTTTTTACTACTTTCAAGTCAACTCAAAAACACGATCCACCCTAAAAGTATCTGACGTGAAGAATTTTAATTCGACAAATCGAATTCATATAAAAATCTATTTTCTTCCTTACACACAAAAGAAGAAATACTACCAAACAAACTTCTGTTTATCAAACTGTTTAAATTCTAAAAAGCAAATAGATAAATTAAAATATAGGTAAATGAATTTATTGTTTGTGATCCATCGATCTAACTTGCTTTTTCTTTTTTGCCATCCGACTACCAATATTCTAAAGTCTCATTAAACAAAGACTATTACTCAAACTTAGTATATGTTTTGCAGTGGGCCGAAAGGTGTGAGTGCCAATCGACCGTACAACTAAGAAAGTGGACACAAAGGCAAGGATAGGTAACGGCAATAGCAAAGAAGGATGACAAAACACGGATGGTCAGTTGAAGACGATGGGTATCGTGTCTTTATTTTATTTACTTGTTCAGCGTACGGTAGATGGTGAGACGAAGGAAAGTCGTGTATCGGGATCCGGATATCGACGGACGCTGGAGTCGGTAGCTGGGCGTCAATGGCAGTAGACGGCTGGCGTTGCGATGTTGAGTTGGACGTTGAGGTGCTGACGTTCCGGTTGAGGGTTGATGCTCCAGTCGAGTCGACGGTTGATGATTGTTGACGAGTGTGGTTGCTTCAGTCGGTGCCGACGGTGTTTGGTTGTTGAAGTGCGGGAATATGTGAATTGTGGGTCACTAAGAGCTGCAGGGTGAGCTGGAAGCTGCGGGAGTGAGCTGGAGGTTGCTGGAGGCAAGCAGTAGCAGAGAGTGGGGCGAGTATCGTGTTAGAAGGACTTTCGGAAGTTAGCCCTGAAAATGGCTGTTTGAACAACTACTGCTGCTGGGTCCCGCCGGCTGCTGGGCTCGGTCGACTTGACTGACGCGTCACAGTCGCGATGTAGGAAAGCGCCAAGATTTATTCGTAAAATTACAAATTGTGGCACAAGGCCGAAAAAGGGGGGGTGAGGCTGGTCTTAACTAACTATCCTATACCTAGCTAATCAGATTCGCGACCCATTCATACATTACAATTGACACATTCACCACAAGAATTCGCCCGTCACCATTCAATCCTCCATACACCATAATACCACATCCTCACCAGGGGGACCTACAAAAACGCGCCCCATACCATAAAAATTTGATGATAAGGTACATAAAAATCTAATCATGAAAAGGTGAAAGGGGAGGGAGATGAACCCCATAACAAACTAAAAATTCAACAAATTTTTTAAACTAAACATAATTGATGTTAGTAGGGCCCGTCCAACCCTCAAAATAGAGAGGCCGCTGTATTCTGCCCAGGGGACAAAATCAAGAAGCACTCTCGTCAAGGGAGTGGGAAAGAGATAAAATAACTTGGACATGGGGAAGTAAAAGGCTGATCCAGTTGAGATGAAAAGGAGGCCAAAACAAACTAGGGAGGTTGGGAATCTCGACTTGGATCATAACTAAAATGATGGCCGGGAACAACACTTACTCATATTAACTAGGTACACTTAAGCTTGTCTAACCTAACCGAGGGGAGGGTTCCACAGGAAACCACCCCGATGTGACTTTGGTTGACCTAAAAAAGGAAATCAAGGCTAACCCCGTTCAAACGAACCAAGCTCGCCTCTTTTACCCACCTTTCGCTGAAGACTGTCGAATACAATCGTTTCCTATCAGTTCTAATCTTCATCTTGAGCTGATGCTCAAAGAATCGGATTAGATCCTGATGCGAAAGACTATTGCCTCGCAAGACTTCCTCCATTCGCGTCGTCCATATCACCATTCGAGCCGTGGCTAACAACGTTAGAAACACCATTCGTTTCAGCCCGGAATACGGGGGCGACACATTGTCACACGCGTATGCGCGATCAATGGACACGAGTTCTTCGGGAGCGAGACGAGCCGTCAGCTCGCTGACATGGTCCCATAAGGGGCGGACCCGGGGGCAATGGTAGAAGGCGTGCGAAGCCGTTTCTTCTAATCCAAGGCCACACCGTTCACAGTCTGGCAAGTCCGCCAAGCCCCATATGAAAGCCTTGTCGTTGAGAGGCAGCCGATTCCGAGCCAATCGCCAGGTAAGCGAAAACTCAGGGTTACTGAGATAATCCGCCGCTGGCGCCCAAGAGCGATACTCCTCCTCCGAACAGTCGAGCGTATCACGTAGAGGATCCTTCGCGCGACCCTCCACTAATCCCCGATAGAAGACCTTCCTAGGCCGTGAAAGGTCACTGGACCGCGGAATAGCCCTCAAGACTGACCGACACTCGCTGAGGAAAAGCGATTCATCTCGAGACCTACAATGGCGCTCGGCCTTCGAGATGGGGGGATTGATGGTAAGGCTAGGGAAGGCGTCCCTAACAATCCCCTCCAGAATCGGATCTCCTCTAGTCAATGCGCGGCGTAGGAAAGCCAACCGAGAGGCACGGATGTGACTCTGCAAGTGTGGCATTCCCAGCCCCCCATGACACGGACGTTTGGTGCAGACTCGTCTGTCGACCCTGTTCGCGCGTCCCCTCCATAAAATGGAGCGCCTTCTTCTGGGCCTTACAGAGAGGAAGTACTGACAAGCGATAAAGAATCAGGGGGAAAATGTATGTAACACACACCTCCGCACTGCCCTTTACGGACAACCTCCGGCAGAAACGACCTTGCTAGTACTTCAGACCAATTTTTCTTCAGGTCGGGTCCAAACCACACTCCAAGAATGCGGACAGGACCGTCCGTCCAACCGAAGCGGCCTGGAAGATCACGCCCCTTCCAGGCACCTAACCGCAAGCCGGAAGACTTGTCGCGGTTTATCTTGGCCCCTGTCACCTTCTCGTACCGATCAAGCGCCTTCTGCACCGCCTCAATATCGTTAAGGGACGACACGAAAGCGGATACGTCATCGGCGTACGCCGCGATGTAGGAAAGCTCCTGGCTCCCTAGCCGTCTCGATATTCATCAACACTCCCACATGTGTCGAATGTGGCACAAAGCGGTGTGGGTTCCCCGAGCCCGTAGGCTCAGCCAAAAATATGCCCGTCAGAACCCGTATACACGGGTTCTAGGGACTGTCAACCTCCCCGGACGAAACTTTGCCCTGCGACAAAGCTCCGTCCGAGTTCCTCTCCGTCGAGGCGGAGATTTCGACAGCACGGCTCCCTAGCCGTCTCAGGATTTACTTGACCTCCCACAGGGCCAGGTTGTGACACAAGGTCGGAGTTTAACGTGGGAAGGGGAGGGGGAATGGACCCGAGTTTTCACCCGGGTCGCAGTGCTTTGGCTTTAGCTAGTCATAGCTGGTCTTAGCTTGTCCAAGCTAGTCAGACGTAGCCACGATACTACCAGCGCAGGGACGAATCCCTGCCGCCGGCCTGTATCGGAGAAGGAATCCCGGCCCCATAGGCGATCATTCAGCGAGTAATCTGCGAACAGATACTACACGGGATTTACTTGACCTCCCACAGGGCCAGGTTGTGACACAAGGTCGGAGTTTAACGTGGGAAGGGGAGGGGGAATGGACCCGAGTTTTCACCCGGGTCGCAGTGCTTTGGCTTTAGCTAGTCATAGCTGGTCTTGGCTGGTCTTAGCTGGTCATAGCTTGTCCAAGCTGGTCAGAGCTGGTCATAGCTAGTCAGACGTAGCCACGATACTACCAGCGCAGGGACGAATCCCTGCCGCCGGCCTGTATCGGAGAAGGAATCGCGGCCCCATAGGCGATCATTCAGTGAGTAATCTGCGAACAGATACTACACTTTGATCTTAGCCAAAAGGCCGGGATTTACTTGACCTCCCACAGGGTCAGGTTGTGACACAAGGTCGGAGTTTAACGTGGGAAGGGGAGGGGGAATGGACCCGAGTTTTCACCCGGGTCGCAGTGCTTTGGCTTTAGCTAGTCATAGCTTGTCCAAGCTAGTCAGACATAGCCACGATACTACCAGCGCAGGGACGAATCCCTGCCGCCGGCCTGTATCGGAGAAGGAATCCCGGCCCCATAGGCGATCATTCAGTGAGTAATCTGCGAACAGATACTACACGGGATTTACTTGACCTCCCACACGGTCAGGTTGTGACACAAGGTCGGAGTTTAACGTGGGAAGGGAGGGGGAATGGACCCGAGTTTTCACCCGGGTCGCAGTGCTTTGGCTTTAGCTAGTTATAGCTGGTCTTGGCTGGTCTTAGCTGGTCATAGCTTGTCCAAGCTGGTCAGAGCTGGTCATAGCTAGTCAGACGTAGCCACGATACTACCAGCGCAGGGACGAATCCCTGCTGCCGGCCTGTATCGGAGAAGGAATCCCTGCCCCATAGGCGATCATTCAGTGAGCAATCTGCGAACAGATACTACACTTTGATCTTAGCCTTAAGACCGAGTGATTCCGCTTCCTTCTCCGGCTCCCTAGCCGTCTCAAGATTTATTTGTAAAAATACAAATTGTGGCACGTGGCCTAGAGAGGGGGAGGGGTAAGGCTGGTCTTGACTAACTATCCTATACCTAGCTAATCAGATTCGTGACCCATTCATACATTACAATTGACGCATTCACCACAAGAATTCGTCCATCACCATTCGATCCTCCGAACACCATAATACCACATCCACACCAGGGGGGACCTACAAAAAAGCGCCCCATTTAATGATAATGAAAATACATAAAATTATCGTCGTGAGCGGATGAAAGGGGAGGGAGATGAACCCCATAACAAACTAAAATTTCAACAAATTCTTAAACTAAAACATAATTGATGTTAGTAGGGCCCGTCCAACCCTCAAAATAGAGAGGCCGCTGTATTCTGGCCAGAGGACAAAATCAAGAGGCACTCTCGCTAAGGGAGTGGGAAAGAGATAAAATAACTGGGACGTGGGGAAGTAAAAGGCTGATCCAGTTGAGATGAAAAGGAGGCCAAAACAAACTGGGGAGGTTGGGAATCTCGACTTGGATCATAACTAAAATGAAGGCCGGGAAACAGGCCGGGAACAACACTTACTCATATTAACTAGGTACACTTAAGCATGTCTAACCTAACAGAGGGGAGGGTTCCACAGGAAACCACCCCGATGTGACTTTGGTTGACCTAGAAAAGAAAATCAAGGCTAACCCCGTTCAAACGAACCTAGCTCGCCTCTTTTACCCACCTTTCAGTGAAGACTGTCGAATGCAATCGTTTTCTATCAGTTCTAATCTTCATCTTGAGCTGATGCTCAAAGAATCGGATCAGATCCTGATGCGAAAGACTATTGCCTCGCAAGACCTCCTCCATTCGCGTCGTCCATATCACCATTCGAGCCGTGGCTAGCAGCGTTAGAAACACCATTCGTTTCACCCCGGAATACGGGGGCGACACATTGTCACACGCGTATGCGCGATCAATGGACACGAGTTCTTCGGGAGCGAGACGAGCCGTCAGCTCGCCGACATGGTCCCATAAGGGGCGGACCCGGGGGCAATGGTAGAAGGCGTGCGCAGCCGTTTCCTCTAACCCAAGGCCACACCGATCACAGTCTGGCAAATCCGCCAAGCCCCATATGAAAGCCATGTCGTTGAGAGGCAGCCGATTCCGAGCCAATCGCCAGGTAAGCGAAAACTCAGGGTTACTGAGATAATCCGCCGCTGGCGCCCAAGACCAGTAGGAGCGATACTGCTCCTCCGAACAGTCGAGCGTATCACGTAGAGAATCCTTCGCGCGACCCTCCACTAATTCCCGATAGAAGACCTTCCTAGGCCGTGAAAGGTCACTGGACCGCGGAATAGCCCTCAAGGCTGACCGACACTCGCTGAGGAAAAGCGATTCATCTCGAGACTTACAATGGCGCTCAGCCTTCGAGATGGGGGGATTGATGGTAAGGCTAGGGAAGGCGTCCCTAACAATCCCCTCCAGAATCGGATCTCCTCTAGTCAATGCGCGACGTAGGAAAGCCAAGCGAGAGGCACGGATGTGACTCTCCAAGTGTGGCATTCCCAGCCCCCCATGACACGGACGTTTGGTGCAGACTCGTCTGTCGACCCTGTTCGCGCGTCCCCTCCATAAAATGGATGATAGCGCTTGCTCGAGCGCCTTCATCTGGGCCTCACAGAGAGGAAGTACTGACAATCGATAAAGAATCAGGGGGAAAATGTATGTAACACACACCTCCGCCCTGCCCTTTACGGACAACCTCCGTCGATTCCAAGTCTTACCGGCAGAAACGACCTTTGCTAGTACTTCAGACCAATTTTTCTTCAGCTGGAGGTCGGGTCCAAACCACACTCCAAGAATGCGGACAGGACCGTCCGTCCAACCGAAGCGGCCTGGAAGATCACGCCCCTTCCAGCTGTGAAATCGCTGGTATTTATGGAAACAGTCCGTACAACAGCAGCGGTCCTGCTAAACCAATAAGTGACTATAACTAAGTTCAGGCCGTATTAATTACAGTCAAAAGTGTAGTCGGTGTTTGTTGACTGTATTTAAATTAATTTCGGTATGAAATTAAGTCTTTTGTTTTGGTTTTGTGGCGAAAATTAAGTTTTTGTGTTTTTTCTTTTTGGTTTGAAAATAGGTCATTGCTATTTTAGCGCACGTGGGTCGTGACCGTTCTCGGCCGAAGGCGTATACGGGATTGTTTGCAAAAAAGTGGGAGTGGTGATCGGGCACGCCACGACATATGTACGCCAAGTCAACAAAATCGAGTTACCTTCTTCCACTTAAAAGTATGGTCGTCCTGGAATAACTGATGAGATATTTCACGGGAAATTTTAAATCTTATATCTTACTCTGGTAGTGATCCAAAATAATTTATACATGGTCATGAAGTCACCGATGGCTGCGGCAATGAAACGTCTATGTGAGAATGTCATTTTATTCGATAAATATTCCACCACGTGTTTGTGCTGTAGAGGACCGTTGTGTTTGCATGTTTTTGAATTAGAAACACATGCTTTTTATTCCTGCTAGAAGGTCCAACTACAAGAACATGGCGGACTCAAGTTGAGTCCAACCGAAGTTGTAAAGAAAAGAAACAAGACCGATATATATACGGGTCAACAAATATATGTATTAAACAACAAATTTACAAGTGACAAAGACATTAACATTTGTGTTTGTGTGTGAACGTAAAGAGTTTGTATTTTGGTGAATGTTCGTACGTACGTGTATGTGTTTTTCATGGCGTTTTCCCACAAGTGGGCGAAAACGCGGATATCTGCGAGAGATCACATTTTTAAATGTGTCCGCTGAAATGCAAAGTGAAAAAGAGAACGAGGCAAGAAATCGCCCAGTATTTATAGTGTAGGGAGAACGTCCCCTAGTGAACAATTAGGTAATTAAGGAGGAGCTAACTCCGACAGTGCTTCATGGGTGGTGGCTGCTTCGGTGTAAGGAGAGTTAGTGGGATTCCTTGCTCACGTATACAAATGCGAGCGAAAACAACTTCTTCTACTTCTTCTTCTTCTTCTTCTTCTTCTTCTTCTTCGTCACAATGTGGATTCAGAACTGTATGTTGAAGAAAAACATAAAATAAATCGGCGTGAATTTTCACGAAGACGAGTATATTCTACCGCCCTTTTCCAAATGTCAATGGGACCTTTCTTGCTTTCAAACAAATTTATCAGAATATTATCTTCAGACAATTCAATAAATTCCATTTGTAACTCCTCGGTAGCCTCTGATACCTGAGACTGAAAAGCAAGTTTCAGGGCGACGTCATGCTTTTCAAAATCACTGAATCTTCTGCTGTATTCTTGTATTAATGAATCTAAAGCTGATTGGTATTCATGAAAAGTTTCATAGATATTCTCTTCATTTTCACTCATTACATTTTACTTTCGACAAGTCGGGAAAGTGTTCTTCTAAAAGTTTTGACTGAGCAAGAAAGGACTTGAAAAATAACAACTTCTCTCTAAATGAAAGAATTTTTTGCCACATATCATATATTGATTTATTTCTGCCTTGTAACGAAATATTTAATTCATTTTGCTTTTTCATTACATCACACACAAATGCAGCATCTCTGTGAAATTTTGTATCTGATAATTCACAAAACTTATTGTTTTCTTTGAAAAAAGTCAGTTATTTGATCTTATTGAAATTATTACGAGTCTTTCGGAGTAACCCTCATTTGAACAGGCCCCTTGGCATAGTTACAACGATCCCTGTGACTAGCTGAAAAGGAACCACTCAGAAGGCCCCTTACTGAAGCTGCTTCATCCTGTTCTGCGCGCCATATTTGAATCTTTTTTTTCCTCTTTCCCTTGTTGGCTTTCAATGAGTATCACGTACAAGAACATTGATCTCGGAAAAAACTTAACCAACAGATATGTGAAATCTGAGGTTGTAGCGCCTACACCATGTGAAGAAATATCTTCTCAATCCTCATGAAGTACGGACGCCGGGACATCACCGCGCCACTACCACAACAACAAGAAATCACAAGACCTCAAAGAACTGTTAACAGTGACAAGATAAGTCCGCAAAATACCATTTTTTTTGCAACGCTATTATTGTAAACCTTCTTCCTTTCTCCTTTTATTCCATTCTCTTTTCTTCTGTTATACTCATAAAAGGTTTGAATCTCAAAGATTTGATTTCGTTTATTTTTCTCGCGCCATGTCACGTCATTGAATTATCCTTTTTTGTCTACAGTGGTAATTACTTATCTTTTCGAATAGACTTAAACAAGTTAAATACCAACACTTTGCAAAAACATGAACTAGCAGTTTATACTACGAAAAATAGGGACAAGTTAATAAGTCATTTGCTTAGACGTGACTCGTTTGAGGAAAACGTTCGATAGGTGTATTATTTTGGTGTCTACTAAGGACTTTGTTGCAGTTTCCTACGTTCTTTCTTCTTTCTCTTTCTTACACTTATGAAATTTCATTGTGCAAAAATCTTCTTTGCTCAAAATGGCCGAATTTAAAACTGTAAAAGGCGTAAAGGCATTGTTGTTTAACCGTGAGTCTCTTAAAAGGAGAATAACTTCGACCATAGATATTATGTTAGCGGAAAAGTCCTTCAAAAACTTTACTTCGTAAAACAAGACAACCTCAGAAATAAATAGTTAGCACAGGCCGACTTAATAAATTCAAAACTAAGCGAAGCTTATGAAAAACAGATATTACTTTGGAAAAAAAGTGGCTTTTTACCAGACGAAGTATTAGAAACTGAATTTATCTATAACGTATATAGAAAAATGGCGGAAACAGGACAAAAAAAATTGTTTCACCCGCACTTACTATGGGATTACAACAAAATTCTAATGTGGCAGACCAAATTCAATTTCAAGCGTCTGGGCCTAGACGACAGTGCGCTAGATTTAGCGGTAGTGAAATCGGTAAATTTGAATTTAAATATTTCTTGGTTCAATTCAAGAACTTTGTTGCCTCGGAAAATTCTGAGAAAGCAAAACTTTCACTTTTGAAAGGTTTTTTTTAAACGGCTACGCAACGTAATTAATATCACATCTTTCGCTCGAAGATGATAATTATGTCGTGGCCACCAATTTATTGAAAAGGGAATTTTTTAGAAATACCGTTCATTATTGACGAAATTTTCAAACAATTACTTGGTAACAACCCTAAGTATGACCCAGATTTTGTTAATGTGAAAAGATATTTGTCAGAAATTTAAGTTGACTTATACGAACTGAAACTGAAAGAGAACACGCCGGGCTTTGAAATCGTTAGCCATATAATTTTTCAAAATTACCTCCTACTCTTCAAAAAGAATTAATTCAAAAGGTTGGCAGCAATTATCAAACAATCAACCACATAATTGATAATTATAATGAGGTAATAAAAACCATTCTTAAGAAAAATAACAGAAATTCTTACTGTCAAGACAATCTTAAGTCACGGGAAATTAACTATTATGGTGATGGGGGGTAGAGTTCTCGTTGTTAATTGTTGCTTGTATCAGAAGGTAGATAAATAGTAGCAGTCCTTCGGGACAGCCGCTAGTTTGGCCTAAAGGTTCAACAAGCAATCAAATTGGGGTCACCATAACATAAACAAAATAACATACGAAAGAGAAGGGTATATCAAAAACACTTTGTATTTAAATGCAACATCAATGAATAGTACAATGTTTCTTGATTTACACGCACAAAGTCCGT
This sequence comes from Acanthosepion esculentum, assembly GCA_964036315.1. NCBI lineage: Eukaryota > Metazoa > Mollusca > Cephalopoda > Sepiida > Sepiidae > Acanthosepion > Acanthosepion esculentum. The sequence continues at coordinate 78,023,054 of OZ038507.1, forward strand.
TACAAAATGTTCATTCATAGAAGAGAAATCCGATTATTAAAAGAATATAAGTGTCTTTTGTTAATACTTAAGTTCATGACGTGCTGGTCACAGGAGATGAAAGGTGAGGTCAATGGGTTGGTAGGAGTCCTTTGATATCTCCGTTGGTGAAGGAAGGCTGAAGGCATCGGGTTTGATGGGTGAGAAAAGCGTAGCGACATTCACTGACGGTACTTCAAAGCTTTCTCCCCTAGAAGTGAATTTATCGCTCTATTTATGTGTGCCCATCGGATCAGAGTCAGTCTGCTGAAACAAACTGTTGGGTATGGCGCGGAGCCGTTTAATTGGTGGAAATTGCTTATTATTCTTTTTATTTCTTTTTAATTTTCCCCCGGAAATTCTGCGTGGAGCCGGGTGCGCAAAGACCAGTATTGGTCATTTGCTGTCTAAACCTCTGAGGGTTAATATCCGGTCCTTCGCTTGCTCTGTGCCACCACATAACTTTCGCCCCAGTAAACGGAGTTGTTGTTGTTGTTTTTTTTTTTTTTTTTTTTTTTTTTTTAGTAATAAAAATATGTGTTTTCTTTCTTCCATTTAATCGTTCTACCGGACTTCGTTCTAGTTTCTGGTTTGTTATCATTAGTTTCTTCGGAACAAGATAGGGAGTTATCCAAATCCGGTCTTGATCCAATGGAATCTTTTGATTTTATATTTTCAGAAATATATGCAGGTTTTAGTCTATCTATTGAAACATTACTATGTACGTCATCCGATCTTTTAATAGTAAGATATTTTTCATGACGACTTAATACTTGGAATGGACCTGTGTATGGAGCTTCCAATGGCTTTCTTACTCTGTCTGTTCTTAGCCAGATACTTTTACATGTTTGTAAATCTTTTGGAATGTAAGAATTAGGTATTGTATGCAGGTGTCCCCTGGATAATTTGTCCATGTCAAATTTTTGCATCTCGTCGGCTAGAATTTTAACGTGCGAGTTTGTCATTTCACTATTCTCGTTCTTGATAGAGTCAATTAACAATCGGGGGACTTGTGCATGACTCCCTGTTACTGCAGTAAATGAAGAATAGTTTGATTCGTTAGGTGTTATCCTCATTCCCAAAAGGACGATAGGAAGAGCTGACAACCACGATTCTTTCCTGGCTATAATAGCCGTTTTTAAAGTTCTGTGTGCTCGCTCAACTAATCCATTCGTTTGCGGATGGTACGCCGTTGTTCGTAATCTGTGGAAGCCTATTATTTTTGATAGTTCTGAGAATAATTCGGATTCAAATTGGCTTCCTCTGTCCGTAACGACATGAAGAGGAACCCCGAATCGGGAGATCCACAGATTGACAAAAGCCGTTGATATTGATTTTGCCGTAATTTCTGTTATTGGGCATGCTTCTATCCATCTCGTATTTCTATCAATGCATGTTAATAAATATCGATATGGTGAAAAATAAGGGTCAGTTTGGTTCTTTACTGGTAGTAAGGGACCGACAATATCCACATGCACCGTTTCAAAACGACTGGAAGGTAATTCAAATGGATTTACTTTGCTCTTTGTGTGTTTTATTATTTTTGCTTGTTGGCAGTGCTGGCATTCTGTGCACCAGGTTTTTATTGACTTGTCCATCTTCGGCCAATAGTATCTGGATTTTATTATTTTTCTTGAAGATGTTATTCCTGGATGTGATAGATTATGCAGACTGTCAAATACCGATTTTCTGAGCTTTTCAGTCACAAAAGGTCGTGGAAAAGGTAATGTCGTGTCACATAATATGGTTTCATTTTGATTTATTGTGTATGGTTTCAGTTGATCTTTGAATGCCTGAATTTCATTGTCAGTAGCTTGATGCTTCATTATTTCTTGTAAGTCACATATATCAATAGTGATCGCGTTGACAGGTCGTGATAAACAATCAGCTACTATATTTTGTGAACCTCTTATATGTGAAATGTCATTTACATATTCGCTGATAAAACAGAGGTGACGCTGTTGTCTATCTGATTTTAAGGAAGACTGGCTTTTAAAAGCACTGCAAAGTGGTTTGTGATCCGTCAGTAACATTACATTTCTGCCTTCTATTAAATGTTTAAAATGGAGTACTGCTAGATAGGCAGCTAGTAGTTCTCTGTCAAAAGTAGAATATTTTTGTTGGGTTTGGGATAATTTCTTTGAAAAGAAACCTATGGGGATGGGTTGATTATCAATCATTTGATGAAGTGCTGCACCCACCGCATAATTCGAACTGTCTGTTACAAGTTGATAGTTGTTAGCTTTCGAGCTGGGGAAAGCCAAAACAGTTACATTTGATAAAGACTTTTTCATATTTTCGAAAGATTCAATTTCTTCCTTTGTTAGGGTTAATGACTTGGAATTTTGGTTTAAACGTATTTTTTCCGTGAGAGGTAGTATGATATCGCTGAAATTTGGCACAAGTTTTCTGTAAAAATTTGCCATTCCGATGAATCGGCGTAGTGATTTGGAATCGTTTGGTTGAGGAAATTCACTTAATTCATTCAACTTTTTAGCACTGGGTTTGAGACCACTAGCAGAAATATGAAATCCTAAAAAGTCTAATTCATTAGCACTAAATATGCATTTGGAGAGACAAATTTTAAAATCGTACTCACTCAGTTTTTGTAGTACTAGGTCGATATGCTTGGAATGAGTTTCTTCATCTTCTGAGAATATAAGGATATCGTCGATATATACAAAGGTATAATCAGTATCACGAAAGATATTGTCCATCATTCTCTGAAAAGTACATGATGCGTTCCGTAGTCCGAAAGGCATATAGTTATATTCAAATAACCCAAAAGGGGTAGAGATGGCTGTCTTGCAAACATCCTCCGGATGTACAGGTATCTGATGATAAGCAGACGACAGGTCTATCTTTGAAAAGAACTTCTTATTATGAAGCTTCGAAGACAAGGAATTTATATTTGGGACTTGATATCGATCGGCTTTTGTTATGGTATTTAAATGTCTGTAATCGCCAACAGGTCTATATGTGCCGTCTGACTTCGGTACCATATGTAAGGCTGAACTCCATTCAGAGTTTGAAGGGGAAATTATTCCTGCCTTTAGGAGTTTCTTGAATTCCTCTTTTGCAATTTCACATCTCTGAGCTGATAATTGTCTGGCTCTGGAGAAAGTAGGAGGGTTGCTACCAGTTTCTATTCTATGGAATATCTTTGGTTTTGTTGCATTCGTGTCGCGATGAGGAGAAATTAAGTTTGGGTATTTCTCCAGAATTGCTCGTACCATTTTGTTAGCATCTTTATTCGGTACTAAATCTATATTCATGATAATAGACGATGGATGTGCATCGGATTGTCTATTAGTCATTTTATCAATCAGCTTATTGTTTGTGCAGTCCACCATTAGCCCGAAATGGTTTAGGAAATCGTATCCTAGGAGTGGCTGAGCAGTTTCGGCTATTATAAATGTCCAGGTAAATTCTCGTCTGAGGTTCCGTAGTGTTAGATTCAGTACTGCTTGTCCTGAGCATTCAATCTTTTGACCGTTGGCAGACACTAAAGAGATATTGGTTGGGTATGTTACAGCTCCGCTTAAATATCTCTTCGGAAGTATAGATACGGCAGCTCCTGTATCCACAATAAAATTTAAACTTTGAGCTCCTAACCGTGCGGCTACAATGAGAAGCGGCGAGGAAATGGAAGCTAACACCTCTCGCCTAGTTAGTTTTCCGAAATCTCACGAGGAACTGGTGAATTTGGGCGAGAGTTGGGTTGCATTTGAACATTCCGTTTATTTGGCCATCTGCACCACGGCTTACAAAATTTTGCACGTTCCGCAAAGTATAAATGCGCTCGGCAAATTAGAGGTTTTTGGTCCTTGTTAAAAGGGCGAACACTGGTAGGGAATTTATTTTCACTGTGGGAACAGCCATGTATCCTTTTAGTTTCATTTTTATTTTGCTGTTCATCCCTTTGCTTCCCCGAAATCTGTCGAATATGTGCGGTGTCTTGTTTGTTAAAATATAATAGTAAGTCATCCGCCATTCTTCCAAGGCGATCTGTGTCTAAATCGACTTGTGCCGCTACCACTGGTTTAATGGAGTGAGGTAGGGCTTGAATAAATTTGTGACGTACGATATCGTCCCCTACGCCAATTCGGCTTGCTAATGACATAAGTTCATTCAGGTATACTGAGGGACGACCTGTTACAGTCGATGACGACATTAATTTGTCCAGCATCTCTGGTTTTGTTTTCTCGTAAGCGCCCGTCACTGCTTCTCTTAGTGCGTCGTAATCTTTTGATTGCAGTATAGTTGGCTGTATATTTCCTACTATGTCCACAGGGAGAGCTGCCAAAGTGTTAAAAAATTTTTGACTGGTCTGTCTTATATTTGCAATATTAAATTGCGCCTCCATTATCGCAAACCAAGCTATTACGTTTGATTCAATGAAGTTTGGTGGTTTTATCGCAACAGCTTGGATTGGTTGGTTTTGATTAATTGTAGTTTCTTCAGCGTCATCTGCCATGTTTTTGGTTTGTGTTGAATAAAAATTCTAATTTTGTGACAGTTCAATTTTTTTTTTTTTTTGTGCGTGCGTGTATATATATGTGTTAAAATCACGTCGGCGTCACCACTTATGGTGATGGGGGGTAGAGTTCTCGTTGTTAATTGTTGCTTGTATCAGAAGGTAGATAAATAGTAGCAGTCCTTCGGGACAGCCGCTAGTTTGGCCTAAAGGTTCAACAAGCAATCAAATTGGGGTCACCATAACATAAACAAAATAACATACGAAAGAGAAGGGTATATCAAAAACACTTTGTATTTAAATGCAACATCAATGAATAGTACAATGTTTCTTGATTTACACGCACAAAGTCCGTTACAAAATGTTCATTCATAGAAGAGAAATCCGATTATTAAAAGAATATAAGTGTCTTTTGTTAATACTTAAGTTCATGACGTGCTGGTCACAGGAGATGAAAGGTGAGGTCAATGGGTTGGTAGGAGTCCTTTGATATCTCCGTTGGTGAAGGAAGGCGGAAGGCATCGGGTTTGATGGGTGAGAAAAGCGTAGCGACATTCACTGACGGTACTTCAAAGCTTTCTCCCCTAGAAGTGAATTTATCGCTCTATTTATGTGTGCCCATCGGATCAGAGTCAGTCTGCTGAAACAAACTGTTGGGTATGGCGCGGAGCCGTTTAATTGGTGGAAATTGCTTATTATTCTTTTTATTTCTTTTTAATTTTCCCCCGGAAATTCTGCGTGGAGCCGGGTGCGCAAAGACCAGTATTGGTCATTTGCTGTCTAAACCTCTGAGGGTTAATATCCGGTCCTTCGCTTGCTCTGTGCCACCACATAACTTTCGCCCCAGTAAACGGAGTTGTTGTTGTTGTTTTTTTTTTTTTTTTTTTTTTTTTTTTAGTAATAAAAATATGTGTTTTCTTTCTTCCATTTAATCGTTCTACCGGACTTCGTTCTAGTTTCTGGTTTGTTATCATTAGTTTCTTCGGAACAAGATAGGGAGTTATCCAAATCCGGTCTTGATCCAATGGAATCTTTTGATTTTATATTTTCAGAAATATATGCAGGTTTTAGTCTATCTATTGAAACATTACTATGTACGTCATCCGATCTTTTAATAGTAAGATATTTTTCATGACGACTTAATACTTGGAATGGACCTGTGTATGGAGCTTCCAATGGCTTTCTTACTCTGTCTGTTCTTAGCCAGATACTTTTACATGTTTGTAAATCTTTTGGAATGTAAGAATTAGGTATTGTATGCAGGTGTCCCCTGGATAATTTGTCCATGTCAAATTTTTGCATCTCGTCGGCTAGAATTTTAACGTGCGAGTTTGTCATTTCACTATTCTCGTTCTTGATAGAGTCAATTAACAATCGGGGGACTTGTGCATGACTCCCTGTTACTGCAGTAAATGAAGAATAGTTTGATTCGTTAGGTGTTATCCTCATTCCCAAAAGGACGATAGGAAGAGCTGACAACCACGATTCTTTCCTGGCTATAATAGCCGTTTTTAAAGTTCTGTGTGCTCGCTCAACTAATCCATTCGTTTGCGGATGGTACGCCGTTGTTCGTAATCTGTGGAAGCCTATTATTTTTGATAGTTCTGAGAATAATTCGGATTCAAATTGGCTTCCTCTGTCCGTAACGACATGAAGAGGAACCCCGAATCGGGAGATCCACAGATTGACAAAAGCCGTTGATATTGATTTTGCCGTAATTTCTGTTATTGGGCATGCTTCTATCCATCTCGTATTTCTATCAATGCATGTTAATAAATATCGATATGGTGAAAAATAAGGGTCAGTTTGGTTCTTTACTGGTAGTAAGGGACCGACAATATCCACATGCACCGTTTCAAAACGACTGGAAGGTAATTCAAATGGATTTACTTTGCTCTTTGTGTGTTTGATAATGAGGTAATAAAAACCATTCTTAAGAAAAATAACAGAAATTCTTACTGTCAAGACAATCTTAAGTCACGGGAAATTAACTATTATGGTGATGGGGGGTAGAGTTCTCGTTGTTAATTGTTGCTTGTATCAGAAGGTAGATAAATAGTAGCAGTCCTTCGGGACAGCCGCTAGTTTGGCCTAAAGGTTCAACAAGCAATCAAATTGGGGTCACCATAACATAAACAAAATAACATACGAAAGAGAAGGGTATATCAAAAACACTTTGTATTTAAATGCAACATCAATGAATAGTACAATGTTTCTTGATTTACACGCACAAAGTCCGTTACAAAATGTTCATTCATAGAAGAGAAATCCGATTATTAAAAGAATATAAGTGTCTTTTGTTAATACTTAAGTTCATGACGTGCTGGTCACAGGAGATGAAAGGTGAGGTCAATGGGTTGGTAGGAGTCCTTTGATATCTCCGTTGGTGAAGGAAGGCTGAAGGCATCGGGTTTGATGGGTGAGAAAAGCGTAGCGACATTCACTGACGGTACTTCAAAGCTTTCTCCCCTAGAAGTGAATTTATCGCTCTATTTATGTGTGCCCATCGGATCAGAGTCAGTCTGCTGAAACAAACTGTTGGGTATGGCGCGGAGCCGTTTAATTGGTGGAAATTGCTTATTATTCTTTTTATTTCTTTTTAATTTTCCCCCGGAAATTCTGCGTGGAGCCGGGTGCGCAAAGACCAGTATTGGTCATTTGCTGTCTAAACCTCTGAGGGTTAATATCCGGTCCTTCGCTTGCTCCGTGCCACCACACTATAACAAGAATCACAACATTAAAAGGAATGTTTCTACACTAGAAAATATTTCGACTAAAGCCAGCAAATTTGATACACATCGTAAGCTTTGTAATAATTTCAATATTCTCGTAACGACAAAATTTTTGCCAATACGTGTTTCGCAGTTAGCTCCGCCTCTGTTCTTTAATCCCTCAACAGGGGTCTCTCTCCCCTGGCTATAAATACTGGCTGACCCTTCTCTCTCTCTCTCTCTCTCTCTCTCTCTCTCTCTCTCTCTCTCTCTCTCTCTCTCTCTCTCTCTCTCTTCCGACTCAGGTCTTGGGCCGCCACCTCGCGTGGAGATGAGGTAAAATCTCTCTTTTTCGACTTAGGCCTTGGGCCGCTACCTCGCGCGGAGGCGAGGTAAAATCTCTCTTTTTCCACTTAGGCCACTATGTGACCTCTCAGAGATACAGCGTTTCCCAAATTCTGGGAACGCGCTAAGAACAATACACGTACTTACGAACACTTACAACACACACACATAATTCCTCCATACAAACTCTATGTAATAGTCCATGTCTTTGTTTAACTTGTTTTGTTATTAATATATATTTGTTTACCCATGTATATCGGTCTTGCTTGTTTTCTTTGTCTTATTTGGACTTAATTAAAGTCCGACATTCTTATGTAGCTGGACCCGCCAGCAGGAACGTTTAACCTTCTGATATCTCTTCACATCTTTACCCCCGCACGGTCCGCTACACGTGTTCTTGCTATAACCAGCGTATTTTTGACTGATAGGGCAAATATACACTAAATACCTCGTCATCTATCATCAACATGTTTCTAAACTGACGATGCCTCATGGCATTTGCTCGTATATAGTTTACAATACTTATAATCTTTTGTAAGGTGTTATTTAAAATAGCAGATTTTTGCACAGAGATGTTGCTAGTGCAGGATGTAACGAAAAGAAATCGGTGCATTTAGATCTGTGGTTCCTCTTTTTATATGTGCAACGAATCCTTCATTTTTAGCCATCATAGCTGAAGCACCATCAGTACACACACTTGTCGCATCCACCGGTTTAACAACCGGAAATGGATTAGCTCCCTTGACAGACAATGGTTTTGTTACGTACCTCCACGTACCAGTGTTTCTCAATTGTAATAAACCTTTCAGTGTTTCAAAAATTATGTATACACAATACATAAAACCTTGAACAGTTCCGTAATACTAGTAGGAACCTCTGCTTAAAGAAAATAAGTTTTCCAAATGTCTACTTTCCTGTTTCTTAGGCAAAGAAATGCAAAAAAAACAAGCCAAGTTACGTGAACATAACAACCTGATAGTTTTCTTGGCCTCCCTTTGGGCTCCTCCCCCCACCTCGTAGGCTGGTAGCAAGATGACATCATTTTACCAAGGAGCGTTTTTCGCTGGTCGAAGGGAACGGAATTCGATTTTTTTTATTACAGCAGTCCTTCGTTCGGTTAGATTTCTTCTTGTGTAGAAGGAGTTTTCCTTTTTAAGTTGAGTCGTAGAAATAAATTTGCCATCAATTTTCTGAAAGGCCAACTGCTAAGTTGAGTTACATTTGCATCCTTCTATATGCCCAAGTCTCTCCTTTTTTTTACTGTCTTCTGTCTGTTTTCAGCACTTTGTATATGTTTATATGCCAGCTTATTTTCTCGCACCAGCTCGTGTATTTCTTTCGTTGCTTTTTCTATAATTTTCTATGCTTCCCACTGGTTGAATATTTATTTATAACATAGGTTTTCTTTGTTTCTCCAGATTACTCAAAGCGAGGCTTCCCGATGGTTGAATATTTACTTCACATCTAGTTGCGAATTTCTTTTGGCGATGTCGCTAGTCAAGCTAGAGAAGGTTCATTTTTAATTTTTCTATTTTTGGCTCTTTACAATAGTCATACTTGTGGTATGAAAAAAATATAAACACTGATAAAAGGTTTTAATTTTGTAGCCTTCTTTCGAGCTATTTTTTTTTCATACAGTATGTACGATTTTTTTTTTTGTTTAAAATATTTTTATCAAGTTTTTCTTATCATGGAGAAAGAAAAAGAAGAAAACGAAGAGAGCCAGCTGAAGAGCAAGGTGAAAAGTTAACCAAAACGTAACCAATAGATAAGTCTCTAACTAAGTCACTAACGAAGACTATTGTTACAAGCAGAATAATAATAGTGTGATGATATATATAATTTTGCTGTAAAGATCTTAATGTTCCTTAACACCAGAGAAGAAACCTTAGCCAACTAAAACGACACTAGTAATATATTTTTGATCGCTAGTAACACAAGTTCAGAATAAATAATTATTTCTGAGAAAGAGGAAAATTTATTTTGAACTTTTACTTTAGAGAGCTGAAGCTGGAGCTAGTATATTTTTTGCTGGCTTCAGCTTCGACTCCAACTTTTGTAAATTATCTGTCTCAACTATCCAGCTCAAAAGTTGCAGATGGTCGCATGTGATGACCCAGAAGGCCGCATACGGCATTAAGGCAGCAGGTTCCCCACCCCTGTTCTAAAGGTTTGGACACCAAGAAATCTTTGAATGCAGTTTCTGCATTCTCTTTGCAACGGAATGCCTTTCGGCTTAAAAGTTGTCAAGATGCTTGTAAATGTGGCCGTCAGTGGGCGAGAAATCATGAGAATATGGTGGATGTGGCAAAGTCTCATCACCCAAGTCGGTGAGCTTCAGCAGTTTCGTCCTGTGAACATGTGGCCGATCATTTTCATGAAGAAGAATCTAACTGATCGTATTTTGCTTAATCGAATGTGCATTTCATCCAGTTGCTGGCAGTAAACTTCTACACATGGCAGTGCGCTGTCGCTGTACTCCGTTAAAAGCCTCCGAATAATTTCAGCCACTGACACAGTTTTGTATGACAACAAATCTTTAAATGTACTTTCTGCATTCTCTTTACAACGGAATGTTTTGGGGCTTTAAAAAATTCTCAAAATGATTGAAAAAGTGCTAATCAGTGATCGAGAGATCAGGGGGATATGGTAGGTGTGCCAAAGTATTGTATCCCAAGCCATGGAGCTTCTACATTGTCATCCTGGGAGCATGTGAGCGAGCATTGTCATGAAACAGAATTGGACCTCGTTGATTAACCAGTGCCTTTCGGATTTTGCTTAACTAAATGTTCATTTCATCCAGTTGCTGACGGCAAACTTTGGCAGTGATTCTTTGGTTAAATTCCAGAAAGCTGTAATGGACAACGCCAAATAATGAATCACCAGACAATCACCATAATCTTCTGTTGGTGAAATTTCGATTTTGGAAAGTGCTTGGGTTCTTCGTCATAATCAAGACATTGAACTGAATGTTTTCAATTGTAATAAAAGATCCATTTATATCCAGAGGAGACCTAGGAAGGGAAGATTTATTCTCCATTTTACATTTCTCCCGTTATGGACATTACTATATCCATCATATAATAATGCCGTAGTTCACGGAATGGGACGGAATGGTTGAAAGGAAAAAGAATGACAGACATGTTGTGACATCGAGTTACAAGGTTATTTACGATAAAGCTCTAAAAGTTTTAACGTCAATAAATATTTGAATGCATTTTTTACATCTACTTTGCAACGGGATGTCTTTTTGGCTTAAATATTGTCAAGATACTTGAAAAAGTGGACATCATTTGTCGAGGTCAGGGGAATAGAATGGATGCGGCAAAGTTTCGTATCCCAAGTCAGTAGGTTTCTGGCTGAGCATTGTCATAAAGCAGAATTGGACCTCGTCGATTAATCAGTGCCAATTGTATTTTGCTTAACCGAATGTGTATTTCATCCATTTGCTGGCAGTAAACTTCGGCAGTGATGCTTTGGCTAGATTCGAGAAAGCTGTAATGGACAACGCCAATAATGAACCACCAGACATTCACCATAATCTTTTGTTTGGGGCAATTTCGATTTTGGAAAGTGTTTGGGTGCTTCGTCATGATCAAGATATTGAGCTGATCGTTTACGATTATAATAAAGAATCCATTTCTCATCACAAGTCACTATTCAATCAAGATATGCATCATTCGAATTTCGCAGATGCAGCATCAAACACACTTCAAAGCGTTGAACTCTTTGATTTTCCTTGGGTTCATGCGGAACCCATTTATCGAGATTCTTCACCTTACCAATTCTCTTCAGATGGTCCGATATTCTGGAAATGCTGACACACATTATCTGAAACATTTCTCTGACATGTAACGGGGTAGGTAAGTTGGTGTTGATGTATTATTTTCCCCGTTGTTATTATTTGTTGACTGTAATGGGGTTGATATTAATGATAAAAGTTAAAATGCATAAACGTACAACGATAACAACAATAAAAGGTTGAGACACGTGTTGACATAAATAACAAGAATTTATTTTCTTTTTGTGATGTGAATTATGGAATATTGGTATGGTGTGTTTAAAAATGTTCTCAGTGTCTCTTTTGTTTAAAAGTCAGTGCTTACTTGGTTTGGTTCCGAGAATTTCGTTCGTGAGGATGCGTTTGAAATCGTCTGTTTTCAATCTTCCCGGAGCGCTAGCAGACGTGTGTTTCTGTACTGGTACTTTTCTACTGGTCTGCTGACTACTTGTTTACTCTACTCTATTCTCTTGTGGTGGAAGGATCGGTTTTATAATGATGAGGGTTAGGATGATGAAATATCCTTCTTTTCTATCATCACTGATGGCAAGGTTATTTTTAGAATGATGAAATATCATCATTCTGGACCATAACAGACATTTTGTCCTGTTTTTTTTTCGACTAACATTTCAGATATTGATTTACCACCTTGATCTTCAAGACTCGTATCTCCATTGCGGAATTTCAGAAACCAGCACCGTACTGCTCAGTCACAAGTGGATCCTTCATCCCATGTTCTGTTCATGTTGGCAACAGTTTTTTTTTAAGCTTATCACCCCAAGCAAGGCTGGAAGCCACTAACACGCAAGGGGTTACAGAAGGTTTGGAGGAAGAGCAGATAGGAGTGGTAAAGGAGAGGATGTGGAGAAAAATAGTGGATCGATCAAGGCAAGGGGGTTACAGAAGATTTGGAGCGAGAGCAGATAGGAATGAAAGGTGAAAGGATGTGGAGAAGGGAAGTGGATAGACCAAGGCAGCTGGAGATGTCGATTGACGTTACACTTAAATAGTTGGAGCTTGTATTTGTCAGGGAAACAGGAATGAGGAAGGGAGTTCCACAGGCGAGATGTGCGAGACATGAAGCTATTGGAGTAGAAGAGACGTCTACATCTAACAGTTTCAACAGTGAAGGGGTGGGAACGAGATGCCAGCCTCGTGGGACGTTTAAATTCATGAGGCCTAGGAACCAGCGAAAGCAGCTCCTCGGAGCAATTGCCGTGAAAGTATTTGTAAAAAAGACAGAGCGAGACAACGTCGCGTCTGTGAGAGAGTTTTAGAAGCATTATGACCGAGCTTGGACTCATGCAAAAAAAAAGTAAATTCTTATCTTCTCTTTTTCATATTGAAGGGTATATAAAGTTTTAAGCTAAATAAATTCTGAAAGAGATTGACATAAAATTAACAAAGACAACACCGTTGTATTGTGTTGTTCCACGACACATGATCAGTAATGAACTTCTACCTGTCTCTTATTTTACTATACATTTTATGTCTTTTCTACATAACATATGCAAATAGATACAATACTATTTACCCCGTCCCGGGTATGACGATAAATTACATCCGCGTCCAGGGTAAGACGATAAACTACGTCCAACAGCAAGGCCTCTGATCAGGAGGTTTTGAGGAGCGTGGAACCACTTCTTAATTGCTGGTGTTCCCAGGTCCACCCTGACTCGGGGTGGTAGCACCTATTAGGGTCCCAACTATGGGCAAATAGTTAACACTCATACTTGTGTAAAAATAGGTTTTAATACCAGAAATGTTTTGTAATAAAACAATGGTTCAAATATATATGTATACATACACACCTTTTTTACCAAACTATCGCTATGAATCTATTTAAAAATTTTGTTGGCATTAAATGACCCACTGAGGTTGATATGCCTTAAGACAAATCAACCAATCTATTTACCAGTCCACTACAGACACTTTAATAGTTAGGAATGTGCAATATATTTTAGTTCAACCTTTATAATATATTAGAACACAATTAAAAGGTTTATTCTAAAATCGGGTATTATTTTCCGAATAACCTAATAACAATGTCAATGGCAGACATTTGAACCCCTATTATGATCTGCATTTTGAATTGTTTTTCAAGGCAAGACCTCCTCACTTAGATGTTTGTTGCAACACATATCAATAAGGTTGTTGACTTTTCACTTTGATCGAGAAAACAGATAAACGTGTTTATGTTATTTGGCAAAAGATCGCATCACCTTTGATACTGTCGGAGTTATCTCCTCCTCATTTCCTTAATCCTTCAACAGGGGTCTCTCTCCCACGAGTATAGATACTGGCTGACCCTTCTCTCTTTTCTCTTTTCCGACTTACGCCTCGGGCGGCCATCTCGCAAGGAGATGAGCTAAAATTCTTTTTCAACTCAGGCCTTGAGCCGCTACCTCGTACGGAGGCGAGGTATAAAACTTTCTCTTTCTCATTTACACCAATATGTGACCTCTCAAACAAACAGCGTTTCCCATATTCTGGGAACACGCTAAAAACAATATACGCGTTCGTACGGACACTCAACACACACACATAACTTCTCCATACCAACACTCTGTAACTTTTTATGTCTTCATGTCATTGTAATATGTTATTAATATATATTTGTTGCATACATGTATATCGGTCTTGTTTGTTTTCTTTTGCCTTCTTTGGACTTAATTATAGTCCAACATTCCTATGTAGCTGGACCGGCCAGCAGTAAATCTTAGCCCAGAGATATCATCCTCATCTTCACACCCCGGTCCTCTACAATACTCCCGGATAACCCCACGTTCTAGATTTGGCTCCCTACGGCTTCTGGCTATCGACGTGAGGATGAATTTGATTTCAGAGTATCGACGGAATTAAGAAGAACACAACGTAACAATTTTCCCACCTAATTTTACTCTCTCTCTCTCTCTCTCTCTCTCTGTCATTGTTCCATTATCAATTAAGCTAAATAAATAGCAATAGTAATTTTTCACAGTCGTACCAGAATACGATGTTGAATCCCAAACAGAAGACAGGGTGACATCTGCTGATTTTCTCAGCAGGCACTCTCGTCCCTATGGCAGAACCGAAATAAAACCAATTAATAAACAAAAATGGAAAGAGTCACGTGGGACGCCCTTGCAATCGGAGACGTCAATTGGCTAGCACAGACCAATCACTGCAATTCTAGAATATTTAAATTACAGTTCCGCTTTCCCGCCAACTTTAATAACTCATTCACCAGCCTTTCTCAAGGTGAAACGTGTAATTCGATTCCACCAGAAAATCCTGGACAGCGAATACACCAGTTGAGAAAGGTGACTTGGAAACCAGGGCGTGCAAGTCTATGATGTGGGCCAATCGCCAAATCAGAGAGTAGGACAGTGGAGCCTTACCCTCCCTTCACACACACACACCGAAAATTCATTGCCCCAGTCACTCTATGAATGTGATATGGACTAACTTTAATGCGAGAAAATGCACTTCATCTTCAGTTATGCGCCATGCGTGATACACGCTTAGGCGGTCATGTATCGTTCCATACATGACTGACGAGTTTCTTTCTGCGGTAGACAAGTTGATATCCAAAGCTGTAGAACCCGGTCTGTTCTACTATTTACCCATAGCTGGGAAGTGGGAGGAGAAGAGGATTCATACCTTTCCCAAAGGTATTAGCACGTAAGTGAATGTAATGGATTTGACTGGAATTCGAACTCGGCTCTCTCAATCCGAGCCGCTCGCTATCCATTAGTCCTTTTTCTCGCAGTAGGTTGCCATTTCTTTCTGCGGTCGACCAGTTGCCAGCCAAGGCTATAGAACCCGGTCTGTCCTGCTATTTACCCATAGCTGGGGGAGAAGAGGATTCATACTTTTCCCAAAAGTATTAGCACATAAGTGAATGTAATGGTTTCGACTGGAATTCGAACTATGCAACTGAATGAACGCTGCTTTCCAGTGATCAATCGCTGTATCAATTTGTTGTCAGCCAAAGGCTTTCAGGGCAATTACAGAATTCAGATGGTTCTAGGATTATTTTTGCGTGTTATTAAAGCTGGAATCACATAGTTCACATCACAGTAACCGGTCCATATGTTGACAAAATGACAGATATGGGAAGCAAAACAATTTGTTCAGAATACGACATCCCGTCATCCACTGATACTTTATGACATCGTTATTTTGATTCCACCATACTTGGAATTAAAATAACGATGGCATTCCTTGCTGCCTACATTGACTTTGATTTTTCACTTAAATCTCTGATTTCTCTCTTTTATTACTTTAAAAATTTTAGTCTTGAATAAATGTTTAATCTTCTAAGGTTTTTTGGGGCGGGGGTTGTCCACGTTCTTTTGTGAGAAATGTATTTTTATGACGGCCAGGTGGAATGTGTAAAAACTGTTACACTATTTTTTTCGGCTCAGTGGTTAAAAACCGTCAAAATTGTGAAGGATCCATTTCAAATTTAAGGGAAAATTTTATTTCGTTTAAACTAACTAATGAGAGGCGCGATCTTAAGCCCTAATGAGAACCGAAAGAAGGAACTTCTGCGAGACGATTTTACGGAATAAATAGAACTCAGATCAATTGATGAGAGGAAAACACTTTTTAACAGCAAGGGGACAAGGCAAATCATCAACAAGGAGCAGAAGGCATTTGACATCATGAAGAGAGTAAAAAGAAGATACAAGGTTACAAGCCAGTTGAAGAAAAACTAAAGAATTCTGAAGTTCAAGTGAAAATACTCTATGACATCGTTATTTTGATTCCACCATACTTGGAATTAAAATAACGATGACATTCCTTAATTCCCACATTGACTTTGATTTTCACTTAAATCTCTGATTTCTCTCTTATAGTTTTTTTATATTTATTACTTTAAAAATGTTCGCCTTGAATAAATGTTTAATCCCCTAGGTTGTTTTTTTTTTCTTGTCTTTTTTTTGTCCACGTTCTTTTGAGAGAAATGTATTTTTATGACGGCGAGGTGGTTTGTGTAAAAACTGTTACACTTGTATAAACTGGTGAGGGGTTAAAATAACCTTAAAATATCACAGCCCCAATTGAAAGAGTAACGTGACAAAAGTATTTTGTCTAATTTTCTTCGCGTCCTGGGTAAGACAATAAACTACATTCAACAGCAAGGTCTCTGATTAGGTTTTGAGGAGCGTGAAACCACCTCTTAATTGCTACTGTTCCCAGGTCCATCCTAACCCGGGGTGGTAGCGCCTGTTAGGGTCCCAGCTATGGACAAATAGTTGACCGACCAAACTGGGCTCAAAACATTATGAAAGTGTAAAAATAGGTTTTAATACTAGCAATAAATTTTTGTAAAAGGTTATTACCAGAAATTAATTTTTGAAAAACAAAATTATTACCAGCAATACATTTAAAAATATATATATATTAGCAGCAATATATACTTAGATAGATAGATAGATAGATAAAAATTATTACCAGCAATAAAAATTTAGTCGGCATTAAATAACCCATTGAGGTTTATATGCCGTAAAATAAAATCAAACCAAACCTTTATTTTTGTTTTTTGTTTTTTTGCTTTAAGCCTTGGGCCAAATTTATCCGTGCTTAAGAAAAAGAGACCGAATGACATTAGTTTGGCGTTTCGACGGTCATTTGTAAGTCGCCCTCCTGGTATATAGCACATTTTTGGTTTACAAAGAAAGCGTAACAGGAAGTGATTTGTTCTGCAGTAATATCAGCAACAAATAAATTACTAAATAACACCCAACCCTTATTACTAGATTTTGTCGTAGTCTGGAATCAAAATAATTAATAATAAAAAAATTAAAAGTTAAGCAATAAAAATACTTCAAAATACAGGTAAGAATAGCAATCTCTCTATATAAAGCAGAGGATGTCTCTTATTCTATGTGTCTGTCTGTCTATCTGTGTGATCCCTTTTCACCCGAGAGCCATCTAACTGATTTTGATCAAACTCGGCATATACATTGTACAATGTAAGAGATAGGTTCTTAGCGTAAAAAATCGATAATTTTAAAAAAAAATCAATAATTGATAAAGCCGATCAAAAATCAATAAATTCAACTTTTTTCCTCCGATTTTGTTCAAACTCGATATGCAGGTTACTTACATCATAACGAGCTCAACGATACCTCATTTTTATTTCTACGCCAGTGTGTTTAGCGAAAAACCGCGAAAAACGAAAAGTCGATTTCAACACAAATTTTAAACTAAAAACTCCCTGAATTTTCAAGCAATCTAATACAAACTTCACTCACTTGTAGCCAACAATAACTTTAACAGTCATTTAACGTGATAAAACTGAGTCCACCCATATATTGAAAACCTACGTAAATAGCGAAAAATGGCGATTTTTACTGATTTCTTTCTTATTTTTCGTTGATCTTTCAACAAATTTTCTTAACAGTTGCTTTATAAATATATCCTCTTTTACATCCCTGGTAGCATACTGACAAACTGAATTTCAAAAACTCCAAAATAATTGAGGTCTGAAGTAGGGTCTTCATGTTGCCTGTTTTTTTACCCCTTCATGCCTTCGTCTAACTTCGATTCAATAAATACAGACGACTTCTGTTATATCAGTAACCACATTAATTCAAAATGTTTTTTAATGAAAGTATTTTAGAGTAATTGAAGAAGATAGACTCTGTTATATCTAAACATGATGGTGTTTTTGCTCCATTCTAATTGATTGCTTTTTCTGATCGACCAGCTAGGTATGGCTGCTAGTTATAAAATAAAGAAAGAAAAAGTTAGATTATAAAAAAAGTAGTTAAATAAATATAGAATACTCCTATATTGCATCAAAACAAGGGTTTTACTGCCAAAAGGAACAAAAATCAAAACTTTCTCTTCGTTTTTTGACGGGCGAAGGAGGCAGACGTCCTGGACAGTTCTCTGATAAAATATGTCGCCACCAACAGACAAGCAAAATTTCATTATTTCTGTATGCATATGTTCTTTAAAATAAACAATAATTTCTCTGAAATGTTTAGTAAAGCATTTTATCGTTTTTGTCTATGCTTATTTTGTTGTATCTCATATAGGATTTTGTTTGTAATTTTATAACCCCGTTGTGATGTGGGAATACCCGTTACCCCCCACCCCTCCAACAACAATACATATATAAAATAATTACATTAAGACAAGGCCAACTCATCACAAGAACACCCACAAATGTTCATTCGAATTTTACGTTCTAATAATCTTGACTCGTAGTTGGTCCACAGGATACGCCACGTTTGGTTCACGGATAGCAGTAAACGAAATATGTCTATCCAAAATATTATAAATGCGTATTGTTAAAATAATATTTAACTAGGTAACTCAACTTTTTCGCTAAGATTTTCGGTACCTAAAGTTTAAAATGAATTTAAAAAAATGAAAACGCATTCATGAAGCTTTCTTTTTGGCTTTAATTGAAAACTAAATGATTACATTTTAAAATTTACTATTTCCTGTAAGCGAAATACTTTGGTATATTTCAAATATAAATTTTATTGATTAGAACCTCAATGTTTTGCTCGCTTTCAGAAATCGTTTAAATTCAGCCATTTTTGACAGATTTGTAAACAAAATTTAATTTTAATTTAATTCTTGGTTTTAAAAAATCTTCCAAAAATAAAATCTATTTTCTGAAACTTTATTTGAGAAATATTAACTGATTTAAAGCATAATTAATCTGATTTGAAAAAGAAATATAATTTACTTTAAGATTTAAAATAACAGAGAAATGGATTTTTAAATAAACAGTAGCGTGTCCACACCTCGTAAATCAATGACGAGGTGAGAACACTTTTATTGTTCTAAGGAGATGGGTGAACACTTTTAGTTTTCTATATAATTTTTAAGTACTCGGTAATCTTAAAAATGTTGAAAAATGTTCTTCGTAATCTAATTTTAGGAACATTAAATTTAAATTTATTGCAGTCATCGCTTTTATATTCTGATTATGTCGTGTGTGGTCGACCATACTTTCAAACAGGGGCACGCTACAAACGGTTAAAATTTAAAGAGCTTTTCAATTTTCGATTCGTAAATTCCATTTAATGACAATATCACCTTGAAGTAAAGCAGAATTTTAAACGATTTAAATTATTTAATTAAAAAATTTTAAAAATGAAAAAATTGTTGTAAAAATTAATTATTAATAAAAAAAACTTTCTTAAGACAATAGTGTCCTTAATAATTCTTATTATAAAAGCAATTAAAAGCTTTTCTAATTAAATAATGTCATATTTTTATTGCATTTATTATTGTACAATTCAGAGCAGATTTTCGATAACTCCTATCCCACTACCGCTGGTTTCCTCAAGGCTCCATCCTTGGCCCTACTCTGTTCCTCATATTTATAAACGACCTTCCTGACGCCATAGACTCCCAAGTCGGTATCTACGCTGACGACACTACTATTTACTCCTGCCTGAAGCACAAATCTACTGAGGCGGACAAAATTAACCTGGCAGCTCAAATTGAAAAGGACCTCCAATCGGTTGTGGACTGGGGAGAGAAATGGATGGTCAACTTTAACGCCTCTAAAACAAAACTGCTCTCCATTAACCACCACAAGGACCCATCCCTGCATCCCATCAGAATGTCTGAGGACCAACTTCTCGAGAGCTCCTCTCTGCGGCTGCTCGGTCTCACGCTGTCCGCTGATCTGAGATGGAACAAATACATCGAGTCAGTTGCATCATCCACCGCAAGAAAAGTTGGTTCCCTGTGCCGAGCCAGGAAATTCTTCTCCCCGGAATCGATCCTCCAAGTCTATAAGTCTACCATTCGACCTTGCATGGAGTATTGCTGCCATTTATGGTCTGGGGCCCCTGCGTGTTGCCTCGGGGTTCTTGATAAGATCCAGAGACGGATATGCAATGTGATTGGCCCTGATCTGTCATCTCGTCTGCAGTCGCTCTCTCACAGACGCGATGTTGCATCGCTCTGCCTTTTCTACAAGTACTTCCACGGTAATTGCTCCGAGGAGTTGCTTTCGCTTGTCCCTAAGCCTCGTGAATTTAAGCGTCTACGAGGCTGGCATCCCGTTCCCACCCCTTCACCGTTGAAACTGTTAGATGTAGACGTCTTTTCTACTCCAATAGCTTCATGTCTCGCACATCTCGCCTATGGAACTCCCTTCCCTATTACTGTTTCCCTGACAAATACAATCTCCAACAGTTTAAGTGTAGCGTCAATCGTCATCTCCAATTGCCTTGATCTATCCACTTCCCTTCCCCACTTCCTGACATCTTTCATTCTTATCTGCTCTCGCTCTATATCTTCCGTAACCCCCCTGCCTTGATCGAACCTCCGTCCTTCTCTTTCTCCACATCCCTTCCTTTACCACTCCTATCTGCTCTTCCTCCAACCCTTCTGTAACCCCATGCGTGATAGTGGCCACCGGCCTTGCTTGGGGTGATACGCTTAAAAAAAAAAATTAAAAAAAAGAATAGGTTGACGGTTTTACAAAAACAATTGATGATTTACATTCTCCAAGGAGTCCTCTTTTAAACTAATGAAAAAGAAAACCCAAATCTAAAAAGTGAATTTCTTAAAATTTCATGAAATTAAGTAGGTGGTAATATATGTTAAAAAGAAATATTTTTTACCAAGATTTTCTAAAAAAAAAATTCAAAAATAATTTTATTCATTTCTGCATAAGTCCTGAAAGTTTCATTAAAATCTGACAATTATTTGAATTTTGCAAGAATTTCCAAATCAATGTGTTTTTCACCGGAAAAAGCGCAAATGACTAATTCTAATTATTACGTTGGCCGCTAACGAAAATTAAATCAAGATTTTTAACCAAAATTTCGAACGTGCTAGAAAGAATTAAAAAATTTCGAAAAATAATAAAAAAAATACTTTGGTCTTTCCTCCTAATAATAACGTAAACATTTTGATGATAAAACCTTGTTTTTATTGAGTTTGGCGCCTTTTTTCATCATGCTATGCTGTTTTTCCGCAAAAACGTGGAGGTGCCTCGAAGGTGCATTGGGATAGCAAAAGATACCTTCAAAAAGTTAAGCAATATATTAAGAAACAGGAAAATTTAATTGGAAACAAAGAAAACAGTACTGAAATGTTATGCAATATTGGTACTCCTATATGACAGCGAATACTGGACAATCTCGTCAGAGATAGAGAACAGACTTGAGGCAACAGAAATGTGGTCCTACAAAAGGATTCTGAGAACATCATGGACGGAACACATGAGCAACGACGAAGTTGTAGAGAAGACGGGATCAAAAAGGACATATATACGTATGTTGTATAGCCCTTCGCGCTGGGGTAGTCTTGGGGTGACGGTCTTAAGACGATCAGAATAAAGTTGTCTTCTTGTCTTTCTTCTCTCGGTCGAGTGATCGCTAATTTTTCTTTTAGTTGGGAGGTAAAATGAGAACTTCAAGAAAAGGAAATTTTAAACTTATCTATTTTATTAAACACGTCGGCGTGTACATTTCTAACTAACCAGAGGGTGTCGCTCCATTACCCCCACTGGGGAGCAAGTTTCCCGAAACACGAAATAACTACGTCTGATCTCTTCGATGTGTAAAAACTTAACTACTCGAAAACACTTTCTATCTCTCTAACTTTCCCACGCTAGTTTTAACTAATCAAAAATTACTTCCTTTGTTTTGTCTACCAGCTGACCCCAAGGTCAGCCTCAGAAGGTTTGAGCTAAATACACTGCCACCAAAAAATAATAGTCTGAAACTATTATTTAACACGTAGCATCAAAAAGAGATAGTTGAAATGTGAAAGGTACGTAATGAGGAAAGTGTGATTGAAAAATTTAACACTTACAGGATTGAAAGCAAGATAGACAAAAGAAAGCAAAAAATAACGTCCCCTAAAGAGCTTATGTAAATGGTTGGCAGAACAGGGATTAGGAGAGATAGCATAAAAACTGTAGCCAGTTTCTTCTTGCTTATAATAAATTTCCCTAATCGCTATCCTCTAACCTTCAGAGTCGCGAAAGTCAAACAATCCAACAACACGTGTCTCTTGTTCGTTACAGCAGTTACACTTTTCTCTGTCGCCTCTTTAAGTACTTTTTATAGACTGAGCGACTGCTTAAATTTTCATAGGTTAAAAAAGATTCTCGCGAAAGTCTATCCGACTTCGAGATCTATATTTTTTTAAATATACGACTCGTAAAGCCGCCATTTTCTTTTTGGGAATATTTTACATGCGAGACACGTCCGAATCCGTTTTCGTCCCGGAGGTAAGCCATTTTCTCTAGTGTTAGAAAGACAAATTTTACTAAACACTACAAATGATAGGAAGTTGTGGAGAGCCATGGACACTAACGTATAAGAAGAAAATGAGATTTTATCCCGATCTTGAGTATTTGTGTTTTATAGCAGGCGGATCGGGTCTTTTGAAGTCTTCTAAGTGTTACGTTCTGTGTTGTCTCTTGGTCCCCACGTCACTACATAAAATGGTATCAACGAAAAGAACGATTTCTTTTTCTTATTCGTTTTTATTAGAAGAGGGGGGGGTAGACGTGGCAGCTTGAACTCTAAGAGGCAGCGGGAGGAACGATGTCACGAGAACGCATGTCGCACGTTGGCTCAGCGTCCCTCCACGGATGCTTTTAGTAGGTCTCTTCAACCTGGGTGTAGGAAGCGTATCGACGCTTCAAAATTCTTTCATCCCTCTATTGAATTCGCGCCGTTTTGAACTTATATTCAAAACCCAGACAAAAGCTGTATCCACTTGAGTGAAGAGGAACGGAACAGTAAGTGGATGGATGCGGGCTTTTTTGACCAAGTGACAGCAAAACCGGATATCCTTGATTTCTGGTTGCTGGTCTACATTAATAGTCACAGTTGTGACTGAGGAGGCCAGTTATGGTCTGTACTTGGCGGAGAACAGACTGTCCTTCACATAGATCCGATGCCGCTTGTTCGTATTGCCAATCAACACGTCATGACGTGTAGATGGACAGGGAGTTGGTAGAGCTTCGATTCTAAGTTCTTAGTCAGAGCGCATGCTTTTGCGCTATACAAAATACCGATCCAACAGTGCCGCGAAAGAAGCTTCATTTAAGATCATCGAGTAGATTCGATCTCCAGGTGACATCGAATTTATTTCGGGCTGTCAATATCTTTGTTAGATAATAGTTTAACAAATCATTATTTTTTTAGAGAAGTGTATCTCTGCTTGGACTTCCTGGGGTTGACCTTAGGGATCAGATATGAGACAAAATAAAGGAAGTCGATTTTTATTGGCTGGACTAGCGTGGGAATGATAGATAGACAAAGGTTGTTCAGAGAGTTATTTCTTAACCTTCAAGCAATGTAGATGTGTTGGCTATCGTGTCTGAAACGGCTCCCCAATGGAGGGAGGGCGACCCCCGCCACTTGATAGTTAGAAGGTGCATACGTCGATGTTAATAAACTAGTTAAGTTTAAAATTCCCTGTGTTGAAGTTCTTTCCATCTTGAATCAAAACAACTAGAGATCACCGGCCGCGAGAGAAGAATGTAACTTTATTATGGAGCGATCACCGTCGCCCCAAGACCACCCCTACCAAGGGGCTATGCAACACCTTAGCTATGCGTATTTTTACAGTTTTTGTGTTGGCGAATTCGCTGCCGATGTATGTGCAATTATTAAATGTATTTTTTTTAAAACATTTCACTCCAAGCAAGTCAATAAAGACACTAAGGTTACTTAGATCACCACGCAAAGGATTACTAAGTGTGACAGAATATGATAAAAGAAAACATAAGGAGAGAGAATAAAAGGATAAAAGAAGTCTTATTTTAGGAGTGCTACTGCACTAGTTAATTTTCCTTCTGCTTCCCTATTTAATATGCACCGTGGTTGGCTGGACATGTGGCCCTTAACGGCCTGTGAGTGAGATCCTAGTTTGTACAGAAGATAGTCTTGGAGTAGACGTCATGAAGAACGTGAAAAAAAACAAGAACACTACTGCTTGTAACATGATATGCTGGAGTTGTGAATAAAGATACAATTGTAATATACGCTAGCTTTCCTTTTCAGGGTGGCGGAGATGTCATGTAACACATTTCTATACATTGTTAGCTTGTTTTTTGCATGAAATAAAACCTTCATTTATGTTCTGATTTTCCCAAAGCATTTTTAGTTTTAGGGAGGTAAATATCTGCACCTACGACAGGCACTAGTAGGGCCACCCACATATATTTGGTGAAATTAACACTAGCGTTAATTTACAAAATGTAGTATTTAAAAATGGAATATGAGATATTATTTGAATAAAGACTCCGACGACGGTCGCAGTTCCTAATTCTTTGTGCAGTCATAATTTCTATCACGAACAAAAAATGTTTCTACTTTATTTGAAATGTAAATCTGGTAGGATATAAAGTTGACGGATTTCAGTGAACATTTCAGATTAAGAAAATGGCTTTCCGTCTAATTCCTGTAAATGAGATATTAAAACTATTTAGGGTGTAAGAAAATCAGAATTGATTATCCAAGAATTCACAATGATATTTTCCAAAATGAATAACGTTGAATTATCAGTTACTGTTATTTAATGTTGTCGTATATTCTCCACTGCGCGCCAATATTAACAAAGGCAGAAGTGTGAAATAGATAAATAAAAATAAGAAGCCTATAAACAATTATGTAAAAAAGAAATACGACACTCTGTCTCTTTTCACTATCTAGAACGAAGACATTTCCAACCAATAGGATGTTCGGATATAATAATAATAAAACAAACTTTGCTTCTGAGCCTGATTACAATGACACACTGTCTGTATCAGGTTAATAAAAAAAACGATGTTTGCGGAAAACGTTTCTGAAGAGAATTCGCTCTTCAAGATTATTTCAAACCAATCAAAAAGACGGAATTTGAAACCTGTAACAAGTTTGAAAAGTAGTTTATGCGGCCGACCAGAACCAATATAAAATAGCCTGCTTAGTCAATTATTATATAGGAATAAAGTGTCACTGCCGATACTGGAGTTTGAACATAGATCACTAATGAGCAAAGACAGGCGATCCCATTTTTGAATAATTAGATCCCGTGATGATAAAGGAAATGTATATATGTGAATTAACGTGGTATTTAAGTGATCACTATCCGGCTTACTTCGGAAGTGTTCTGGTCAAACTCTCTACCTCCGGACAGAGAGGATTCCCAGACGGGCAAAGTCTCGTCTCGGGAGACAGCTACCCTACCCCGTTTTTTACGGGGTCTACGGGGAAATTTTGGCCAAGCCGACGGGCTCTGATACCCCACAATAAACTCGGCTTTGTGCTACATCCGACAGCGTGGGGAAATTAGTGAAAATCTCACTATCCGGATTACTTGTCAAACTCTCTGCCTCTGGGCAGAGAGGAACCAAGACGAGTCTGTGCCGAATGGCAGAGTCTCGTCTGGGGTGGTAGACAGCTACCCGACGACGTTTTTTACGGAGAATTTTTGTCCGAGCCTACGGGCTCGGTACTCCACTATAAACTTGGCCTTGTGCCGCATCCGGCCGCGTGGGGCGTTAGTGAATATTTCACTATATAGATTAGTATTCGTATCATTATACGGATTACAATTCGGATCACTATTCGGTGGTTACTATTCGACCGAGTATTATCGAGCAAATACTATTAGTGCGAGTGCTATTCGAAGGTGTCTGAAACCAGTATTGTTCAACAGCGTACTGTAGTTGTATCTACGATTACAAGTCTCTACTACAACGAGCATCACGAAAGTGACAACGAATATTCGTTGACATTACAAAAGTGGCAACGTGTTCGTTGACATCACAAAACCAATATTCATCGCTAATCCGTTCGTGAAGAAATAATCAGGAAGCGATGTAGGTCAGCAGAGCCTTTAACCTTGAAAGTATTTGGGAAGAGAGGATGCTGAATTCTGAGATATCCTGTGACCAACAAAGAACTCCGGGAAAATTTACAAAACCTTCAAAAGAGATAATTTTGAACGTGTTTATCTGAAACAAACATACAACTAGACTAAGGTTTCTTTAATAATACAAAAGACAACGTACTCTCTCCAATTATAATTATACAAAGCAGTGCTAACTTCTCAAAGTTTTCCACAAACGACAATCATTCTGCAACTCCTTCCATTCAACAAACGGACACTTCTGTTAACGCGTTTCCTTATCAATCCCCAAACGATTCAATATAATCTGACAATCCTTAGTGAACTTCGCTGACACCTCTCTATCAAGGATTTTTATGACTTCAGATACAACAGTAATTCCCCACATTCATATTAACATTTTTATGTACGTATGCTATAAATAAACCCTATTTCTAACAAAATTTCATACCCACATACATATCATATTAAAACACACCCAAATTTTATTTTCTACCTAATAAGAGACAATATTGACAAACATGCTATAAACATTCCACAATATAACACATACAGTTTAAATCGAAGTGTCTATTGGTTAGAAATTAACATCACGTGACACTAGTACCTCAGGCGCGTTAATCAAAGAAAGAAAGACAGACAGAAAGAAAGAAAAAGAAGAGGAAAGAGTCTACTAACTGGATGATAATTGTTGAAGTTCTCAGAAAGGGGGATTGAAAAGCTGAGAAGATAATTAAAAACGAAATACGTTGAAAAATCATGTTACAAAATAATAAATGAAATCCCGAACAGTTCCAAAAAGAATCGAACCCAAATTTAACTCGACGGAATTCAATAAGATTGAGCAAAACCAAGACTACCCATCCTTCCCCACTTCCCGCCGATAAGAAAGAGACCATTAATTTATCCTCGAAGATGCCAAATAGAAAAACATATCTTGTCGATAATGAAACCTGGTTGGTCACCGAAATAAAATTTACGATTCTTCTGGACAAAGAGCCAGTAAAAACATCTGGTGTGAATAGGCCACCCAGAAGAAAAATATCCCAACAAAAATAGAGATTAACCTGACGGGTTCGTTAATTTTAACTTCTTTTTTATATCCGACATTAATTCGGATTCCTTTGGATACAAGTATAGATAAAAATTAGTTACTACCTTGAAGTGACCGTACGCAAAAAGTCTGTGTGATTTTGTTGACTAAGAAACACATAAACAGAGAAAGACTTTCTTTTATTACTAAAGAGATTGAGAATATTTTTCTTGTTTTTTCTTCTCCTGCCCACACAAAACAACTCTTGAGATTGGCTGGCGTGGGTGGGGGTATCTGGATGCACTCCGAGCAAGCCCCTGGCTTTGGGAAATCACAGGGTGAGACAAGCTGATAAAGAAAGATTAATAACTGGAAATCTCCTTTTCGCTTATGCATTCTGAAAGCTTGGATTCCTCTTAGGGACGGTGTGCTGGCTTTTGGAGTAGGCTAAGGTTAGATGCTGAGAAAGTGAGAGGAGAAAGAGAGAGATTAGCACTGCCTATATGGAGCGGTTGTGCGAGATGAGATGTGAAGGGAGTTGGAGTTAAGGGACAGTTTTATTCTTCTAACCACTCACAAAAGGGAGCTGGACAACCCTTAAATTTGGAAAATTACTCGAGTAAACATATTTTGAAAATATGGAATTTTAGAAAAAGATTGATACTAAGGGTGGAAGGTAACCGAACCCAGACCCTGGTTAACCCCACCCCTGTCGGACGCAGGATTCCATATGAATTGGAGGTTTGAAAAACTTAGAGAGTCCCCACATTACTGCTACTGGAATCCATATCGTTCGCCGAGACCTACTGACCCAGACCTCGTGCCAGCCTGAAGACCATAACTTAAAAATTTGAGTTACTGCTAACACAAGCTGCAAACTCTAAAAGGGGATCCCAGTGTCATTTGATTATAATAACAAGTGGGAAGGGTTAAAGCCGCTGTATACAATAAATCTTATATAAACTAAATTGTTGTTACATTTTTAACCTGGGTTAATTCTTTATTCCAAAGAATTCTTTTTGTGTAGCTCTTCGCCGTCGACCTGTTCTTCGCTCCAGCTTACTTTACAGGCGATTTTATCACCCTCTGTGATAAAATCACAAGGTGACAGAGGAATGAAGGATTGTGAAGCAGACAAACATCAGCTAGATCGCGTGGAACCGTGCTCGTCAGCACGATACCAGCGGCACACCAGCAACTCGTTAACGAATGAGGAGTCAGCCAGATGATAACCACGGTGGTCTGAAGGAACTTGAAGACCAAAGCAGGGGTGGGGGTTACATTAAAGGTTGCCGTTGACCAGGTTCGACTCAGGGCTACATCACTATGTGAAATATTTGATCAATCAGAAAAAAAAAAACTAAAACCCTATTTTCTCGAGCGTACTTTCAGGAAAGATTTCACATAAAAACACACATATTTCGACTTTCTGGAGCTGAGATCTGACTGTTTCCAAGCCTTTCAACCACAAGAGAAGTGGCCACATAACTCACCACCACCAGCGCGTGCTGAAAAAAACATGTGTCGAACGGGCAGTGAATCTTTGCCGACGATCAAAATATTGTCTTAACTCAGATTTTTACCATTGACCAACCACTAAAAGTTTTTTCTCAACTATAGCTATTTCTCTAGACAAACTACCCAAAGTCTTTGACTCAACTAAAGACTGTTTTTACTCTTTTTCCCTCTTTTGAATTCACATACATGTTTGTAAATACAAATTATTTATTTAACGGGTATACACTTGCTTTTTTATTATTTTATTTTATTATTGTTTAGAATTCGGAAGTTCGAATTTTTAATATAACAACAACCCGGACGACAAAATTTCCTACAACATTTCTTAGTACTAAAATTATATGATACCAAAAATAAAAGAGAAGAATTTTTTGTTTAGTAATGTATGTAGTGGACCGTGCGGTGTGTGAATGGAAGGAGATGATGGGTTATCTCTGGGTTAAGACTTCCGCTGGCCGGTCCGGCTACATAAGAATGTTGGACTTTAATGGAGTCCAAAGAAACAAACAAGACCGATATACATGTCTGCAAACAAATATATATTAATAACAAACAGATTAATACACGAATTACAAATACATTGAAGACATGAATAAAATGTTACAGTGTTGTATGGAAAGTTGTGTGAGTGTTGAGTGTCCGTACGAACGCGTAAGCGTGTTCCCAGAATATGGGAAACGCTGGTTGTGTGAGAGGTCACATAGTGGTGTAAGTGAAAAAGAGAAAATTATTTTAACCTCGCCTCACGCGCGAGGTTGCGGCCCCAGGAGAGGCAGTTGGCCGCACGTGTGCGAAGCCGTGGAAAGAGGACGAGGAGAAAGGTCAGCCAGTATTTATACACGTGGGAGAGAGAGACCCCTGTTGAAAGATTAAGGAAATGAGGACGAGCTAACTGCGACATGTATAAGAGTCAAAATTGAAAGTGCTAATATGAGAAATATGAAAAAAAAACAACAAACTATTATTGTATATTTTTGTGGGCTCAGTTAAAAAAGATAAATACGTAACAGAATCCGTTCGGGTCTTCAGAGTCTTTAACGTATAGCGTTGTTTTGAGCACTTCTTCTCTGTCGTGGAATCGACCATTTTCACACAATAGTCGGGGTGAAAAAAAAAACTTAATTCAGTTGTGAAAATGACAATTTGGTTTTGAAGACTTCGTTGGTGAGTAGGTTCACGTCTTCTTTGAGTCTACGCTTGGTCAGGTTTTCATGAGTTTTGTAAGGCGTTGCGTCGCGTCCCCTACTCCCGGTGTACATCTCCCACGTCGTGATGGTCGTATTACAGGGATTTTTATAGCCAAAGGTCGGCTCCGATCTACCCGAAAAATTTTGGTGGTCCAGATTTCAGATTTCAACCGACTCGAGTAGCCATTGGTTAAAAAATCACCTTTATCAAAACAATTTATTATAGTGGAAAAACTCATCTGTTCCCCCAAACTATCGAGAGTCAAAATTTACTCAGATTGAAAAGAAATCATTTTTAACACCAATTTTTCTCTTTCCATTTTTCTCTGGGACATGAATCATTGTATTCTAAGTTAAAATTCATGACCTAAGAATATATCTTTACTAAAATGGCGAATATTTTTAAGCCATAAAAATAGATGTATTTAAAAAAAAAATCAAATGCATGAATTATTTTTATAGTTAGGAATTCGAAAAATGTTCCTGAGTCTAGCTTTTTAACGTCACTTTTTTTTTAAATACAGAAAACCTTATGAAACTAAAGCTTTGAAAAGGATAATTAACATCATTTAAGACTGTCAGCAACGAAAACAAGTTATATCGTCAAATAAATGTAGAAATATTAACAAGGACTGCATATGCCTAGAAAACCGGAAGTCAAATAACAACAATTGAAAGAAAAGAGGAAAATGAGAAAAAGAGTGAAAGGGTTAAGGAGTGAGTATAAAGTGAAAAAAAAAAAATGACGGAAAGAACAAATAATCACGGCATTCTACTCATACGCGCATACGGGCACATGGGCGCATGCGCGTAAACGCACACGCACATACACCATGAAAAATAAATTGCAACAATGAAAATTTCATATATAAAAAAGTAAAATCGTGACGTATAAGCAGGCAATTACTGATACGCCCTGACGAGTCGACGAAGTAATTCTCTATGGGTCAGCCTACGAAACTCTGGAGTTGGGATACTGAAGGCAACATCAATCATCGAAGTGATGAACCTTTAACCGGTATTAATTCTATAATATATACAGTGCTGTTTGATAAAAGTGACTCACCTGATTTTTTTTTACTAAAAATATTTTTTGTCTATTGTTTTTGGGGTTAAAATAATTTTTAATCTTACTAATATAAAGACCCCTTCCCGACCACCTTGGAAAAAAGTTTATTCACCCTAAGGTATTCTATTGATAATTATAAATTTGGATATAAATGAGATTCAGGAAAAAACTCTGTGCAAAAAAAGTGACTCATATATCGCATTCTAATGATTAAACTGGTAAATTTAAAGAGCTTTTGACAAAATATTGAAAACTATTTTACAATACACTCAGAACAATATTCTAGAGAATTCTAGAACAGCTTAAATTTAAATCTAGAGTATTCCAGAATATTCCAGAAAGCCTCATACAGTATAAAAACAGCTTGAAATAGCCACTCAAGTCACTAACCAGATGAAAGGGTACAAACACGTATAAGAACCACTTAAGACATCTATTATTGCCCTCTCAAAGGCAGGCAAGTCTACGAGAGAAATTGCAGAGATTGCTATAACCTCGCAATCAACTGTCTCTCGAGTGCTTAGGGCACATAATGATGCCACTCCTGCGCCAAGGAAGGAAACAAAGGAACGAAAGAAAAAGATTGATGATAGAACTGGTAGGGTAATCAAGAGAGAAGTTGCGAAGAATAGGACTATAACTAGCCAAGAAATTGCAGCCAGTCTAAGCAAAGAGCAAGGTGTTAGTCTTGGCTCTTCAACAGTCCGTCGGTGGCTGTTAGAACAACGCTACAAATCTTGTACACGATGGTTTAAGCCGCTAATAAGCAAAGCCAACAAAGCCAAGAGACTTGAATTACAAAAATTTTAACGTAGAAGACTGGAAGAATGTTCTGTTCTCCGATGAAACGAAAGTTGAGCTAAATTCAAAGGATAAGGTGAGTCACTTTTATCAAACAGCACTATATATATATATATATATATATATATATATATTCTATAATATATATATATTCTATAATATATATATATTCTATAATATATATATATATATTCTATAATATATATATATATATTATATTATATATATATATATTCTATAATATATATATATATATTCTATAATATATATATATATATTCTATAATATATATATATATATCCTATAATATATATATATCCTATAATATATATATATATATTCTATAATATATATATAATCTATAATATATATATATATATATTCTATAATATATATATATTCTATAATATATATATATTCTATAATATATATATATTCTATAATATATATATATATATATTCTATAATATATATATATATACTATAATATATATATAATTCTATAATATATATATATATACTATAATATATATATATAATTCTATAATATATATATATATATAATTCTATAATATATATATAAAATTTCATAATATATATATATATAATTCTATAATATATATATATATATACTATAATATATATATATATATATTCTATAATATATATATATATATTCTATAATATATATATATATATACTATAATATATATATATATATTCTAAATTATATATATATACTATAATATATATATATTCTATAATATATATATAATTCTATAATATATATATATATATATAGTTCTATAATATATATAATTCTATAATATATATATATATATATATATATATATAATTCTATAATATATATATATATATATATAATTCTATAATATATATATAAATATAAAAGTGAACATAGAAGTCAACACTTAGAGGCGACAGTCTGTTTCATGCTAGATACAATCGTAGTTGCCTGACGATTGCATCTAGCATAAAACAGACTGTTGCCTCTAAGTCTTGATTTCTATGTTCACTTTTATACACACGCTCTATCTCTGATATTGAGCACTTTATCCCATAAATATAGCACACTTTAAGACTATATTTCTTCATATATATATATATATATATATATATATATAATTGTGTATTTAGGCAGCAATCCTTCACTTATACATGTTTCATTAAAGACAAGGTACTACGATTAAGCTT
The DNA here is from genome assembly GCA_964036315.1 of Acanthosepion esculentum. Classification (NCBI taxonomy): domain Eukaryota; kingdom Metazoa; phylum Mollusca; class Cephalopoda; order Sepiida; family Sepiidae; genus Acanthosepion; species Acanthosepion esculentum. The sequence goes on from OZ038507.1 coordinate 78,056,038, forward strand.
TTTATTTAATTTTTTCTTGTTTTCGAACAACTGTTTTCTCTTCTGGACACAAAGTGTGTAGAAACTGTCCAAATGTTCTGTAATTCCGAGCGCTTTTGTCTATACTTTTTTAGCCATTATCAAGGATGATTTTATTTTTGCATTTTAATTGGGTGCATGGGTTGTGTGTATGCTTCTAGAGTTATAGGGATGTTTTATTTTCTGAACACAACACATTGTGGCCGTGTTCGTAATTAATATTAAGTGTTGGTTTTTTCTTTTTCATTATTAAGGCTTCCATTATTTTTAATCTTTTTTTTACAAGTGGATGAGGTTAATGCTTGTATTTTCTACTAGTATGTTTCGAATGAAGTCTGGTAAGTTTGTGTGTCTGTGTGTGTTTAAATGGATTTTAATAGAGCTGTGGTCAGATAGCTGTCCAACGTAAGGCGTCTGGATAGGCATGGAATAACCATCTCTGTGAAAGAAAGAAAGTTTACTTTTACTATTTTGTTTTTTAAATGGCTAAAATCTGTTTCAGGTCACTTCCGACACTACAAAGAAAAAATATAAGCGAATGATAGATTGAAATAATGTGGTCAAATTTCATAGGTTGACCTAATTATTCTTCAGATTACCATTTTTTCACGACCACAAATTGATATAAATTGTTATTATTGCTTCATTAAATAAACTGAAAGTATTTTTTTCTTCCTATTTAATAAGTTTTTTAGTTATATTTATGAATTTATCTTCTCGTTTAGAGATGTTTCTTCCAACCTTAAAAAATGAAATCTTATGACTTCTTTATCTAAGAAAGAAAAAACTTTTAAAAATAATTCAAACAATTGTTGTTTGTTTTTTAGTACACTTTTATTTGAATGAGAGATCTCGTAAATACGAACAGACGTCCTTTCTACTGAACTTCGCCGTTATACAAAATAACAGAGGATTGATATTTCCTGATGTCTGCAGTTATCAATTAATAGATAGGGGATATTTATTATGGTCTTATGTTGAACTCAATTTTCCATTTCTTTGTAAATATCTACTTTTAAAATATGAGGCAAAATTAAGTCAAGTTTCAGCTATATTGCATTTCAATTTCATTGAGGTTTTGCGGGATTATTTAATTTAATTTTGAAAAAGGCAAAGACCAAGTAAAGCTTTTTTTTGGTAGATATATTTTTAATCCGACATAAGTAAAATTGGGCATCTATTTCAAATACGAATATCCACTAACATTTTACTTTTTTTTAGTTTTTAAGTAAAAAAACTTTTAAATGCTTTTTTTGCCGGTCATTATTTTAAAACTAAATTTTCATAATTTTATAAACATTTAATAAATGTTAGTAAAATTCATAAAAAAAATATATTTTTGGTACATTTAAATTTTCTATTTTTATTTTTTTTTTCAGTTATATTATACGAGGTAGTGCTGAAAAGTTCTCGGCCCAACACATTCCCCCACCCCCACCCCAAAAGCTAAATAGCCGAAAAATGATTTTTGAAAATTGCGTTCAGCTAAAAAAAATTTCATCAATCCCTCGGACTTTTTGTTTTTGGCTTATTCGAAATGTAAAGAAAATCTAAATTGTTCAAGTTTTAAAATTAATTGAATGGAGAGAGAGAGAGAGAAAGAGATTTCATGAGGGCTGGCGCAAAGTAAGCTAGATAGACGCCATTGAAAAGACAAAAAAAAAAAAATCATCAAATAAGATTCTCAAGTCTCGTTAACGGATCTCGCGAGAACTCGGTTCGGTGGCCATGTTGTTAAGCTGAATGAACCAAAACATGTCGTCTGTGAGGATAATATTATTAAGATGATGATGACGAGGAGAGACCGCGAACTCCTACTAGAAAAACAACACGGCTGTCGTCGTTGCTGCTCTTTGTTTTCATTCTTATTTAATCCTCAGACAGGGCCAAGAAGTCTTTTATTAAGAAAGTTTCCTCCTTTTTAAAACCTCGGGGAGGGATCCGGGCAGTACCGTCGTTGGTCCAGTGAATTATTATTATTTTTTTGTTGTTGTTGAAAGAAGAAAAGAGAAGACAATCAAAAGGCAAACACAGTCGTCATTTAATAATAATTTTGTTATTATTATTATTATTATCATCATCGTCATGTCGTCCACTTTAGGCAGTTCCTCGTCTTATTATTCTCCTTCTTCTTCATCACCATCTTCCTCTTCTTCATCCTCATCATCTCCTAATTCTAACCCTAAGAATGGACATCGTCGACGTCGTTGTAGTAGTCCCAACACCTCTTCGTCATCTTCGAGTTCTTCTTCGTCCACAACAACAAACAACAACAATATTACTACAGCCAACAATGCAGCCCTTATTTTAAACCCTAACCAACAACAACAAAATGACAACACGACTACCACCAATAACAACAACACCCGGATTTCAGAACAAGTAGTTAATAATAATAATAATAACAATACTAATAATGCCACCAGCACTACTCTTATTAATGGATCTTCTAATCACACTATACACATCCCTAAGGGTCCCCGTTTTTCGCCTCTGTCTTACGCGACCCACCGAAGTATTTGTGGTGAATCTCTTCATAGGAAGTTAATCAAAGAGCGATTATGTTTTGCACGTAATCTTTACCGTCGAGACCTGAAGGCTCACTACGGGTGTGTAAATGCAATAGAGTTTTCCAACAATGGAGGGGAATGGATTGTATCTGGTAAGTTTTTTATCAGATAAAATAATAATAATAATAAAAAATACCTTTATTTTTCCTTTTTTTCCCCTACCCCTCTTGAGAAAAGAAAATGGTGCTGCCAAAACTTAAAAACAAAAGAAAGTAACAACAATCAATTCTTCAAACGATGTTTGATAAACTTACCACCGAATATTTCTCAAAAGAAGAAAAAAAAACATTTTAAAAAGTAATAATAATTTATTAGCATAATTTTTTTTTTTTTTTTCTTAATCAATTCATCCTTTTCGTAGTTACTGGAAGTGGAAGTCAAATCATTTTTTAAAATTTATTTTAATTATTTAACACTTTTTTTTTAGTTTTAAAAATTAGTTTAAACTTTATTTTCTAATTTTAAAACATGTTTTTGTCCTCGAAGTTGTATAAAAAGAAAACCGGACCAAGACAAAAAGTATTAATATTTACATTAAAAATGAAATTAAAATTGATTTAATTTTAATTTCATTTAATAATGATTGATGTGTAGAGGGGGGGGGAGCGAATGTATTGTGTAAACTAAAGATTTTTTTTACATTCGCTTTTTAAAGATAAAGAAAAAACATCAAATCAAATTTGATTTGATATTATTATTAAGAAGACAGTTATTATGGATATCATTTTTATTTTACATAAAACTTTTATGTAAAATAAAAATGATATCCATAAAACTTCAATAATTTTCTTTTTTTAAAATATCAAGTTTTTTGCAAAAAATTAGTAAGTGTCAAGTCAAGTTTTAAATAAAAAAAATGGTGTCAGTAATTTTAGTAACTTAATTCTTGAATCGATCTTTTTGGTTTATTTTTTTACTAGTAGTTTTAAATCCCACTTTGTTTCGTTTTTTATTTTATTAATCGAAATCATTTATCTGTTTTAAATCTTCATTCCCCCATAACATTTATATTACGAAGGGTAAGACTTAGGTAATTAAATCAAAGTAGTTTCGATTTTCGGAAAATGAAAAAAGAAAGTACCTGGTATATTAATAATACGTAAAAAATATTGTCTTACGTGTTGCCATTATTTTATTTAAGATCAAAATTTGAATAAAGAAAATACGTAGTTATGATAGTTTTTAAAGTTGGTAGGTTTTAAGTTGTTTTTTTTTTAAGTCTTAAAAAAATGAAGCTAATTGGATAGAGAGCAATTTCTTTCTTCCTCGAAAAAAAACTCGTTTAAAGTTAGCTTAAAAATTAATGAGATGCGACGATATAACTTTTTATTGAAATTAAAAGTTAAAAAATCAAATGTATAAAGTTTAAAGTACTTATTTAGAAATTTGGATTATGGATTTAAAAAAAAAAAAGAAGTCAAAATGTCTACTTTTTAAAAATAATCTGTAGAGAGATAACAAAACAAAACAGATCAATGATGTCGCAAAAATAACCCCCTTAGTATTTTTGGTAGATTTATTTAACAAAAATAATATTCTGCTAGTTAATAAAAAGTGTCTAAAAAAAAAAAAGAAAATAATTTAAATGTATTTTTTTTACTTAAAAGTTTAAAAGTAAAACTAACGTTGCTTTGTTGTTGTTGTACTGGTTAATTAATTAATTACAAAATAATATGAAATTGAAATCTGTGCAGAAATTTATTTCACAATAAATCTTTATTAATCAAAATAAGTATAAAAAATAACATTCAAATAAATTGCTTTTAAATTATAATTATTACAAAATATTTTTAATTCTAAAATTAGAACACTGAATTCTATTCTATTTCATTTTTCTAGTTACTGTGAAAAAAAATCATTAAATTGTTTTTAATAATTTTTAATATCTCGAACGAGGCAAGGTGGGTTCAGTGGGGGGGTACTAAAAAACAAACTTACTAAAATACGGCGTTACAATTTAGTTTTTTTTATTACTTTTTTTAAAACTTTTAATTATTACAGAAATCATTTTTTATAATTGGTTGATTTTCTTTCATTTAAGAAAAAGTCTTTTTTTTTTCTTCTTTTTTTGTGCTTTTTTTTTTCTACATAAGTAAAAATACGCCGCAGCTTTAAACTGGGGAGAATTAATTGGCTGGTGTCACGGATTTCGATCAGATTCCTTTGGATATTTTTCTCTCTTTCTATTTTTGTTTTTGTGAAACATCGAAGTGTCCACCCCCCCTCCGATTACAATTTTTTTAAAACTCTGTAAATCGTAATGAGACACGTGGTTTAAAAAATCATTAAATGCTATCATTTTTTTTTTTAAAGGTCCTCTTTGTTGAATGCTAACTTACTCACGAATAGCCACCTCCCCACCAGTTTTCATTCCACCTGCATCAATACATACATTGTTTTACAAGTGCGTCATTGATTCATTTTTACCTTTTCAATCACATATTTCAAGATTCTGTCTTCTAAGTTTAATTTTACTTGTATTCTAAAGGTGTTTAAGGTATTGGATTTTGTAAAAATTATTCGGAAACTATTTTTATATTTGCTTTTAAGTAGTACGATCTTCTAGGATTTTTAGAGTCAATTTTAAAAGTATGGATGGACATGAGTGCTTCAAATACAATATGATGTCAACACTAAGTCCGCAACGCAGGAGGAGAACACGCAAGTTTTCACTTGTCCCCCAAAGATTATTGGTCTGACCTACCTGCTATTTTTTTTTTAACCACCTGCTACCTGCGCAGAAGATAAACAGTTTTATTATATCATAACAGTAGATAATCTCCGATTTTATTTACAATATTGTGGATTATGCTAACCTGGTTCTTGACCTAAAATATCTGTGTTTAAATAAAAATGTCAAAGACATCTTTTGTCCCGGTGTGATGAAATTGGGTGAATTTCTAAAAACTCCAGATGCAAGGGAGATAATTCAGTTCTTTCCCATAACCCTGTATCAGTAGGGTATCTTAAAGAGATTTATATTGGATAAATTCAACTTGGGTATAAACAAGATTGTACTCTTAGAGTGCATTGCTCACAATTGTTTGAAAGATTTGCACACTAATGATCTTTATACGCCAAACACTCACAACACTGATTTTTTTTTTTTTTTTTTTTAACATAAAAATATATTTTTTTATTGCACCCTCGTGGAAAAAATGAAATTTATATTCACTTTTGATATTGAAGAAAATATATTTATTTTTACAATTGTTCACTCAATACAAGGCCCGTGAACCATTCACGGTAGAGGGTTAATAACTGAGTTGGTTGTAATGGTGTACAGTGGAGATAGCAAGAGATGTATATTATGAGGATATATAGGATATATAATAGTTAACCCAAAATTTGAAGAGGTTATGATTGTAGTGATCAAGGAAGCATCCTCTCAGGAGCCTATTTCACAGTGCAATAGTTCTAGGGAAGAAGTTGTCTGGATGAAACTTTCTCCTTACCAATGGTATACAAAGGGAATGAGGGCGAGTCGACTCGGTGTATGTGGCATGGCAGGGCCTAGCTGTGAAGCCAGATTGGTGGAACAAAGGAATATAGTTCACTTGAACATCTACCACAAACACAGTGGTAGAGTAGCAATGTTTTGTCTGTGAGAAAGGGGTTGTAGGGTGGAAGACAATTTCTCAACCACACAGCTTCTCAAATTTGTTTAAATATATGACTAAAAATATGGGGAGTTTTAATGTCTTGTGTATGACTTTGAGAAGATTTGTTAATATATCTAATATCGTTCTGACACTTGAGTTTCTTTGACTTCAGTATCTGAACACTATCTGATATGGTAAATTTGAAACTAAAAGTATTGAGTGACAGAACCAGTCCATTTATAAAATAATTGGTTTTATTTATAGGGGCCAACACTAGATGAATTAGGTGATCACCTAGAGTGCTAAAAAAACTTATAAAAGAAGCCGCTTAATGTGCCAATTAACATTGGTAAATGCATTAGTAATCTATTAGGGCTGGCCTTGAGTGAATAACCTGCTGTCAGGCCTGACACAGTTTATCATTTAACTGTAATTTCTTGTGGATTTTTACTTGTTAATAAAAATTTGTGTTATTAATGTTCTTTCTACAACTTTTTAGCTGATCACTTCTATGGTCTTATTTAGTTGTACTGTCTGTATGGAAAAAGAAAGATCTTTTTTTTTTTTTTCTGATCATGCAAAGAAAACAGTAATATTCAAAATATTCACAGTAACTAATATGGATTATTCCATGGTCAGCAACATGTGCTTACAACTTATGCCTTTGTTTATACGTGTGTTTTTTTTTTAACTTCCTTTCTTTGTTAAAAAAAGAATGGATTACTCTCCCTGTTAATCAAGGAAAGTTATACTGCACTGAAATCCATGTTCGTATAACTTCTGTAAACATATATATATATATATATATATATATATATATATAAAAGTATAAATAAATACTTTCACAAAAAAACATTCATTTTTATTTAATTTGCAACTTTTCAGTTGTTTTCTCCATATTATATACATATCAAGAAAGTATACGTGGCTTCTCATTATGCTATATATATATATATATATATATATATAATAAAAAAGGCTCAAACACTAATATTCCGTGGTTATAATTTATTACATTGGAATCGTAATCATGATCCAAATCATCAGACCTACAAATTCAAAAAGAAATTGAAAAATATAACTCCGGGTATAAAAAAACAAAATTTTAGTGAGAGTGCATGTGTGGGAATGGAAAACAAGTGTGAGAGGGAAATGTATGAAAGCTCTAGAGAGAGGCATAACAGAAGAAAGAAGAACAGGAAGGCCTAAAGGTGAAGGTGGGGATTAAAATTTAAGAGAGAAATTTTAAAGAGAGGGTTTAAATAATGGTTTAAATGAGTGAAATACAGATAAATATGAATTATTTTTCAATGCATATATATAAAGTTTAGTGTAAAGAGGCAGCAGATCACTGTTCAAACATGTTGTTATATAGTTGTAGCCTCTGTCTGTTATTAAACTCCTCCTAGAGTTTTGGAGATAGACCCCCATAACTATATATATATATATATTCTGAAACTACATTATCCAGAGTACTTGGCTAAGTATATTTCATTTTCATTAAAATGGGTCCTGGGAGGGCACAACCCCCTGCACTGAATTTTTTTTTTCCTTTGATTTAAATTTGAACAAGGGAATGACTCCTAGAGTACTTGGATAAGTATATTTCATTTTGATCAAAGGTGGTCCTCAGGGGGGCACCCCCCAATTTTTTTTCCCTTTGATTTAAATCAAATTTAAATTTGAACAAGGAAATGACTCCTATCCAAAATATAGTAGGAGAAAGCCATAAGATGATGGTCACATCAGCAAGATCAAAGTGAGACAATATGGACATCAGGTTGAGTAATAAATAACCAATCAGTGGGTAGTGCCTTACAATACATATTTGCTGTGACAATTCAACTGTCTAATCAATCTTGAAATCTGCTCATTAATTCATTCAATCAAGTATTGCATCAAACACATATCAAAGGGGTCAGATCAAGCTGTTTTTGCACAAACACCCCACTGAAATATTTTTCCCTTTGATTTAAATTAAATTTAAATTTGAACAAGGGAATGACTCCTATCCGAAATATAGGAGAAAGCCAGAAGATGGAGGTCACACCGGTAAGATCATTGAGTAATATTAAAATGCATCATTTTTCTCCACAAATTATAACAATGATTTAAAATCAATCATCATTTTCTTACAAAAAATATGTTTGACATGCAGCAAAGTGTGGGTAATTCAGCTAGTTTTCTTATAAAAGGGTACAGCTTAGAAAATGAGTATCAAAATTATTATCTACAACTTTGATTAGAGCTGGAGATAGTTTGATTAATAGAACTGATTAGGGTTATTAATGTTTCAAGATTTGTCCAGAGAATTGAATTGTATCAAGAACAACAGTAAGTAATACTAAGATTAGTTCAATTGGCTGAACCCATCTTAAAGTAGTCCAAGATTTTTTTTTTTTTCTCTTATTGTGATCATTAGGCTACAAAGTAAAATATCACTAACTCTGCTTCTTCATTGTTTTCAAGAAGAAAAAAAAAAGAGTTTCCTTTTAAAAATGACTGTCTTTGTTTTCTTGCTTTCTAACATTCACCTCATCCAATAGACTTTGTTCCCTTAATCAGTCCTTATCATTATTTTCACAAGTCTTTCTAAGCCTTTTTCTTTTTACTTAACCAATATTTTCTGTTCAGTATTTAACAGTTTTGGACGAAAGATGTATGACAGAGTGGAAAAAGTTTTTCTGTGATGCATTTTGTCCCTCCCCTCTCTCTCTCTCTCTCTCTACATATATATATATATATATATAATGTGTGTGTAATTTGGCAGCAACTTTGACATTCAACACAACTTGTTTAAAAGAAAAGACAACATAGTCCTGCATATTCTTTTTTGAATTTTCTCATATTTTCTAATAAGACTTTTTATTTGAAAATTATATTGAAATAAATCTTGTCCGTAAGATAACCGAGTACTTTCGAACATCTTCAGGGTCAAAATTTTTTAACAATATCTTATATATATATGTAGAGTCAAATTTTTAAAAACATTTTCAAATTGTCTTGTAGCGGAATCATGTTGCTACATTTTATTTTTTACAAACTAAATAAACGTTACAAAATCATTTTAATTTCAAAAGACGCGATGATGTTATCACATGCATGGCGAAGATCTTTAATCATGTGAAGGCGTGAAAAAGATTTTTTATTATACAAGCCAAAAGATCAAAGAATACGTTATGAAATTTAAAAAGTTCAAAGGAATGGTCATGTGGTGTATCTAATTATGAAGAAATATATTATAAACATTGAAGGATGTTTCCAGAAATATTGTAATCTATGCGATTAATAAGAGGTCTTTTGCTTTTAATATGTAATGCTTTTAAGATTTTAAGGCGTCTAATGTCTGTATGTTTATCAATAATTTTAGTATTTTCTATAAGGATTTTACGAATGTCAGAATGCAAACAGTATATATATAATGTACACATAAACATTATTGTTGCAAGCACTTTCAGCCAATTCATTAGCCATTTTTAAAAGGTTTGTTGTTAGTATGTTTTCCTGTGTTTATGTTCTAAGTTGTGTAGATGTAGTAGTAGTATTTTTAAGCTGTACTGGATAGGAGTCATAGTAAGTCTATTTTTATTTTATTTATTTTATTTTATTTTGGGGGGGAGTGGGGTGCTCTTTAAAAGACTGCCAACTCTCTCTCTCCATTCTCAAGTAGAGTAAGGCTGAGATACAGAATTTGTTGTTAACTGAACCCATATGTTTTCATTCCTATGTTCAAACTAAACTATGTATCTTATAAATTTATCTGCACATCATAATATAATCATCACTGACATGGTATGTAGTAATTTGTGACAGATTGAAAGTGTTGTGGGGACTAAGAGTGTGTAGAAACTGTAATGATTATTGTCCCAAGCGATTTCAACCAATTCATTATCTATTTTCAAAGGGTTTCATTGTTAGCATGTTTACCCGTGTTGATGTTCTAAGTGTATTGTGTAGAAGTAGTAGTATTTCAAAACTGGTGGATAGGAATCATAGTAAGTCTGTTTTTTTTGTGTGTGTGTGGGGGGGGGGTCTTTAGAAGACTGGCAACATGCTCTTTCCATCCTCAAATAAAATATATATAAATATATATATAAAGAGAGAGAGCGTGCGATGGGTAAATTGTCAACTTTTTATAGTTTTAATTTTGCACATGTGCCTTGTTTGTTTTTTATTTTGTCAACTGCACAGTATAGTAAGGTCAGCTGGGCACTGTCTGTGCGAAAAAGAGTGCCATGACGCAATTTACCCCACCAGAAATTCGGAAACAGCTGGACTGGACTGTGATAGCAATGTTATGCTTCTATTCATCTTCCCACAGGGCCTCAGACTCAACATGGAAGCCTACATCAAGTGCCTTGAGGAGGTTGTGCTGCCCTGAGTCAAGAGGGTGGCTGCTGGAAGACCCTGTGTCTGGCAACAGGACTCTGTACTATGCCATACAATAAGGAGAACCCAGTCATGGCTGTCAGGCAATTTCTGTGACCACATCACCCCTTACATCTGGCCACCTCACTCCTTAGACTGCAACCCCCTTGATAATTATGTGTGTGGTGCAGTTGAGCAAGAGACCAACAAAACTCCATGTAACACCAAATATGAACTGAAAGCAATGATTATGGCAGCATTCACCAACTTAAACAAGGGGACCATCCAGAAGATTTGCAAGAGATTTTGAAATCATCTCGAGGCTTTGGTTGAAGTCAATAGCAATTTTTATTGAATAAGTTTACTCTTTAGTATTTCAAGATATTTTTGTGTCATTTTAGTAAATATATATTAAAATGATATGTCATTATTTTTTTTTACTTTTTTGCGTAATATAGACAACAATTTTTATATATATATATATATATATATATATATATATATATATATATATCTCACATTTGTAGTGATTGTTGATGGAAACACTTCATTAGCCATTTTCAAAGGGTTTCTTGTTGGTATGTTTTCTTTTGTTTATATTCTAAGTTGTATTGTGTGGAAGTAGTAGTATTTCTAATCTGTGCTTTGAATGCAGGGAAATTATACAAACAATGACCCCTTTTAAAATGGCAATTGAATTGACCAAAAGTGCTTGGGACAATGACCACTACAGACAGTTTATAGACTCTTTTTGTTTTCAGAAAAAGAAAACTCTAAGAATATTAGAAAAACTGAATATATAAAAAATGAAAAAAAAAAACCTTATCAAATTTTCTTTGTCCATCACATGTGACAAAACATGTATAAAAGGAGGGTTGCTGCCCAAATATATAGCAGATCATTAACACCTAACAAACCATGTAGTCCAATAAATTAGTGGAGTTCGAAATATTTAAAGGTGAGCAGATTTTTCTAAAGGAAGTGCTCAGTATTAAAAAATAGATCAACGGTAATTAATAAAGAAAATTTCAAAAGGCTTATCTATCCGACTTCAAGTTTCTTTATCTATTGATATTGTTAGAAATAATTTAAATACAAATTATGCCTTCTATTCAGTATTTTTTATAGACCTGAAAACCACCATTTCATTTCTTGACAAATCTTGCTTGTACAGTTTTTTTCTTTACAACCAACCTATTATAATAATACAGTCAGTACACTAAATGACTTTTGCTTTATGGATTTTGTAAGCTCATTTTTTTGTATTGAGTATAAAATAATGTGGGTAGTTTGAAAGTTTTCTCTATATATCTCTCTTCTTCATTAGGTATTCAGGGCTAATGTCACCCTAATTTAAAAAAAAAAATTCTTTGAGAAATACATTGAAAACTTAACGTTATTACTAAATATAAACACACACCTAAAACATTACATTACTGCTATCTTTCTTTGAATCCATTCTTAAGGAATTTAACTTATACCTATCTAATACAATGAATACATTCTTAAAGAGGTGAGTCATAAATTAGAACCCATGACTCCCCACTGTGCAGGCTGACCGCACAAAGGTGAAGATAAAACCCCAGCTAAACAGACACGTGCACACAATTACAAATAGACATTACCATTCGTTGCCCACTTAGACATACAAGAATCTTCACAAATTTACATACACATAGACTTATTCATGGTTTTAATACATGTGATGTATGTCTGACTAATGAAAACTGATCCAAACATAATCGAAAATACCAGTGTTTCCTGGGTTTTTCTGTCTGTTTTCTCTCAATCTTTGATGAAGCTTTAATAAAATTGAAACATGTTAGATTGATATACATTTTCTATTCTTTTATTTTATTTTATCATATACCCAAGTATAGGATTGGTGTACACGGAATAAATTCCTATCACCAACAAATACTATTCTTAAGAGAGTGTGTGTGTGTGTGTGTGTGTGTGTGTGTATATATATCAAGCCCTTTGGACATTTTTTAATTTATAGACTGTTATCTCTTGACCACTTTTTTGACAAAAATTCTGCCTGCCTTAAAAATACACAAAATTCTAATAATTTTTACATATTTTGGTAGTTGTCATTTAGTTGTATTTTTTATATATATATATATATATATATATATATATATATATATATATATAGATAGATATTTTTAAAGGTACAAAATTTTATTATAGCGATAAAGATATTCAGCTTAATATTACTAGACATATTAAAATGCGCGAAGCAACCGGTTTCGCTCCCGCTCATCAGGCTTGCAACGGGAGATTTTAATTTAAAAAACAGAAAATGTACACTAAAAAGAATTGCCATTTGCCTCTAGCTCCTTTTGCTCATATATTTTTTTTTTTTTCCCCCCTCCACAATTCTTTTTAGCGTACATTTTCTGTTTTTTAAATTAAAATCTCCCGTTGCAAGCCTGATGATCGGGAGCTGGAGCGAAACCGGTTGCTTCACGCGTTTTAATATGTCTAGTAATATTAAGCTGAATATCTTTATCGCTATATATATATATATATATATATATATAAAAGGACAGAAGGAAAACTTAGGTGATGAATTTTGTTCCTCTGACTGACTTTAAGGCAAATGTAAGGATTTTATTTTACCACAAGTATTTATAAACAAAAGTAAAAATTCTAGTTATTACAATGTTTAAGTTTAAGTGATACTCATACATATTCATCAGGTTAACTGATAACTTAATTAACATTAAATTATGTCACTTAGCATCCTCCATAATTTACCTAGACTTTTCAGTTAACCTGATGAATGAGTGTTTCTTAAACTTTAAAATTTTAAAATTTTACTATTTCTATTGAAGATCACATGAACATCAACAGTCTGATGCCGACTATGTTATTGTCCTTCCAGACAGATCTGCAGGATACTTTTCTGATAAAATTTGCTGGGCTGAAGAGTGCATGAGGAGAAAGTCATTTTCAAGACTTTCCAAAATTCTTTAATGTGTCACTTATTTTAAAAAAAAAAAAAAAAGAAAGGTATGCAAAAGCAAAACTGGTTTGCAAAGTCTTCTGCAGGCCCATGGCTGCTCAGTTCAGTGGTGAAGAAATGGCCTTCTGTGAAGATGTGGCAGTTATATCTATGTATGTGTGTGTAAGACAAGATGTTAATTGGATGAATAGCAAATTGAATACACTGTAAAAGATGATTGATTAATATTCTGTATTACTGTACAAGTCGGACTCTGATTTTTCGCATATCAAAATTGACAGGTGTTTTCTCGGGGAGGCTCTGTGCCTTGAGTGGCTATTGGTGAACTCAGATCTCAAACAGAACTTCTACATATGACCCACTGCTGAAGGTACTGGGAAATTAGTTGGTTCCCTATAAGTACCTGGCTCTTCTCTCTATCCTCTACCATTACAGTGGCCAGCTCAGACTGAAAATGGATTACCGCTTCTATATATGGGCAGGAGCTGCACAATCCTCACTTTCTAGTCTCGATAGAGTCCAAAAGTATCTCCATGTCCTTGTGGGTGATGAATTATTTTCCACCTTACAACCCCTTTCCCCACAGACAAAATTATTTCCATTGATAATGTTCAGATGAACTACATTAGTTCCACCAGTCCTAACTTTCACGGTTAAGACCTGCCATGCCATTCACATTGTAACAAACCACCCTCATTCCTTTTGTGTTCCATTGGTGAGATGTACATTCCACTCAAACAGCTTCTTCCCAAGATGGACTGGTTTGTGGCACCAACTCCCAAGTAGATGCTTTCCCGATCGCTACAATCTTAACTTGTTCAAGTCTAGGGTCAACTGTTATCTTCCCCAAATATCCCCATAACCTGTGCCTCTGACTCTGTAACTTTCTACCTCAATTGGCTCTTGAGCCTTATACAGTGTTAACATCACTGTAAAAAAAAAAAAAAAAATGTCTCTGAGAGAAAATCTCCAAGACAGTGATAGGTGGAAACCTGTGGTCTGACTTAATGCAACTAACTTGGGATTTTATGTTTGAAGGATTTCAAATTGTAGTTATTTTGCCAAGATCTTAATCTGGAGAAATGTTCATTAACACTTAGCTTTATACCAGATTTTCATGTTGGTTTATGTTTGTGCTAATTATTTGCATTTCCAAGCTGATAAACAACACTTAGATGCACTTGATAGGAAAAACAAACCAAAAACATTATCCCTAAGAATTCCACAAGATGATAGGGAAGTTGTTTGTGGCTAAATGCTGGTTGGTATTAGAATTATTAATAATTGAGCTCTGAGCTTTATTTTACAGATTGCAACAGCTATTACGGAGATGTGATTAAATAACCTTTAATGTTAAAAAAAATTATTCTATTATTATTGTTTAGGTAATAAGCATTATAATATAGCACAAATATCTATATTATGGAAAAAGGAATTTTCTATAATATACACATTTTTTACGTATTTGTCTATTTTTAAACTTTTATCAAAAACGACATTCTTGTACATGTAGCTATGGATAATATTATACATTAATTACTAATCTTTTTAATTAATAACTATTTGTGCTCAGTTGTTGACATTAATAGCTATTTGCTGATAAAAATTTTGGAATAATGCAATAATAAAAAGTTAAATTTCATCTCTGATAAATGTGATCTGTTTAATAGAATTATCAGTGGATCTTTGGGTAATAAAATAACTTTTGCCATTAAAGTTGTGCTTTGGTTAGGTGTAGTTATATTGAAAATACTATGCATAGAAATAGATACAATCATGCAGTAAGGTAACCTGATGTTGTCTTTCAAATCATCATTAATCTATGCATTCATCCTTATTTATTCACATCTGATTAAACCTGGAATATACCAAGGTAAACAGGTGTAGGGTGTGCAGGTGGTATAACGGATATCAGCACAGATAGTGGAATTGGTGAGCCAAGTTCTAACCTAGTTGCATTTATTTTGACATTAATGGCCTTGAAAAGGGCATTAATCCATCTCTTCTGCCCGCTATGGGTTATATAACAGGGTAGACTAGGCACTTTAGCCTTGTGTGGCATCCAGTCTAAGAAATGGAAACTCTGACATTCTGAACCATGGAGAAGGCCATGAGAAACGACTACATTATCTTTTCCAAGAAAGTATGGCAATTTGCAGATAATAAAGAAATTAAATCTGTGGAAAGCCATGATCACGTCAGTGTGAAAAAAAAAAAATCACCTGTAGGACCCACTTCAGTCTAACCTTATGATCATCAGCAAAATGGAATCATACTTATCTTTGTATCAAAATGTATGATTTCTTCCTTTATGCATTCTGGCATGAAGTTTACCAGGATTGGAACCCCACCAACCTCATCGTTGTAGAATTACTTTCAGCTCTGGAAATATTATCAGCACAATGAACTGAAGCTTAGTATCACTTGATTTCTATAGGTGTGTGGGGAGGGAAATGTTTTCATAATGTTTACTATAAGAAAAACCACTTGCAGACTTAGTTTGATGAGCAAGGTAGTTTAAGGTTTCATCTTATGGAATGAGTTATAATGGCTTGGTAACTTGTTCTAATATTTAACTTATAACTTCTTGAAAGACAAATGTGTTGCTTGTCATATGCCTGTATTTTAATGTAAAAGAGTTAACTCTGGCTCAATCAGGAACATGCCAAGTTAGATACAGCAATCTTTGCACCTGTGAATGCAAAGGAAAAAGCTAGATTATTCAATCTAATGCTGTCTAAAGTTTCACGTTGAAATGTTCTTTAATTCCTGTAAATATTGAAAAATAACTAGCAGATGCTGCAAAAAAAAGATTTGTTCTTGGCACAACGTTTATTAAATTTCCCATCCATGAGATGTTCTGGCAAGAAATTGAACAAACCACAAAACTGGCAAATAATGTCTATTTCTCTTCAACTATGTGGCTGATGTCTTGTTTTATTTTTAATATCATGTCACTACATGATGTAGGCAATCATGTCTCTTCATAGCTTCTTTTTCATTATTACCTGTGAATTGCCCTGACTTCTTGGAAAGATAATGGAGTAGATTCCCATTGCCTTCCCAATGGTTTTGAATTTAGAGTAAAACTAGACTGGCTTTGTTAGTTAACCCACAGAAAGATAGTTTTAATGTTCTTAGTGATAGATTTTACCATGGACTTTGAAAAAATAATAACCATGCCCAGTTGGTTCAGCAAATTAGTGCCCCTGTGAATGCAAAGGAAAAAACTCAATTATTCAAATTTAATTCCGTCTTTAAAGTTTCATGTTCAAGGTTTCATTAATTCTTGCAAATATCAAGCGACATCCAATAACAAAACTTTATCTTTGGTACAACATGTATTAAATTAAGTCTTAAGAAATATTTTAATAAATCCATCAGAAAGCTAACATTAAAAATTCAACCACTGCCCTATTGTCTGAACATGAAAATATTCTTTTTCACAGCTTCTAGTGAATGAGTGGAACACTTTCCCTCTTTTCTCAGTCAATGCCAAGACTTTTGATGTCTTTAAAGAGATCAAAATACATTCTGATTACTGTATTTTCCAGCTTACAAGACACTGCAGTTTGGAAGACGCACCCTAACGGAAAGAAATTTCTAAGAAAAGAAAATGTTCTCATACAACAACAGATTCATCATGCGTCCCCCACTTACTGCCACCACATATTGTTTACATTAATCACTTGTCTGATATTGTTTGTATGGCAATGTCATACTAGTCAAGAGCAGAAAGGTTCCCACTGCTGCTAGTAAACAGAGCATGTTTAAGTTTGTGGCTCAGCTCCAGGAAGGCTTATAGTCCTGGAAATACTTGTAACAGCTAAGTACTGAGGTTACATCATATAAAAGACTGAATTAGATAGCTAACAATATAGTGTAATGACTCAACATACACATCCACGTCCCTATCAGTCAAGCCAATTAGGTGACAGTCCATGTTTATTTGAGCCTGGGTGTTTCCATACATTCATCTTGGAAGACGTACATGTATTTTTCAGGAAAAAAAAAAGTGCGTCTTGTAAGCCAGAAAATAGGGTATGTTAGAAGTTACTTGGGTACAACATGTCTCTTCATCCATCTTAAACGCTTTTCTAATTCAATGTTTTGTTTATTCACGTTTTCTGCATTTTGCCAGTGCTCTTTGTTACATTTTCTTTTATTTTTGTTATTTTTTTTTCTGTTTGCCTATTTTGTCATAATGGCTGCTGGGGGAATAATCATAAATAAAGTAAAAAATAAAATTTCCTATCACTGAGATATTCTTGTTGAAGTTGATAGAACCACAAAACTCACAAATATCTATTTCTTTACAATTATGTTTCTGACGTTTTATTTTTAATGCCATACCTTAATACCCACGTATTACCATGGCTCGCCTTTTTGTCTCGTTGCCTTCCCCACCATTTTGAATTCAGAATATCACTCATAGACTGTTATTTAACCCATAGCTGGAGGAAGGATAGATGGAGTCATGCATCTTCCTCAGGGCATTCGTGTGAAAGTGAACAGACAAGAGCGGAATTTAAAATCTGCTTGCCACTTATTTCTTAATTGCTATCCGGTAAACTACCTGCACATTTGCTGCTGATGTTTACTTTCTTGAAATTCTTAATTACTTACTTACCTTCAAAAAAAGCTTAATTTATCTATTATTATTTGTGCTACAGAAGGATGCTGAAAAATTCTTGGGGCTGTCTAGCCTAAAGGGATTGCAGAAATTCTGATGTTGGTCTTTTGGTCAGATATTGGAAAACTGATTGAGTTGAGAACTTTTCAGCACCCCCTCCTTGTGTGTGCATTATATATGTCACATGTGGCTAAGTGGTTACATTCATCAGGGAGCTAACTTCTTGATGTCATTGACCTGGGAAGTCAATCCCAGCATGTTTGAAATTGCTTTAAAACCATACAGTGGGTTGGCCCAAGCCCCGTGAGTGGAGTTGGGCAGACAGAACTGTTCAGAAACTATCAATAATTGGTGCTAGCATGGTCACAAGTCATCAGGACCAAGGGTTTGAGCATATAGGTCTTGTTCAAGCTGTTTATCATGTCAGATTATGTGCTCTCCCACAGAAACTGTAACTAAGGTTCACTTAGCGTAGTTGCAGTATAAACCATAGGTGAGCTCTGTGGATGTT
Organism: Acanthosepion esculentum; assembly: GCA_964036315.1. Taxonomy (NCBI): domain Eukaryota; kingdom Metazoa; phylum Mollusca; class Cephalopoda; order Sepiida; family Sepiidae; genus Acanthosepion; species Acanthosepion esculentum. The sequence goes on from OZ038507.1 coordinate 78,074,711, forward strand.
GAACAAACACATGCCCTGAGCAGCTGTTTGCAACAGAGACTTGTTCACTATTATAGCAGACTGATGTGCTTGGAATGAATAACCAGCTATAACAGATATGGTGCACTAGGATTGATTTGTTTTTTGACTTATCAACCTTTTACAGGTTATTTAAAGTCAGAACAAGGTTTTTGAGATTGTAAGAATTTTTTTGCCAATAATAATGTATTTCTGATACAAGTCCTATTATTTAACCTATAGCTAGGGGAGAAGTAGATTCATACCTTTCTCGAGGGTATTTGTATGTAAGTGAATATAACAAACTCAGCTCTCCCAATTTCTCATTCTGAGTTCTTATCAATTGCACCACATCCACATCCAAGCTTACAGCATCTCGTGTTGTCAAGTGGTCACCCATCTAGGTACCGACCAGGCCTGACATTGCTTAACTTTGGTGATTGCACAAGAATTGGTGTACTTCATATTTGAGAATATATATATTTAGTGAGCCATAAATCTAAGATGACCTAACATAATGTTATACATGAAATTTTCTTATCATTTTTTCTTTCAGATGTATCAAGTGCATTAACATTCCAGATTCTAGTCAGACACAGAAAATGAAAAGACATGTCAGGTTTGTGGCACTAGTGGGTTGGTTAAATGAACCAAAGAAACAATGGGTAACTATGTGAACCCTGTGGTGGTGAACCCCAAGTTAACACTGTCTATAGTGATCTTGGAGGTTGTGAGTAACTCGTGCCATGTCATGTCCCAATTTTTTCTCCACAGGGCCCCGGTGTCAATGCCGCTACCTACATCAAAGGGGTCTGCTCTCTTCTGCATGCCTTCTGTCACCCAGCAGTTGCTGTCTAACTATTTTCACAATCATGTCACCTCTAACATGTAGCCTATTTGAATCATATTCTGGGCAGCGCTGTACTGATTTCTTCCACTGAGGGCTCATGAAACACCTTGTTTATCATGAAAAGCCTCATGCCATTCAGAAATTAAAAGCTCAGATCCCTGTGAAGTTTGAGGAAATTGATATCAGACTCTGCGAGCATGTGTGCCACTGTAGAATAGAGAAAGTGTCAACTTACCTCATCAAACCAACAGACAGCATGTGACATGTATTCTACACTGGAAAAGAAAGTGCATGTGACTTTTGTTTATATATGAGAATGTCATGCAAATTTTTGGTCATTGATTTCTTGACATAGATATAAACAGGTGCCACATGTGGCCAGAGAATTGGCTCTACAACTCATTACATGGCATGAAGGAGGATTTCTTGAGATATGCACCTACTGGATTTAATTTTATCCCCTCATAAAATTTTACTACAGTCACACCTGCTCAGCTGCAATTATGCTTTGATCACGAGGGAGAGAACTTTGCAAGTAAAACAGCTTGAAGTTGCTTAATAATACCCCCCACCAAATAAATGGTTAAAGGTCTCACTGATTTCTTCCTTCTTGTATGATCATGATCAAAAATCCTGTGACACATCAGGGTTGTAGCGGGGGGGGGGGGTCACCACATGCACTGCAACCATAGTAGAAGTGGAGTTTCTTGGGCAAGAGAGCCTGACGGAGACCAAACATCTCCAGGTTGGTTTTGAATTCAGAATTTTTCCTTCTAGACTGGTTGCCAACCAAGGCTATAGAACCCAGTCTGTCCTGCTATTTACCCATCGCTTGGGAGAGATGAAGAGGATTCATACCTTTCACAAGGGTATTAGCATGTAAGTAAATGTAATGGACTTGAATGGAATCCGAACTCGGCTCTCTGATTCCTCAATCCGAGCCGCTATTCATTACTCCACCATACCTTGTTTGCCATTTGTATTACAATGTACAATCAACTGACAGCTGTAAAAGCAGAAACTGGTTGCTACTTTAGACCTACCTTGTATTTCTAATAAAATACTTTCACTTTCCAGATAAATCAATCTGGAACTTGAAAAATCGAGCATATTTATATAGTAAATTATCAGGTTTCTCTGAAGAGATTGTGAATGTCATAACTTTTATTTACTTATTTATTTTCAGGAGGGGATGATCGTAGAGTACTGCTGTGGAATTCAGAGCAGGCCTTGTCGGATATTGGCAATCCAGTCAGCATGAAGGGAGAACATAACAGCAATATTTTCTGCTTGGCATTTGATAATGAAAACAAGAAAATCTTCTCAGGAGGTAAGCATTGATATCTTTAGGTCCCATTGTTATCCAATTACCTTTTAACTTAAGCTAACCTGCTTTTCTCTGAAAAATATTAGGTTGTTTTGAAAGTAATGTTGTGAAATTTGTTTTTGGCAGTACAATAAAGTTTCACATGTAACAATTTGAAAAGATGTAAGCCTAGTGAGAAGCTAAATTTTGTTTTCGTGTTTAAAGAAACTTGGGATTCTGGATGAAAGGAATTCTGTGCTGAATTGTTCTCTTTTGAAAGTTTTCCCTTACTATTACTCTACGGCAGGAAACCAAAGTCATTTCTTTATCAAGAACATAATCATCATTATTAGCAATGAAAAAAGCCCAGGATGAAACTAATTCATTTATTCCTCATTGAAAGACATTTTGGGTTTCTGGATGAAAAGAATTCTGATCTTGCTGAATTGATCACTTCCTTACTTTTAATGGTTTTGCCTAACTATCACTCTACGGCAGGAACCCAAAATCATTTCTTTATCAAGAATATAACCATCATTATTAGCAATGACCAAAGCCCAGGATGAAACTAATTCTTATATTCTTAATAGAAAGAATCTTGGGATTCTGGATGAAAAGAATTCTGATCTTGATGAATTGATCACTTCCCTACTTTTAAAGGTTTTGCCTAACTATCACTCTACGGCAGGAACCCAAAATCATTTCTTTATCAAGAATATAACCATCATTATTAGCAATGACCAAAGCCCAGGATGAAACTAATTCTTATATTCCTTATAGAAAGAATCTTGGGATTCTGGATGAAAAGAATTCTGATCTTGCTGAATTGATCTGTTCCCTGCTTTTAAATTTTCTGACTATCACTCTATAACAGGAACCCAGAGTAATTTCTTTGTCAAGAACAATCATCATTATTAACAATGAAAATAGGGAATATATGTTTTGAACTTGTACTGGTTTTGGTAATTTCTAAGTGTTGAACAGTAAGTAGTCAAAACGGTTGCTAGTCTAAAATGTGCCTAAATTAAAAGGGGGATGAACATGGGGAAAATAACACAATAGAGGTGCCATACTGGGGGTAACACAATGGTCATATTTCTCTTTTGTTCTGAATCTTGATCATCCTGATTTTAAAAAGATCCAAATACTGAAACGTTTGGAAACTGCTACTCTAATGGTGACATTTTTTCTCTCTGTAAACTGTATACGTGATATGCTAATTGAAATTTCTATTCTTTTGCAGGCAATGATGAACTTGTTCAAGTGCATGATATTGAAAGGTAAACTATAAATTATTTTTTCTTTAACTTTTTGCTTAAGTTGTAAACCTCTGTTCAAACTACATACTGAGGCTTTTCAAATTTATCACTTTTTATTTAAAAAAAAAAAAAAAAAATACGTGTCATGGACACCAGCTATTTTTTTTTTTATTCTTCAAAATCCTTGTCAGATGTGAGTTGTCATGTCATAAATTTTCACTTCCTACTGCATTGATGCCAAACTTTATCGGTACATTAATCAGTTAGCAAAATCACAGAACAATAAAGTTGCCTTACTTTCTGTTAAAAAAAATAGTTCCATACCTACAATCTCCTTTACTCATTTTACATTGTTCGGACTGTTGTCCTCATCTTTAAATGCCATATTCACAACATTTCGGCTGTTGTATTCTTCAGCCTATGGCCCAGTGGATAAAAGCATTGGTTGAGTGATCTAAAAAGTAACTTTACCCAAAGAGTTGTGAGTTCAATACCTGGCCACATTAGAGGGAACAAAAATTAGAGGTGGGTTACTAAAGGGAATTAACTGATACCGAGATATCCGAAAAAGGTGTGGCACATGGAATTAGAACAGTCTACCTCTGTGGAATAAATAATTTGGTTTGAAATTCCAACATATATCACCTGAAGAACACTGGAGCTTACAACGGCCAAAACGTTGTGAATATGGCAATGAGATGTCAAACGATGTAAATAGTTATATTACCTCATCTCAGAAATCTAGACAGACCTACCATCTTCCTATTATTGATTAAATGATTTTTTTATGCGTCCGTCTGTCATTTCATAACTTGATGGTTACAGTTTGAGCCACCAAATTTATCTTTACTTAAATACACCCTCGGGCATGTTTTAAATATAATAGTTATAATAATAGGATATAGTAATAATTATAGGAAACTGCCAAATAAATTCAAGCTTTCAGTAAGGGATTTGATTTACAATATAAGTATAATTATTAACTGGACATTTACTTTGTGTTCATCCTGTTAAATAAATCAAATATTTTTTGTTTAACCATATAAATTTACACTATTTACATTATTCCGACTATCGTCCTCATCTTTGTAGCCATATTTATTACAACGTTTCGGCCGTTGTACGCTCCAGCCTTCTTCAGGTGGTTGGAATGTTGAACTGAACCCTTTATTTCACTCACTGGGGTAGACTGTTCTAGTTCCACGTGCCATGTTTAATGAATGTCAGTTATCAGTTATCTCCTGTTAATTCCCCTCTCCAAGTTCTCCACTGCCTTAACCGGGTATTGAACTCACACTCTTTGGGTCCTGTCACTGGATCTAACCAACGCCTTTATCCACTGTGCCATGTGTAAATATGGCGACAAAGGTGAGGACAATAGTCCGAATAATGTAAATAGTGTACATAATACCTCATCTCAGAAATATAGACAGCCATATAAATTTAAGAATTTCTTTACCAAAGTTGTGAACTTTTTCTTCTATGACTTTTGTTTTGTAATGACTTGACTGGGAAACAAAGACTAGAAGAAAAGATTTTATTATGTCTACATTTGTTGTACCAGCAATGATCACCAGGTGGCCTTATAAGTCATCATAAAAATATAGTTCAATATTATGGGATGTGCGGGGTTAGAAATCAGAAAGCCAAGTTTGAATTCCAGTCAGATTCATTACTTTCACTTACACACAAATATTCTTGGGAAAGGTATGAATTCATCTAAAACCCCACCCGCAAAAAAAACTATGGGTTGAATAGCAGAACAGACTAGGTTGGTAACCAGTCTACCTCAGAAAGAAACTGTAACCTACTGCAGGAAATTTTCTGTCTAGTCAGCCATGAATTGAAAGAGACATGATCACTCAAGCATGTATCTCATATGGCTTATAACTGATTGTATTATACCTTTATTTATTGCTGTAATAATGGATAAAATTTTAATCAGAATGTGGTACAATGGATAAAACTCTAGTCAATTGAATACTTTGAATATTTTTTATTTTTTTTAATCTCCAAATATTTAAATTAAATATGACCCAAGAATTTATGATGCTAATTTTCAAATATTCAATAATTTTTTTTTATTTTATTTTCTACTCCATGTCTCTTCAGTGTGTAGCTCATTATGACACTCTACAGGATTCTTTTCATTATTATCTGTGAATTGCCATAAATTCTTGGAAAAGATAGTGGAGTGGTTTCTTGTTGCCTTCTCCAAAGATGCCTTTTCATTATTATCTGTGAATTGCCATAAATTCTTGGAAAAGATAGTGGAGTGGTTTCCCGTTGCCTTCTCCACAGATGCCTTTTCATTATTATCTGTGAATTGCCATGAATTCTTGGAAAAGATAGTGGAGTGGTTTCCCGTTGCCTTCTCCACAGATGCCTTTTCATTATTATCTGTGAATTGCCATGAATTCTTGGAAAAGATAGTGGAGTGGTTTCTTGTTGCCTTCTCCACAGATGCCTTTTCATTATTATCTGTGAATTGCCATAAATTCTTGGAAAAGATAGTGGAGTGGTTTCTTGTTGCCTTCTCTAGAATTCTGCAATTGAGTTGTTGTTCTTCACTTAACCCTTTAGTATTCACATTACACTACTACATATATAGTCCCATTCACACTGTTTCTGTTGTCAAAGTTTTATAAAAAGAATATATAAAAAACAAAGATAAATAATCGACTTGCTTGGCATCTTCCGACAATGAACGTGTGACCATTAGGTTCTAAAAACCCTGGCAAATTGATATCATAGAGATAGTTTGTCCACTCAACATCTGACAGATATATGTCAACATTGTTATCCTCATCTGAATCAGTCAGTTTGTCACTGTTAATGTCAGAAATGTCAAGTTATCTTGCATTTCTTTTAGTTTTTTACTTTTTTTTTCTTGGATCCTAGAATAACCTGGGCTGTATAGCCCTCAAATGAGCGCTCTTAATCACTAGACGTTGTGATGCTTGATCTCTCGTCATAAAAAAAAAATGAAAATATGATTGTAAAATTTGCACCTACTTTGCCAATCACAGAGATGGCGGAAGTTGTCGTATTATAAGAGATGATTAAAGTTTAACTGTTTGCATGACTTCCTGCGCTATTTGCCATTGTATCATCATATTTTATGTGCAGTATATATAGGGCAGGTTATGACATATTGAACATTGTGAGTTGATATTTGTGGTGCGGGTTTGAGCGTGTTGAATGCTAAAGGGTTAAACTGGTTTCTACCCAAGACTAGACAGCCGAGTTTAGCCTGCTATTTAACTCATAGAAATTGGCTCCCCAATGCTACTATCTAAACCAATAATAATAGTTATACTACCCTCACATCCCATTGAATAAATACAGAATTCAAGTGTATCATTGTTTATTTAGACCAAAACCCCCATTTAGATTTTCTATAGAAACTAGTTCAAAACCCTGCTCATAGGGTAGGTTTTTAACACATTCTTTTATTCAAAACTAGGGCAGGCAATTCTCATTAGAGATTAAGAATGGATAATTATGTTCGTTTAATTTTTATTGTGAGTGACCGTAAGGATTGTATTTGATGTATTTTGTAAGTTTTTTTTTTTTTTTTTTTTCATTTTTTTGTTTTAACTCTTCTACTTCTATTGACCAGTGGTGCCATGCTGGATGTGTTTCTTCATGAAGATGCTGTCTATGGACTGTCTGTTGATCCCAATAATAACAATGTTTTTGCCAGCGCCTGTGATGATGGTAGAATTCTCATTATTGATATTCGGGAACCAGGAAGCAGAGGTAAGAATTAGACATGCTAAGCAAATACATGGATACATCAATAAGTTTGTAGAAAAAAAATACGTTTTACACAAATAATTTTCAAAGTAATCTCATTTCTTGTCAATGCACTTAATCTAACATTTCTCCATTAATCATATAAATTGAACTTTAGTGAAAATTTCAGGTCAAAATTCAGTTAATAACAGTGTCAAGCACCAGGTATACTGAGTGGCTCTCGCATGTGTGTATGTATATGTGTGAGATATAACCCTTACTAACTCTGAATAACCATTAGGATAATATAATAAATTGGAAATGCCTGACTTTGCTACCCACAAAATCCCACTGACTCGCCTCTATAGTCAAGACAACAGACATGGCCTGATGATTACATTCAGGCATGAAACAGACTGTCGCCACTCGGTGTTGATCTCAGTGTCGACTTTTATATTTATTCACACTTTTACCCATAAATATAGCATACCATAAAGCTATATTTTTTATCATATATATATATATATATATATATATATATATATATATATATGTGTGTGTGTGTGTGTGTGTAAAAATTCAAATATAACTAAAAAGTTCATTTGTAAAAGGACAATATGAAAAAACCAAAAGGAAAACATAGCAGATGCTTTTGTCCTCTGATGGATTTTATCAAAGACTTGATTAGTCCATCTTCAAACATACATACATATATATATATATATATATTATTCATGACCACATGATGCAATTCGTTTCATGTACTAGGCCAGTGGTTCCGAAACTTGTTTTGTGAGATAAAAAGGTCATTATCATTGATAACTCTCTCCTCAATTTGTAGACCCTAGTTACTATATTCTTAATACTTGATATAATGCCAAAATATCACAATGATAAAATTGGTCAATATTTATAACTATTTATACTGGAACTCATGCATGCAATTACAAGTAATCCATAATAATAATTTACATTTTGGAATCATATTTATTTTTGGCATATGAATTTTTTGAAACTGTTTCTAAGTCTTTGATTTTCTTTCAATCATTCTGCCTCACCTGATATCCTCTTCCACTGCACTGTTTGGGAACCACTGTATTAGGCTATCATCGGATATAAGATGTTTATGCCTGTTGATCGCCTAGTGTTCATGTTATGGTAAAGATAAATGTAAACTTGTATTTTCATATATATATATATATATATATATATATATATATATATATATACATACATACATATATATACATACATACATATATATACATACATATATATATATACATACATACATATATATACATACATATATATATATACATACATATATATATATATATATATATATATATGTGTGTGTGTGTGTGTGAAAAGTGTCTGTATATTAATATAAACAATATATATATATATATATTATTATTTATATATTATATGCACTGTACTTATTAGAAAGCACTCAATATCAGTGATAGAACGACGATCGCAAAAGCAATCCAACCATATACACACACACACATACACACACACACATATATATATATTATAAATTTACTTATTTAAAAATATGGTTCCATCTTTACACAGGAATTACCATGTTTCAAAAACAGAAGCTAAAAACTCCAAATTCAATTATATACTTTCTCTTTATTACATACATACACACACATATATATATATATATATATATATATATATATATATATATATATATATATATATAAGTTAGGAAATGGAAATGGGTGACTTTAAAAGAAAAAGCTAAATATACATTAACAACTTTCAATTTGAACTAAGAATTGTAAAGAAAAGATACAGAATAAATATTAATGAGTTTTTTCTTTAAAAGTCACTGATTTTCTTTCTTCTCTAATCACAAAAAACATCAGCTTAAGGAAAATGCTACTAAGATTCATTATTTAATCATATTCACAAAAACACATACACAAATTTCATTCTTTTGCTTTTGGAGCTGATAAAGACTTGAATGGTAAAATGCATAATCAAATATATTTTCATGAAAGTGTCTTATTACATTGAATTTGTTTTTTAACTTGTATTTCCCATCATGCACTATATTACATCTTATATATGAGGGTTGACTGAAAAGTTCATATTCTGACCAAGATATAAATTTCTTTAAATTCAGCCTATGAATATTCCAGCCAAAACTCACATATTCAAACAAATTGTAGCTATCATATTTTTTAAGTTTTTCTTGTTGACAGATTAATTTTCATATCTTGGTGTTGAAGGTGTAAAGGAACTGTCCAGAAAGGTTCCAAGCTTTCAACTGGCTTCAATTGCTATCAAGAAAGAAAGAAAGAAATTAGATGAAATTTCAAGACCATGTGCTAATTTAGTGCTTAGGAAGCAGAATACTTCAGTGTTTCATTAATTTTATTCATTTCAGTGTGAAGGTGTTAAACATATTTGGGGAAAAAATTAATCTATCATTCAATGAAATTATATCAGAATCCATTGGTGTTAATCTTGTAAGCTTTGGGGGGGGGGGTCATGCAATCAAAATTGGAAGAATTTAAGCAGCAAATGTTCATTTGAAACTAGTTTATTAAAGTTAACTTTCGAATTAGTAGTATAGCTGGCCATTTGTATTTGAGGATACCCGTCTACTAGGGTGGCGAGCCAATCCTTATTGCAGACTCTTGCTCAGGTGCATTTGTGTTTATTCAACACCCCCCCCCCCCCCCGAGCCCACCTGTGGTTTATACTGCAACTATGCTGAGCAGACCTTAGTTACAGTTTCTGGGAAAGAGCATGTTATCTAGCGTGATCAACAATTTGAACAAGGCCAGCATGCTCAAGCTCTCGGCCACGATAACTTGTGACTTTGTGCTAGCACAGCTATTGACGGCCCCGCAAGGGTTCCATCTACCCAATTTCACTCACAAAGCTTGAGTCAACCCGTGGCATGGTTTTCAGACACTTTCCAAAGGTGCCGCACGCTGGGATCGACCCCTCCAGACTGATAACATGTCTTACATTTTTATATATATATATATATATATATATATATATATATATATTGTTTGTTTTTTTAATCTAGCCAATTTCATTTAGATTATCTTTTTCTTTCCATCACCTTTGTTATTAAATATCCTTCACTGTTATAATAGAAGATTTACCAAGATTGGTGAAATGTTGTAATAGCCAGAACACAAATTTACTGTGGATGACCTTGTAATCAAATCACTCACTAAACATTTTTGTCATAGTGAATTGTTTTCTCCTTTGATCAGAGCAGCATTTTTTATGTCAAAATTGTGGTCAGTCTTGTTATGGAGGGCAACCAACGCATTTGATGTATTTTTTTATAAAATGCCCCTTTTGCGATTAAAAAAAAAAAATGTAATTCCTAGCATATATATATATATATATATATACACATTTTTGAATTCAGGCCAGTAAATGTTATTTAATACTGTTTATTATAAAACAGCATTTGCTTAAATACTTGTATCTATAAAAAGAACGTTAAACATATCATAAATGTCTCTCTATATATATATAATATATATATATATATATAATATATATATATATAATGAGGAAATCTTTTTTGCTTTTGCTTTTAGATCATTTCTGTTTGGCTGATTATGCATCTTCAATGCATGCTGTTATGTACAATCCCATGGAACCAAGAATCTTGGCCACAGCCAATGCCAAAGAAGGTGTCGGTCTTTGGGATGTTCGCAGACCTCGGACGTAAGTAACATTTTGATAAACACTTCAGCATAGAAAATAGTGCAATGCCATGTGGCTTTGCACTTAAATATTGTTTAGAATTCTTTGCTGCAATTATTTTTTTTATTAAAGCACAACATATATTATGGCTTGAATCCTTTCAAAAACCTATGAAGTGTCTCTATGAAGTAGCCATCAGTATTCGAATAAAATTCTTGTCTTTTATCATATTGAGAAAATTATTAAAAAATAATTATTTGAAAAACATTTATTCGAATTGTAAATTGTTTGAATGAAAATTAATTGAAAGGACAGTTATACTAATTGATTATTATTCAAAATATCTACGTTTGAAATACATATGTGGTCTTGCTTTGAGAGGAGTCTCAATGCTGATGATTTACCTACAACTAATAATGCCCTTGAAGGATGGCATAGGGATTTTTGCAGCAAGTGCCATCCCATTATCCCACAATATGGAAATTCTTATGCTCTTAAAAGAGAACAGGATTTGCAAGAAATTCATATTGTAAAATTAAGAGCAGGTTGCCAAAATATCAAGAGCACCAAAAAATACTGCGATATAAATAGAAAACTTAAAAAATTAGTGGCATCCTTTAACAAGTACTCTTCAGTAGTTGACTATTTGCATGCAGTATCATATAACTTAAGGTTATAAGGTTTTTTTTCCTACTAAATTGTTTTATTACGATATTTGTATTTCGAATAATTATTGTTTATTTCCTTTTTTGATTTTTACATTTTTATTGCAATAAAGAATTTTGCATTTCAAATCATTATTATTTAGTATAATTGTCCTTTCGATTAATTTTCATTCAAAAAATTTGCAATTCAAATAAATATTTTTAGAACAATGTTCACATAACCATCTTTTATTAGCCTTGATTTAATATTAATGCTATCAAAATGAACTGTTTCAATGAGATTATCTTTGTCTTTTATCATCACATGTTCATGGTTCTGTTTTCGATTATTAATGTGACTCGGTGGCACATTGATTTCTGTATAATGATCTTATTTCAAATTGCTTCTCAGTTTTTATTTAGATTTGGATTATGAAACTTGTATTTCAGTTCCTATGTCATCGTAAGTTCACATAATAGTTTTAAGTCAAAAGTTGCCTCTTATCTTGTGTTTTTGGAAATCATGAGACTGAAGGTATTTAGAAATTTACTTTTTTTTTTTCAATCTACACACTGACTTTAAGATACAAATATCTGGAAATTGTTACCTTTACCAGTCATCAGACTGTGGTGTGTATTTGAAACATGATTTGCTTAAACAAACTGATTAACCCTCTTGTAAGTTTTGGGATATATTTTTTGTTCTTTTAATCCAATGATAAAAATCTTATTTTCATCCGTTGTACAAGACAGTACTGAAAGATTCGCAATCCAACCAACTTCCAAAAATTTGTTTGTGTGTGAAATTATATATAATATATATATGTATATATAAATAAAAAGGAAAGAACAGTAAGATATAAAATCCGGTGTTCTTATAGATATTTTTATTTTTACACAATAGTGCTCTATGTAAATTTAAATTTACAGAGCATTAATATTATAAATTAATAGATTTAAAATATGGTTTTACCGCTACACAGTGATAACCATGTTTCAGAAATGGAAGCTAAAGCCCCTGAATTTAATTTTGTTATTAAACCAAAGACATTAGTTCCATTTCCTCATCAAGCGAATTGAGGAAATGGAACTAATGTCTTTAAAATTAAATTCAGGGGCTTTAGCTTCCATTTCTGAAACATGGTTATCACTGTGTAGCGGTAAAACCATATTTTAAATCTATTAATTTATAATATATATATATATATATATATATATATATATATCTCATCAGCAGCTTTATCTTGTATCCAAGAATTTAATTTCTTCCTTTGTGATCACTTCCTTTATGATGATGGTGTTGATGACTGTTGAGACCAATTCTTTCATGTAAGAACCGATGGCATTGACGGCATAGTAATCAAGCTTTTCTCTTTTGTCGTTTGACTTCTTCCATTTCTTTTCTGGCGGTTTCAAAATTTTTTATTCTGATGGTGATGGAACATTGACAGTTGGTATGGTCTTGTGCATGTATTTCAAACGATTTAGATGCAAGTCCAGTTGCTTTCAGTGTTATTTTGTGTTGGTCCTTGTATCTTCAAAGAGGGGAACCTGTGCTCTTTTCCTTGAAGTGAACTCCCCAAATAAAACTTGACATGGAAACCTTAACTCTGCCATTCTTTCTAGATGTCCTGACCTTCGAAGGTGGTATTTAATGATCAGCAATTGAATGTTTTGACTGTGTGTGTGTGTGTGTATATATATATATATATATATATATATATAAATTAAGTAAATAAATATAGATATCAGCAACTATGCATGCAAGTGATGGCACATAAATAAACACTATTTACATTATCATTAATCTGAATAATGTAAATAATGTACATGATACCTCATCTCAGAAATATAGACAGATACGTATATATAAATTTGCAAATAAATATATTTAATTTTGGGTGTTAACAAAACGGTACTCAATGTGGTAATACAGAGCTATAAAATATATATTAACAAATACACATATTAACTTATGTCAAAAATATTAACAATTGTAATGAATATATATATATATATATATATATATATATATATATCTCCTTACGGCAAAAGTACAACTCATAGTTTTATATACTTATAATGGTGATGAACTGTTCATTACAATTTATATATATATATATATATATATACACACACACACACACACACACAGTATTAAACTATAATAAATTATCTACTTGATATAGATACAAGTCCAGTATGCTTTTGCTTTTAGATCATTTACCTAGAACTAATAATGATTTGTATTCCTTTTTTCACAGATGATACATTGAATCTACAAGTCATCTACATAGCTAAACTGTATAATTTGTTGCAGGGGTTAAAATGTCAGGGAAAAATATTCGCAAACATACAAAAATGGTCATGCATAAATCTTTGGACCCTTTGCCTATGTTAGAAGCAAAGGGAGGTAACTTACTGAAATTTGCATTTTAGTATTATTGTTGTTTCTTTATATGCGCATAATTTGTCTTAACAAATTATTAGAGTTTTTTAAACAATTGAAATCATGGTTAAAATGACAAAATAAACTAGAATGAAGATTGTGGAAATGTCTGTAAATATGAGCCAAAGAAAAATAGTTTTTTTACTAAAGTTTACCAATATAATGCTCAAGAGTCACTCAAGCTAGAGGGTTACTGTCAAAATGGCAATGCTGAATGAGGTATGTGTTATAAATGGAAGAGAAAGTGGTAAGAAATAAAAATTATGAGAATAAGGAGAAAAGATGATTGACAATTGACTTAAATTCAGGCAAGCACTCATATGGGAGTCCATTCCAGAAAGTAGCAATTTTTGGGGGAAAAGGTTCTGGAAATGAGGATGTAGATGGCATGTCCTAGCAATAAAGGTCTGAATTGGTGCAACTAAAGACTAGAGCTTTTTTTTAACATTTGCTGAAGAAGGAAGTTGTAGAGCGGAAAGTAAGTCATCCCACCACAAGATGGTATAAAAGATTTTGGAAAGTGAAGATTGTGCAGCTCCAGCCCAAATATTTCAGCAATATTCCATTTTGGGCTTAATCTGACTTTTATAAAGATACAATGGGGCAGAAGACATACCTCCTGGATCAATATAGTGAGCTGACCCCCTTCTTCCTCCTCTTTTCTTCTTCTTACTCCAAGCAAGGGGCTACAGAGAGTGTAAGTAAGGGAAAAGACTGGGTGGGGGATAAAGAGAAGAACGGGGATCAAGGCAACAGAAGATGTCGATTGACATTACATTTAAATTTTGAAGATTATAGTTATCAGGGAAGCAAGTAAGAGGAAGGGAGTTCTACTGTCAGGAAGTGCAAGAGAAAAAGCTGTTGGAGTAGAAGAGGCAGTTACATTTAACTGTTTTGACAGTAAAAGGGTGGAACCGATATGCCAACCTAGTAGCACGCTTAAATTCATGCAGTTGGGGCACCAATGAAAATAGCTTGTCAGAGCAGATACCATGAAAATATTTATAGAAAAGATAGAGAAAAGCCACATTACATTGGTGAGAAAGTGACTGGAGTTAAGATGCCAGATAGATCAGGACCAATCACATTACATATCTGTCTCTCGATTTTGTTGAGAACCTTGAGATGAACTGCGGGGGAACCAGACCATATATGGCAACAGTATTCCATGAATGTACGAATGGTAGATTTGTAGATGTGAAGGATGGACTTCTTTAGCAATGGATTGTATATACGAGGCAAATGTGGTCTAAAGTGAACTTTGTCATCCACACAAATGATCAAGGCATGGAGTGTTATTTAGAATGTAATTATTTATCATGACTGGAGAAAAATCAGGGTCTGAATGTTGATGATGTAACAATACTAGCTTGGTTTTTAAAGTATTAAATGCAACAAGCCAGTCATTTCCCATTGAGAGATCTAGGTCAGAGGAGAGGTTAATTGCAAGGATCTGATCATCTTGGTTGGGAATCTGTGGAATTTAGTCTTATAGTAATGAAGGCAGGGCGGCTCTTAAATCTGACAGGCCCAGAATGAGAAATCAGAGAACTGAGTTTGAATTCTAATCAGATTTCTTATATACTTTTATGTGCAAATACCCCGAGGAAAGGTATCTGTCTCATCTCCACACCTATGGGTTAAATAGGACATGTATATGGAAAAATCAGTTATTTTCAAAGAATTGTTAAAACAATATTCACTTGCAGAAAAAAAAAAAAGAAGGATTATTCATACAATCCAAAAATACATTTTTGGCTTTAAATAACACACGAAATGCTCGTTCCAATCTTGACTAGGAATGACTGCAAAACAATTTTCCCCTCCCCAGTTTAGATGCAGAAGCACACAAATGCATGCTGGGATTTCTTCCCAGACAATAAAATGGGCCACTTCTTGGCTTTATATAACTCAGTCCTGATCTGTCTTGTCTTGAAGTCAGATGGCTATGTTCATTTATCCAAATTTGCTCTTCTATGTCAACCCCAATTCTTAGTTTTTGTTTCCATTTCACTGCTGATACTACTTTCTATACATTTTTTTTTTTGCCATATTACTGTTGCTTTGCCGAATTAATGTTAATTGCATATATTATTTGCTTGCTTTATATTATTTTTTGCCCTGATCTTTTTTTTTCTTTTTCTTGCTTATTGCAAACTTTGTCAATTCTGTTTGTTAGGCAGTTCTGCCATTTATTTCCATTTAACCATAGCCACTCACTCTACAGTCGATAAACTGTAAAAAAAAACAAATCAACCAAGCAATCCTAAGTGTGAGCACTGACAAAAAAATAAAAAAATAAACCTTTTTCATGAGCAGCATGATGTTACCATAACAAATATGTTAACTTACTTTGAGGTCAGACATTCAAATCCAACCAATTTTAATTTTACATATGTTTGTTTTAGCATGACAAGGTCAAGCATCAAGCCAAGTGACATTGTCTTTTATGTAATACGATTAATGAAATAGAAAAAAACTTTATAGTAACTCTGTACTTGTCTATTTTGAAAAAAATATTTTAAAATGTAGAAAAATATTCCTTAAGATTTTGATTCCAAACTTTTGCTTTATTCTTCTCTCTTTCTCCAGCGCTTTGTTACGGTTTCGTGGCTCTGGCTACAACATTCAACAGAGCTGTATGAGTGTGCGCATCAATTCCCTGGGGGACAAGATTATTGCCCTCCGTCGACGTCTTCCTCCTGTTCTCTACCAGTTTAATAATCCAAATCCTGTCTGTGAATTTGACCAACCTGGTTACTACAACTCTTGCACTATGAAAAGTTGCTGCTTTGCAGGGGACCAGGATCAGGTTAGTAACATTCAATCTCAGCCTCTTTCATTTGATTCATTTCAAAGAACATTTTTGTTTACCTGGTAATTCTTGTAGGCTGTCTTTCATTTCAATTTCACTGTTAAACTGATACTATCTTTTATACATTTTTATTTTCAGTAATTGCCTTTAACTGTTACTGGTTGCCATATGATTGGTATGGGCATTAAGCTTTCAAAGACTATATGATTTACAATTTTAATGCTTTTATGTGGCTTGACCCACTTTCCAAATACCCAAATGTCATTTTTTTTTTTTTTTTCATTTTAAGAGCTTTGTTGGGTTGAGAATTTCAACACTTTTTTTGTACATTTTGCACTGCTCTGGTTTTGGGGATACTAATTGGGAAAATTATATTTTCAGAATTATTTAAGGTAAATTATAGAAAGTTTTGGTGCATATACCATATTAAAAAAGTACATAAAAGTTCATAATTTTTAGCTTTGAGATATGTAAGAAAATATTTGTATACCAATAGCTTTTAAAATGTTACATGACAATTCATGAGCAACTATCACCTCATATAAAAGTCTACCATAAAAGTTTTTCTTGCAAGTTTACTGTAAAAGTTCACATGAGAACATCACACTGGAGAAAAACCCTTTCATTGTGTAGTGTGTGGAAATACCATTTCTTAGAAAGGTTTATTACAAAGTCATGTAAAAGCACATGAAAAAAGAAAACTGACTCATTCTTAAGAGTTTAAACGTGGAGCTTATTTGCAGACCTGTATGTGCAAATGTAATTTTCCCCAAGTGTTTTCTCTTTCTTTAGGGCATATTATGAAGATTGCACCACTGATTGTTTTCAAAGCTCTGCCTGATTAACAAAGGTCGAGTAAATTCTCATTCAATATGTCTCTGATCTGTTGTTCTTGATTCTACTCAGGACTTTTATATTTTATTTAATTATTTTTTTTCTGATATTTGAATAAGAGTAGATATATTCACCTATCACATGGTTCACACTCCTTCATCTTTTCAACAGGAGTAGAGGTTTATCACTTGTTCCCTTTTTAGGATTGGGTTTCCAGTTCCTTCTAAATTCTTCTCATTCTCCTTCATTCAAAGTATCCCCTTGCATCTTAATGGCATATCACCTTGTTTGGGGTGAAATGATTAAAAAGAAAAAAAATATAACAATTCTTTGTGAGATATGTAGAAAATTTTAAACACATTGTAAAATGACTACATTAAATTTTTAATTTTAAAACCTATTATAGCAACTAGTAAATTGTTTAAATTTCAGTACATTACACTTTGAGAACACGAAGATTCAAATGAAACATGGAGAATAAAGGCAATGAAAATTTATATAAGTAATTCTGATTTATTTCACCTGATGCATTTTTTTTCAGCTGGAATTTTGTTTATTTTGCTTCTTCTATTCTCCCTTTTTTCTTTTAAAGTATTTGGAGCTTCTGTCTTCTTAATATTCAAAGACTACAAGTATATTTGATTTGCATACCAAGGTTTTTCTTTTATTAAATGTTCTACACAATATGGATTCACAGTTTATGTCCAAAACAAAAATTTCATTTCACCCTAGTGATGTGTATGTGCTTCTATAAAGAAACATTGTCAGGACATGGCTCTCCACAACTTTCTTTCTATTATAATACTAAGTAGTGTTTGACGCCTTACTATCACAATACCTATTCTACCATCCATTTACATAAGCTCGTTAGGTATGTTATTTGTTGTTTCTCTCTGTTCCTCTTGCCTTCAGTATGTCCTGTGAGTGTCAGATTCCCTAAGCTCCCTTTCCTCATAAGTCCCAGAAATTCCAATTGTTTCTTTCTGATTCTAAGCAAAAGTGTCTTTTCCATTTCCAGTTTTCTTAAAGCTTTCTCAGTTTTCACATGTTCCATCCATGGTATTCTCAGTATCCTTCTGTAGAACTATGTCTCTATTGCCTCAAGTTGCTTCTTCATCTGTTAGAAAATTATCCAGCATTCACAATCCTATATGAGGGTTGATATTATGTAGCAGTTCAGTAGTCTTTTCTTTGTTTCGTGTTTTTTAATATTTTGCTTAATTTCTGAAAGACATCTTGATAATTTACAAGTATATTTTCAGAATAACTATTTTTATTTAATAAACATATTTTTATTTATTAAGCTTGGTATAGTACAAGGCCATAAAAACGGGGGCACCTGTGAGGATTGAACCTGCTATATGAGCCTGTCAGACTAGCTTGCTGAACAATCACTTTAAACTAATTGCCTCTTTATCTTAGTCTGGTACAAGGCCACAACAGTTAAGCATCTAGTGAGGATCAAACTCACTTGACTATTGAAATTGTGTGTAACTAAGTTGGTAACTATTACACTTGGTGGTAAGTGCCACCTTATATTTTTAAGAATTAGCTTAGACACCTTGTGAGGATCATACTTACTTAATGATTAATGGTCTCTGTGAGATGGGCCTGCTAACCCTGGTTCCACAGCAAGAGACACAAAACAATTTTGCTGTTCTTGTTAAACATGACTACCAAAAGAAGAGCTTAAATAGTTGATAGATTATGGGTGTTTCATTTCAATCAAATTCATATCCTGGTAAATTTGCTAATTGATAAAAAATGTTTCTATTCTTAGGCTGTTTAACTGCATATCAACCCTTGTTGGGTTTTATAATGTCAAATACAACTCTTATATGACAAAAATCCTAATGAATTAAAGATAGGTATAATCCTTGTTTTTGCATCAGTCAAAGAGGCAGGCATAGGTTCCATTTTTTCATCAGAATCAAGAAGGCAGGCATAGGGATAGTTTTTACACCCGAGTCAAGAAGGCATGGATAGTGCTAGTTTTTACAACCGAGTCAAGAAGGCAGGCATAGGGATAGTTTTTACAACCGAGTCAAGAAGGCAGGCATAGTGCTAGTTTTTACAACCGAGTCAAGAAGGCAGGCATAGGGATAGTTTTTACAACCGAGTCAAGAAGGCAGGCATAGTGCTAGTTTTTACAACCGAGTCAAGAAGGCAGGCATAGTGCTAGTTTTTACAACCGAGTCAAGAAGGCAGGCATAGTGCTAGTTTTTACAACCGAGTCAAGAAGGCAGGCATAGGGCTAGTTTTTACAACCGAGTCAAGAAGGCAGGCATAGGGATAGTTTTTACAACCGAGTCAAGAAGGCAGGCATAGTGCTAGTTTTTACAACCGAGTCAAGAAGGCAGGCATAGGGATAGTTTTTACAACCGAGTCAAGAAGGCAGGCATAGTGCTAGTTTTTACAACCGAGTCAAGAAGGCAGGCATATGGCTAGTTTTTACAACCGAGTCAAGAAGGCAGGCATAGTGCTAGTTTTTACAACCGAGTCAAGAAGGCAGGCATAGGGATAGTTTTTACAACCGAGTCAAGAAGGCAGGCATAGTGCTAGTTTTTACAACCGAGTCAAGAAGGCAGGCATAGTGCTAGTTTTTACAACCGAGTCAAGAAGGCAGGCATAGGGATAGTTTTTACAACCGAGTCAAGAAGGCAGGCATAGTGCTAGTTTTTACAACCGAGTCAAGAAGGCAGGCATATGGCTAGTTTTTACAACCGAGTCAAGAAGGCAGGCATAGGGATAGTTTTTACAACCGAGTCAAGAAGGCAGGCATAGTGCTAGTTTTTACAACCGAGTCAAGAAGGCAGGCATAGGGATAGTTTTTACAACCGAGTCAAGAAGGCAGGCATAGGGATAGTTTTTACAACCGAGTCAAGAAGGCAGGCATAGTGCTAGTTTTTACAACCGAGTCAAGAAGGCAGGCATAGTGCTAGTTTTTACAACCGAGTCAAGAAGGCAGGCATAGGGATAGTTTTTACAACCGAGTCAAGAAGGCAGGCATAGTGCTAGTTTTTACAACCGAGTCAAGAAGGCATGGATAGTGCTAGTTTTTACAACCGAGTCAAGAAGGCAGGCATAGGGATAGTTTTTACAACCGAGTCAAGAAGGCAGGCATAGTGCTAGTTTTTACAACCGAGTCAAGAAGGCAGGCATAGTGCTAGTTTTTACAACCGAGTCAAGAAGGCAGGCATAGTGCTAGTTTTTACAACCGAGTCAAGAAGGCAGGCATAGGGATAGTTTTTACAACCGAGTCAAGAAGGCAGGCATAGTGCTAGTTTTTACAACCGAGTCAAGAAGGCAGGCATAGGGCTAGTTTTTACAACCGAGTCAAGAAGGCAGGCATAGGGCTAGTTTTTACAACCGAGTCAAGAAGGCAGGCATAGTGCTAGTTTTTACAACCGAGTCAAGAAGGCAGGCATATGGCTAGTTTTTACAACCGAGTCAAGAAGGCAGGCATAGGGATAGTTTTTACAACCGAGTCAAGAAGGCAGGCATAGGGATAGTTTTTACAACCGAGTCAAGAAGGCAGGCATAGTGCTAGTTTTTACAACCGAGTCAAGAAGGCAGGCATAGTGCTAGTTTTTACAACCGAGTCAAGAAGGCAGGCATAGGGCTAGTTTTTACAACCGAGTCAAGAAGGCAGGCATAGTGCTAGTTTTTACAACCGAGTCAAGAAGGCAGGCATAGGGCTAGTTTTTACAACCGAGTCAAGAAGGCAGGCATAGTGCTAGTTTTTACAACCGAGTCAAGAAGGCAGGCATAGGGATAGTTTTTACAACTGAGTCAAGAAGGCAGGCATAGTGCTAGTTTTTACAACCGAGTCAAGAAGGCAGGCATAGGGCTAGTTTTTACAACCGAGTCAAGAAGGCAGGCATAGGGCTAGTTTTTACAACCGAGTCAAGAAGGCAGGCATAGTGCTAGTTTTTACAACCGAGTCAAGAAGGCAGGCATATGGCTAGTTTTTACAACCGAGTCAAGAAGGCAGGCATAGGGATAGTTTTTACAACCGAGTCAAGAAGGCAGGCATAGTGCTAGTTTTTACAACCGAGTCAAGAAGGCAGGCATAGGGCTAGTTTTTACAACCGAGTCAAGAAGGCAGGCATAGGGATAGTTTTTACAACCGAGTCAAGAAGGCAGGCATAGTGCTAGTTTTTACAACCGAGTCAAGAAGGCAGGCATATGGCTAGTTTTTACAACCGAGTCAAGAAGGCAGGCATATGGCTAGTTTTTACAACCGAGTCAAGAAGGCAGGCATAGTGCTAGTTTTTACAACCGAGTCAAGAAGGCAGGCATAGTGCTAGTTTTTACAACCGAGTCAAGAAGGCAGGCATAGTGCTAGTTTTTACAACCGAGTCAAGAAGGCAGGCATAGTGCTAGTTTTTACAACCGAGTCAAGAAGGCAGGCATATGGCTAGTTTTTACAACCGAGTCAAGAAGGCAGGCATAGTGCTAGTTTTTACAACCGAGTCAAGAAGGCAGGCATAGTGCTAGTTTTTACAACCGAGTCAAGAAGGCAGGCATAGGGATAGTTTTTACAACCGAGTCAAGAAGGCAGGCATAGTGCTAGTTTTTACAACCGAGTCAAGAAGGCAGGCATAGTGCTAGTTTTTACAACCGAGTCAAGAAGGCAGGCATAGGGATAGTTTTTACAACCGAGTCAAGAAGGCAGGCATAGTGCTAGTTTTTACAACCGAGTCAAGAAGGCAGGCATATGGCTAGTTTTTACAACCGAGTCAAGAAGGCAGGCATAGGGATAGTTTTTACAACCGAGTCAAGAAGGCAGGCATAGGGATAGTTTTTACACCCGAGTCAAGAAGGCAGGCATAGGGCTAGTTTTTACACCCGAGTCAAGAAGGCAGGCATAGGGCTAGTTTTTACAACCGAGTCAAGAAGGCAGGCATAGGGCTAGTTTTTACACCCGAGTCAAGAAGGCAGGCCTAGGGCTAGTTTTTAAACCCGAGTCAAGAAGGCAGGCCTAGGGCTAGTTTTTACACCCGAGTCAAGAAGGCAGGCCTAGGGCTAGTTTTTACACCCGAGTCAAGAAGGCAGGCATAGGGCTAGTTTTTACAACCGATTCAAGAAGGCATGCATAGAGCTAGTTCTTACACCCAATTCAGGAAGGCAGGCATAGGGCTAGTTCTTACACCCAAGTCAAGAAGGCAGGCAGAGAGCTAGTTTTTACACCCGATTCAAGAAGGCAGGCATAGGGCTAGTTTTTACACCCGATTCAAGAAGGCAGGCATAGGGCTAGTTTTTACACCTGAGTCAAGAAGGTAGGCATAGGGCTAGTTTATTCTTGAGACTGAGTATTTACCCAAAATGTGGCTCATTTGTGGGAAGCACCTTACCACTCTACAAAGGATGCCTTGAGTTTATCTCACCGACAAGGAAATTTTTCTATTTTCAATTCATATATCCAATATTATACAGATGCTTGAATCTCTTGTTTGCATAATTGCTGTTTTTTATATAATGTATTGGTCCGTTCAATCTTCAGCCTTCATTCGGTCTAAATCCATTAGGAAAATATTTTTTAAAATTGTTTGTTACTAAACCCACTGGCCTAGTCTATTTTCACAGCATCAGCTCTACCAATTATTCAGGCAATTCCAAATTACACCAAGGAGGTGAGCTAATAAATACCATCTTTGCTAAGCAAAAAAAATCACATAGTTTAAGTCTATACTAGATTGTCTAACACCTTCAACATCTTCACTCCCCAACAATGCTTTCTGTCATTTACCTAAAGTGGGTCGGGTGTACCTTTCTCCCAACTCCCAGATAAGGTCTGCTATATCAGATCTTCTCCCACTTACTCAACAGCAACTATATAAAAAAGGACACCCAGTATCTGAACTATGTTTGACATGTGTTTCATTAAAATTTGTTTACTTTCATTTATTTATATTTTTTTTTTATTTTCAAGTATATTTTATCTGGTTCTGATGATTTCAACTTGTACATGTGGAGAATTCCTGATGATTTGTCCAAATGTAAGTATCAAATACTTTCTTTTTTAATATTAGTGTTTATGATTTCTTGGGAGCTTTGAATAAAAATATGATATATATTATTCTGCTTTCACAATTGAATACATGGTAGATGATGCTCAACTTTTGTGCATATACATGTTTTGTGAACATAATTACTGGAGGCGGTGATATGTGTGTTTTATGTTGTAGTTTTGTTGAAGTTATATTTTGGAATACAGTTCATTTTAAGAAATTGTTGAATATTTGGATTAATGTTATGAAAGTTCTTTCATCTTGGTTTTGTTTAGCGGCACATCAACACTTCTATGGGTTATTTAATACCAAAATCTAAATAATCTGAACATAATTTTATGGCTTCAACTAAATATATTTTGAACACAATTGTATATTTTCAACTCCAGATAAAATATATTGTTGGTCATTTTGCTTTAAAAATGTATTGGTCATTTTACTATTAATATGTATTGTTGGTAATTTTTTTATATAAAAATGTATTTTTATACTTTCATAGTGTTTTGTTTCTGTTGGGCGGGGGGAGGGGCACTATTTGCCTACAGCTGTGACCTTAACAGCTGCTACCATCCCAGGTCAGGGTGGACCTGGGAACAACATCAATTAAGAGGTAGTTTCATGCTCCACAAAACCTCCAATTTCCCAATCAGAGAACTTGCTGCTGGATGTAGTTTATCGTCATACCCAGAACTGAGTATTAGTGTTTACATTTTGACTAGCTTTTACTTGAATAATATTCCTATTGTATATTATTCTTCTATCAGTTACGACACATGACACATTCTGAAAGGCTTCTAATTTGCCATAATTTTTAGATAATAAAGAGATTCATTGAAATGTTTACATAATTAATGTGCTGGATAGTTCTTATGTTAACCTAAATGTGGCACAAGGCTGAAAGTGTGGGCAACCAGTGAAGAACAATGATTTACGAAGTGAAGCTTAAATGTCGCAAGCTTGCTAACTATTACACCACTTAAAAGTGCTTGGTTTGATTTACTGAGTGTAGCTTAGATGTGGCAAAACGCCGAAATTACGGGGACACCCAGTGAGGATTGAACTCCCTACTTGGTCATAATTGATCTAGCGAAACAAGTTTGCTAACCATTACACCATGTTGAAGTGCCATATATATATATATATATATATATATATATATATATATATATATATATATATATATATATATATATATATATATATATATATATACACACACACACACACACACACACACACACACAGGCTTCGTCCACTCGATATCACTTAGGAAAGTAAGATATATTCACTACTTGAAATCTTTGAGACAAAAATTTTAAATGAACATTCTATTCATAAATTGGCTTATTATAGTTAAGGAAAGTTTTACAAATAGATGCCAACTTGTTGAAGGTCAAGTAAAATGCAAATGTCAAACACTTTTCTGGACTATATAAGACGATATTCCTAAACAGAACTATTTTTTTTTATATGAAAATCAAAACAATCCTTGAATAAAAGAACACTAATGAAGGACAATTAATGAAATAAACTTTTTAAAATAAATATGCAAATTACTTAAACCTGAAGAGTGATATTTCCTAGAAGTAGATAATATATAAAACAGATATTGAGCTTTTAGTGTGTAAATTACTCTAAAGTAGTTTGTAACATGTTTATTTATCATTAGTTGCGTCTCTGTCTTTGGGCACAGTGTACTCAGGGGTGGCTCCATCAAAGGACAGAGTCACAACTGAGGAAAATTATACTGAAAGGTACCTAGCTTTGAGGAACAGCTGCCCGAGGCCACACCCTCTCATTGCACTAGGGAGAGGGATTGGTGCTTGCACTGAGGCCAGTGCAACCAATGGTTGTGGGAGCTCGGGGAATTTTTGTTCCTAGCCCAGGTGTAAACACTCGGGCTCCCCACATTAAAATGACCTTGTGTCACAATGCGACTTTGTGGGTGTGGGGAGGAGGGGTTAGTAAATACCAAATTACTATAAAGTAGAGCTGGGTCTTTTTAATCTCAGAATTCATGGGAGAATTGAGCTGCAATTTCACATTTATTCATATAGGTTCCATAATAAATGTTTTACTTAATTAGCTATTATGTTTCTCTAATTCTTCAAATGTTGAATGCATAATTAATTCTAATTTCTATTTTCCCATCTTTACACTATATTAATTTTATCTTATAAATCGTCCCCTCTTCTGTCACCCATGAAATAAAAATAATTGATTGTCCAGAAAATAAGGATCTACGTACATGAAATCGTCTTTTAAATTAAGTGGCAGCAGAAGAATTATCATTGAACTTTTAAAACTAGAGCTAGAAATATGTGGACTGAATATAAAACTAGAGCTAGAAATATGTGGACTGAATATAAAACTAGAGCTAGAAATATGTGGACTGAATATAAAACTAGAGCTAGAAATATGTGGACTGAATATAAAACTAGAGCTAGAAATATGTGGACGGAATATAAAACTAGAGCTAGAAATATGTGGACGGAATATAAAACTAGAGCTAGAAATATGTGGACGGAATATAAAACTAGAGCTAGAAATATGTGGACGGAATATAAAACTAGAGCTAGAAATATGTGGACGGAATATAAAACTAGAGCTAGAAATATGTGGACGGAATATAAAACTAGAGCTAGAAATATGTGGACTGAATATAAAACTAGAGCTAGAAATATGTGGGTAGAATAACGGAAAATAAAACCAGTGAACCCTGTTCAAATTCCAGCTGAGGTTATTGCATTTACTTTGTACTGACTGGATAGACATGAATCTCTCTCTCTCTCTCTCTCTCTCTCTCTCTCTCTCTCTCATGGCTAAAATAACAGCACAGACAGGGTCTCTGTTGCCTTGGGTAGCAGTCAGTCTAAGAGAAGGACATCTCTGTTTTTAAAACCTCTTGGTCATAACCTACTTGCTCTTGAAAATGTAGCAGCATCACTAAGCATGGTTTTGTTGGAACCCCATTATTCCATAGGGAGTCTTCTAGTTTGAACAACAACAAAACTAGTTTGTTTTTAATCATTTCACACAAAGCAAGGCAATAAAACCACTAAGATGCAAGGGATTACTGAGAATTTGTGAAAAAGAAAACATTATTAAAAAGAGAGAACAAAGAACCGGAATTAAGAAGACAAAAGATAACAATTGACATTACATTATATTTTTGAAGCTCAAAGTTGACTGGAAAGCAAGAAACCAGAAGAGTTCTACAAGCAAGGGAAGAAACTGTTAACATAGAAGTTACAATTACATCCAGCTACTTCAACTGTAAAATGAGACCTTGCCACCAATCTAGTACTGCAATTAAATTTGTGAAGTCTAGGTACCAAAGAGAAGGTTGGAACACTTACCATGAAGATATTTATAGAAAAGGCACAGGGAAGTTATGTTACAGCAGTAGAAAAGTGACTGAAACGGAGATGCCAGATCAGGACCAATAACATTGCAGATTCCATTTTATATTTTATCAAGAATAATTATAAAAAATGCTAACTAATGGTAACTACTTTTTTTTTTTTAATTGAATTCACTTGATGTAAAGCCACTAAGACACAAGGGGTTACTGGGTATGAAAGAATTTGAAAATAGAAGCATTATTAAGGAGCAAGAACAATAGAAGTGTGATCAAGTTGACAGTAGATTTTTTTTTTTTTTTTTTTGTTTTTTTGTTAAGCAAGGCTGGTGGCCACTATCACGCATGGGGTTACAGAAGGGTTGGAGGAAGAGCAGATAGGAGTGGTAAAGGAAGGGATATGGAGAAAGAGAAGGACGGAGGGTCGATCAAGGCAGGGGGGTTACGGAAGATATAGAGCGAGAGCAGATAGGAATGAAAGATGAAAGGAAGTGGAGAAGGGAAGTGGATAGATCAAGGCAATTGGAGATGACAATTGACGCTACACTTAAACTGTTGGAGATTGTATTTGTCAAGGAAACAGTAATAGGGAAGGGAGTTCCATAGGCGAGATGTGCGAGACATGAAGCTATTGGAGTAGAAAAGACGTCTACATCTAACAGTTTCAACGGTGAAGGGGTGGGAACGGGATGCCAGCCTCGTAGGACGCTTAAATTCACGAGGCTTAGGGACAAGCGAAAGCAACTCCTCGGAGCAATTACCGTGGAAGTACTTGTAGAAAAGGCAGAGCGAGGCAACATTGCGTCTGTGAGAGAGTGACTGCAGACGAGATGACAGATCAGGACCAATCACATTGCATATCCGTCTCTGGATCTTATCAAGAACCCTGAGGCAAACAGCAGGGGCCCCAGACCATAAATGGCAGCAATACTCCATGCAAGGGCGAATGGTAGACTTATAGACTTGGAGGATCGATTCCGGGGAGAAGAATTTCCTAGCTCGGCACAGGGAACCAACTTTTCTTGCGGTGGATGATGCAACTGACTCGATGTATTTGTTCCATCTCCGGACAGCGTGAGACCGAGCAGCCGCAGAGAGGAGCTCTCGAGAAGTTGGTCCTCAGACATTCTGATGGGATGCAGGAATGGGTCCTTGTGGTGGTTAATGGAGAGCAGTTTTGTTTTAGAGGCATTAAAGTTGACCATCCATTTCTCTCCCCAGTCCACAACCGATTGGAGGTCCTTTTCAATTTGAGCTGCCAGGTTAATTTTGTCCGCCTCAGTAGATTCGTGCTTGAGGCAGGAGTAAATAGTAGTGTCGTCAGCGTAGATACCGACTTGGGAGTCTATGGCGTCAGGAAGGTCGTTTATAAATATGAGGAACAGAGTAGGGCCAAGGATGGAGCCTTGAGGAACACCAGCGTTAGTGGGATAGGAGTTGGAGAAGAATCCACTGAGAACAATCTTCAAATCCCGGTTTGATAGGAACGATTGAATTAAGTCAAACAATCGACCTGTGATACCATAACCCCGGAGCTTGCGAAGGAGGCCGGCATGCCAAACCCTATCGAATGCTTTGGAGATGTTAAGGGCCACGGCACGGGCTTCACCGTTACTATGGATAGCTTGGTAGACAAATTCAGTGATGGCCGTAAGCACATCGGCAGTAGACCGGGCAAAGCGGAAACCATACTGCTTGTCTGAGAGCAGATCGTGGGATATCAGGTGAGTAATCACTTCGGTGTTGATAATGGCCTCGAAGACTTTGCCGAAGAGGGGAAGGAGACTGATAGGACGGTAATTAGAAGGGTTGGAGGGGTCGCCAGAGTTCTTAAAGACAGGAACAATGGTAGAGGACTTCCAGCAGTCAGGAAAACAGGAGTCCTTGAGGCAGCGGTTGTACAATTTAGAGAAGGCAGGTGCCAGTTCAGGTGCGCATTTCTTCAGGACAATGGCTGGTATTCCGTCGCCACCGGTAGCCTTGTGGAGATCTAAGTTAGAAATAATGCCCAGTACCGACGACGGGGTTATGTGCAAGCCGTCCAGTAGGGCCTCAGTTCTGGGAGGAAAGTCGGGCAAGGGTACCCCAGAAGAGTCAAGCGTAGAATTGGAAGAAAACTTCCGAGCGAAGCATTCGGCCTTGTCGGCAGAGGTGAACGATTGACATTGCTTTTAAATTTGTGAAGATCAAAGTTGAATGGAAAACAAGAAGCTGGAAGTGAGTTTCACAATCGAAAATTGAGCGGGAATGGAAGAGTGCTCCACAAGCAAGAAGTGTGGTAGAAGAAACTGTTAGCATAGAACTTATAGTTACATCTAGACAATTCAACTGTAAATTGATGAGACCTTGTTGCCAATCTAGTACTGCATTTAAATTCATTAAGTCTTGCTACCATAGCAAACAGCTCATTCAAACAATTACTATGAAAGTATTTATAGAAAAGGCACAGGGAAGCAATTTTATGGCAGTGCCAGAAGCCAAGACACCAGCTCAAGACCAATAATAATTCATGATTCTTCTTTGGATTTTATCAAAAATTTCTAAATATATAGCAGGAGAACGAGACTGTATGTGGCAGCAATATTCGAAGCATGGATGATTGGTTGACTCATAGATATGTAAGATAGATTCTGGAGAGAAAAATTGTCTCGCACAACACAGTGAACTATCAGACCTAGCAATGGATTCAATATAGTCTTTCCACTTCATATCAGCTGAGAATGATAGCCCAAGAAGGCACAATGAGTCACATTCCTGGAGGCTAGCATCAGCCATTTGTTAAAAAATAAAAAAGGCTATTATTTACAAAGAAATTAGCAATTCTACTTTGGAACAGTGAAGTATCTGTGTACTTTGCCTAAAATCAAAAATGTCACTTATCAGATTAATATAACTGTTCAATCTATAAGGTGTTACACATTTAAAATTTGTTATATTTATATGGGAAGAGTGCTCAATATTGGGAATAGTCACCATGCAGTGTTGATTTAAATGTCCACACTTTTTTTTGTTTATTTTACACACGTGTGTAAAATTTGTATGTTCATTTGTCTTGTCTTTCTCTTACCATTGATACTGTTCTACCTCTTGATAATGACAAAGGCTGCTTGCCTTGAATAAATTATTTTCCAGAAATAGTCTGGTTGACTGCTTTTTTTGTCAAAATACTATCTACACATACACATATATATTTGACTCTTCTGTTGTATTCAACATAAGAGGGTCAAGCAGCTCGGTTCCTAGGAACTGACAGCCAGACACCATGTGACTCGATTATAGTGGTGAAGTTTTTGTGCAGAACCATCCACATATTTTGAAGGGCCGAATACAGAGATCTGGTGCAGTACATGCAACAAGGTCCCCAAACAACCCTCTGCAGGTTTTGAATTCAGAGTTGTCCTTCTCTTAGACCAGTTGCCATCCAAGGCTATAGAACCCAGTCCATCCTGCTATTTATCTATAGCTGGAGTGAGAAGAAGAGGATTCATACCTTTCCCAAGGGTATTAGCACATAAGTGAATGTAATGGATTCAACTGGAATTCAAATACATGGCACTCAATCCAAGCCACTATCCACTGTGCTTCCTCATATATATATATATATATATATATATATATATTGGACAAAGTCTGACAATTTATTTAAAGACATTTATGATATGTTTAACGTTCTTTTTATAGATACAAGTATTTAAGCAAATGCTCTATTTTTTTTTATAATAAACAGTATTAAATATTCAGACCGGTAAATGTTATTTAATACTGTTTATTATAAAAAAACAGAGCATTTGCTTAAATACTTGTATCTATAAAAAGAACGTTAAACATATCATAAATGTCTTTAAATATATATATATATATATATATATATATATATATATTTTATTACGGTATGCTATATTTATGGGTTAAAGTGCTCAATACCAAGGATAGAGTGTATGTATATATAATATATGTAAAAGAGAGGTGAACACCCAGTGGTGACAGTCTATTTCATGCGTGCTGTGTTTTGGCTTGACTATTCATATATACTGGTCAATGGTGCAAGATCTATAAAACAAAAAATATGGAAAATAAGGAAAACGGAACCAGGAATCTTCAGTGTTTCTGTTGTCTTCTCATTGAATTCAGAATGCCATAAATTATACTGTTTGTTTATGCACATAAAACATGATTAACCAGTGAAAATCAAACAATACAAAAATAAAAGCATCAGAATTTCTTTGTATTTCTCCATGTCTCATTCTCTGATGAAGTTTTAATAAAGGTGAAACATGCTAGATTGTCATCCTGGCTATGACGATAAACTACATCCACGTCTTAGGTAAGATAATAAACTACGTCCAGCAGCGGGGCCTCTGATAGGGAGGTTTTGAGGAGTGTGGAACCGCCTCTTAGTTGTGGGTGTTCCCAGGTCCACCCTGACTCGGGGTGGTGGCACCTGTTAGGGTCCCAGCTATGGGCAGATAGTTAACACCCAAACTTGTGTAAAAATAGGTTTTAATACCAGAAATCCATTGTAATAAAAAAAAAATTATTTTTGAGTGAAAAATTATTATTAGCAATACTTTAAAAAAAATACCAGCAATACAAACAGCTATACATTCTTTTGAAAAAATATGACCAGCTATAGATTTCTTCAAGGAAAAATATTCCCAGAAATAGATTTTTGAAGAAAAACATTACCAGCAATAAAAATTTTGTCTGCATTAAATAATCCACTGAGGTTGATATGCCGTAAAACAGACCAAACCAAACATGCCAGATTGATAAACATTTTTTATTTGGTCTTTATCTTATTTTTCGTATTCTGATCTGTATTTGATCCCAACTCCTGTAGACACACACACACACACACACACACACACACACACACGAGAGAGAGAGAAAAAGCCAAAAATTATCTGCTCTCTTGTTATATGTTATGACAAAAGTGCAGATGATTTTTCACTTACCCTTGTGTGTATGTGTGTATTTATATATATATATATATATATATATATATATATATATATATATAGGTTTGTCATTAGCTGATTGATGTTACCTTCAGCATCCCGGCTCCAGAGTTTTGTAGGTGGATCTGTCCGTCCACTCTTCAGGGGATATCAGCAATTTACTGCTTATATTTTTTGATATTTCTTTTTTTATGCACTTATCATTGGTGTAAGTTTTTTTTCCATGCTTAAATAGCATGGAAAAAAAACTTAACCGGTGAAGTTATTTTTTTCTATTTTAAGGCTATTAATTATAGTTGGTTGGGTTTATAGAATGTTTTCTTGTTTGAATATATATATTGTCCTACTCTGAAGCAATTTCGTGGTGAGAAACAAAAACCACCAGTCTACAAATTTCCAGAGAGAAAATACAAAGCCCTGAACTATGTAAAGTCTTTCACCTATTTTGGTAGCAAAGTCAACTACAGTGGAACGTTAGATGATGAAATCATGCATCGGATTGCTAAGGCTACCATTGCTTTCGGCAAACTTCACCATTACTTGTGGAATGAGCGGGGTATTCAACTTTCGGGTTTACAGAGCTGTTGTCTTTGCCATCCTTTTGTACGGCTCAGAGTCGTGGACTCCATGCTGGTACCATATACGCCAGCTAGATGTTTTCCATAAAAGCTGTCTGCATGCCATCTGTGGAGTTAATCTTCAAGAGAGGACATCTGACGTAGACCTGTTTAACAGGTGTAAAATTGGAGGAATCGAGACTTTTCTCATAGAGTCTCAGTTACGGTGGATTGGTCATGTCTTGAGAATGTCTGATATTAGGATGCCAAAGATCCTAATGTACAGCCAGTTAGATCAGAGCTACAGGAATGTAGGACACCCATGGCTAAGATACAAAGGCAATCTGAAAAGCAACTTGTCAGCAGTCAATATACCTTATAACACCCTTGAGTGCTTAGCCTTGGAGCAGATAGAATAGAGATCAACGTGTTTTAGTGGACTCAGCAGTTTTCAATCTGCTTGTCTGAATTATCTTCAATAAGCGAGAGCAAGATCTAAAAGGTCAGCCAATCTAACAGTGATCTCATCTCACAATCCTCACTCTTGCTCCATATGTGGCCTCCTTTGTAAATCACTAGCGGGTCTTAAATGCCACTTGAGATTATGATACAAAATTTCATAACTGAATCAACTAAGCTGTCAGATCCTCATATGTCAAAACCAACGGGAGAGTTCATTATTTTATATATATATATATATATATATATATATATATATATATATATATATATACTTGCACACCCACATGCACATATATGTAATTGTTAAATAGTGTATATGTATTAAGTTACGTAATTGTTTATATCATGTTATCACTTATCTAATGTTTCATTTTTACTTAATGGTCAGTAGTTTTTGTTTTTACCTTGGTGTTATATTTTGAGGTATTAATTATAGGGTGATTAGGTTCGTTCATTTATAGGTGTTTGTGTGTATATATTTATATGCACATGCATATAGGTGAGTATGCTTAATATTTGTTCATTTATTAATAATTTTTTAAAAAGTTTATATTATATTTATTTCATTTATTTATTTACTTATTATATTTATTTTATTTATTTGTTTATTTTTAATTAGTGCTTAGATAACAAAATAAGTATTTATATGCCTACATTTACCTATTATTTTAGTTTTCTTGTTTAAGAGTTTATTTTGGTTTTTAAAACTAATTAATGCTAATTTTTCATCTAAGCATAATTTACAATTTTTACTGTTAATATTGTATGGGGCTACTCTTTTTAAAATCTTTTTTATTTGATTTTGGTGGGAATATTGTTTTCTTTTTGGCTCCATATATGTTTTGATAGGGTTGCATTGTTTGTGTATATTTTTCTTTCAAAGGACATTTTGTGGTTATAATATTGTTCTTTAAAAGTGTCTTTTGTGGCACTTATGTAAATTTTTACGTCTGTGTTACTGTTATTAATTATGATAGCTTCGTGTATTATGTTATTGGTTAAACATTTATTAATGTTATTTTTTTTTTTTTTTTAATCACTAAGTTAGTCTACAACTTGATTGAAAATTCTCAGCCCCCACTACATAATTGTTTTTCTCTCTTCAAGGTGCTTATGTCAACCGGGCCCATATGGTTCTCCGCGATCACAGATCCATTGTGAATCAAGTAAGATTCAATCCAAGCAATCACTTAATTATATCATCAGGTGTGGAAAAGGTTGTCAAGGTATGCAATCCCTTTTGCTGCTTTTCATATTATTACACTGAGGGATTACGGTAAGGGGGGTGCACAGGATCACTTTCTCTCTATCTTCCCTTCCAACAAGATAAATTATTCCTTTAGACAGGATAAATGATAGCATGATCAAGTAAAGGGAAGTCAGCTTTCATGCCTCATGATCATTAATCAGCAGTTGCTAACCAAAACATGGAACTATTTTTGAAGCTTCAAATCTTTGGTTGACTTTTTTTTTTTCTTCTTTTTTTTTTTGTAATTTTATTCTTAAAAAATCTTTTTAAAATCTGCTTTTTTTTTCCCAGAGTTTTTTTTTTTTTTTTTTTAACTGTTTCTATTTTTCTTTATTTCATGCAATAAATTCTGCTGAATATTTGTCTAAATATTTTCTAAACTCTAATCTGAATTTCTTTCAGATCTGGAGTCCGTTTCCCATTCCGAATTCCCGGGGTTGCCTAAAAAAGAGTCACAAATTGACCCAACATGAACGTCCTGTATACACTCATGAAGAATATATCAACCTGGTGTTGCGGAGTGGTCATATTATGTCTCATGACTATACACACCAGTCAACGGAAGAGGATCCTAGAATGATGGCTTTTTTTGATTCGTTGGTACAGCGAGAATTGGAAGGCTGGAGCTCCGATGAGGAGTACTCGACCAACGATGATGATTTCTATGAGAGAATGACACAAGCCCAGGCTGAACTCCGTGAAATTGCCTCGCAACCAAGTTCTGATGATGATGAAGGCACGTTCAGTCCATTTACTATTGCATTTGCCAGTGTCATGAGTGCTCGAGAGGCTGACAATTCTCAAAATCGCATCCGGACAGCTCGAAATACCTTGTTACAAAATAGTAGTAGTACAAGCAATGCTGCTGCTGCTGCTACTACTACTACTACTACTACTACTACTACTGCTGCTGCTGCTGCTACTACTACTACCGCTACTACTACTACTGCTACTACTACAGCCGCCACTAGTAAGACCACTACTACGGCCATTACCAGTAACGGTAATAGTAGCAACAGTACCTTAGCTACTGTTCTGACAAATTCAGCTTCTGCCACTGTCACCTCTTCGCCGAGTGCTACTCTGTTAGCTGTCCCTCTTGATGCAGATATAACCCTCCAGGGACCACAGTGGTCATCTGCATCTAGCCGTGATGTGCCGATGATGGAGGGCCAACAGCCGAATAGTAATCGGAAGAGTATTTCACAATTGATTGCACAGAAAAGAAAAGAGAGCACAAGTATGCTGGTTGCAGAAGGGGGCCATGTAGCCAATGTAAAGAAACGCATATGTCCCTGGAACCCCTCCAGCTCAGATTCTGATGATGACATAAGCTATCAACCTAGAGTACGGGTCAAGCTTAAAAAAGTGGCCAACCAGGCATCGACTTCACAGTCTGCGGCCACAGCCACAGCCACTTCCACTTTCTCCTCCGCCTCCTCCTCACTGCTCTCAAGGACATCAGCGGCCAACTCGTCCGAGGTGAGAACTTCCCGGGGTATTTCAGACAGCAGCCAGAAGCAGAAAGCACTTTCTGATCTGAAGAAATGGAAGGAGCTCCGGTGTCAGATCAGTTCCACAGACTATAGAGTAGGTGAAAAGAAGCTGACACCGCAAACCATATCCTCTTCTTCTTCCTCTTCCTCTTCCTCCTCCTCCTCCTCCTCTTCAGCAATGCTCTTATCTTCATCATCTTCATCCTTATTGGGTCCTCAGACTGGGGCCGTGACTGTCGAAAGTGGACCCACTAGTTCAGGAATTAAGGTTCAATCTGCAAACGTTCATGTGTCGGAAAGCAGAACACACAAAGACGAACCCGAGCTGGGCCCCTACCTGCACAAGATAGACTCTATGCTTTTACCTTCGAATATTGGAGAAACTGCAAGCAATAACAGTGAAAACAGTTGTAATTCTGTAAATAAAATCCCAATGTCTATTTCTGGACAGAATAATAATAATAATAATAATAATAATAATGGTACTAGTGAAAGTAACAACCCCGTTAGTGGACACTCAAAAGTTTCACACTCTCAACCTGTTAGTGGCACCGTAAGTGAAGAATACACAAGAGTGCATAACCATAATGAGACCAACAACAATAACGCCACAACTATATCCCAAAGTACTACTGTGACACCAGGACTCGGTAACAGTTTGACAAGTAACTCTGCTCCTCCAACCAGCAGCAGTCGAAACAGTTCAAGCAGTGAGCCAGTGTGGACGGAGTTCAAACGCTTTAAGCATCGGCTAGAACGTGCCCGGTGTCACTATCGACAACGCAGTCAGTCTGAACAGCAGTCAAGTGATGAAGACACAACTTGATATTTGTTTACTGTTCTTGAAACATTTCTTTCTTAAACCCTGTCCCATATATATATATATATATATATATATATATATACACACAAACCAGGGTATAGGGCGGTTTTATTGGTGAACACAAAAAAGTCCATAATTTGGTTTATTTCAATCTTTTGTACTGTCTCCCCATATCCCTTTTTATTTGATTTTTTTTTTTCCTTTTGTCCATAGTTTTTTTCCTCCCAGCACTTTTTAAAAATCTGTCCTTTT
This sequence comes from Acanthosepion esculentum, assembly GCA_964036315.1. Lineage (NCBI taxonomy): Eukaryota > Metazoa > Mollusca > Cephalopoda > Sepiida > Sepiidae > Acanthosepion > Acanthosepion esculentum. The sequence goes on from OZ038507.1 coordinate 78,111,477, forward strand.
CCTTTCTCTTTTCCCTTAATGTGAGATAAGTGTACAGTCGTGTCTATTATGTGTGTGTGTATGTGTGTCTGTGAATAAGTTTTAGAAAAGTTGCTATCAAGTTGGAATAACTTGTCATGGTTTCAAATACAATCTAATCTTTCGTTCTCTTGATGGTATTGGTATAGAATGCATCAGTCTTCAAGTTTCTTTTAGACATACTTTTCTCATCTATCAGGTTTGGCAATTGTCAACTTTGCATTTTATAATCTAAGATAATAAGATAAATTGCTGTGTGAATTTGAAAAAGAGTCAGTTGAGCCAAGATGCTGTGTGAATTTGAAAAAGAGTCAGTTGAGCCAAGATGCTGTGTGAATTTGAAAAAGAGTCAGTTGAGCCAAGATGCTGTGTGAATTTGAAAAAGAGTCAGTTGAGCCAAGATGCTGTGTGAATTTGAAAAAGAGTCAGTTGAGCCAAGATGCTGTGTGAATTTGGACAAGTCAATTGAGCAAAAATGATAAATATACCACTGATGTTAAGTTTTATTTTGTAATAATTAACTGAAGATCCTAATCTCACCACTTGCAACTACTTTGATGGCTTATAGGATACATTTTTCTCTTCAAACTGTGAAGGTAAAAAAAACATCCTGCATTTTTTATAGCGATTTTGTAGCCTTTGTGGCTTTAGACAACTAATCTTTGAGGGAGACTTCTTTGTGTCCATATGTTTCATAGGTCATCAGTTACAGTATTTGATATAGCCTCAACAGTTATTAATGTTGCAGACATTTGAAATGTTTAAGCTGTTTTGAAAATACTTGTTTTTTTTTTTGTTTTTTTTGTTTTTTTTTTCAAAAGGTCTTTTTAAAGCCTAGAATGTTGTAAGGTTTTGATGAAAGTAGAATTATTAAAAAGAATTATATGGAAACAATATCTATCGTTGTCAAAATGAATTCTAAAAATTTTATTTTCCCCAGCAGTAAAGTCTTTCTGAGAATTATTTGCTTTATTCTCATTTTTCCCAACTTTTAATTGATCTTGAGTTGAAGAGAAACATGACAAAAAGTATATGATAACAAATATAATGTTAAATGAATAAACAGACAGTCTACTCAAATATGGTTATCCACTAAAATAATATTTAGGTAATAAAATCTGTCCGATTAATAAATAATAAAAAAAATATCTTCCTTACAAATTGCTTTGTTTACATAAGGATACGAAACTGAACAGATATGAATGTTTGGCGAGTCTAAGAAAGCTTTCCTTGATCATTGATGCACTCTGTGGCTCACACGGTCTAAAGCATGTTGGATATAACAACAGTTTCTCCTGAGATATATACAGGATGTCCATAAAGTTTGCGTGCACTTTAAAAATTTATAACTTTATTTGTATTTGCGATAGAAATAATCTGTAAAAAGGATTAGAAAGAAGTAAATCTATATTTTTTAAGATTTTATTGAAATTTTATTTAAGTTTCCACATGTCCTCCATCATTAGCAATACAAAGGGTAATACGATTTTGCAGTTCACGGAAAACATTTGCCAACTGATTTACAGTAATGCCTGAAATCACATTAGTTATTTTAGCTATACTTAAAACTAGGTACATTAAACTTTATAACATTTTTTACAGATTATTTCTATCAGAAATACAAATAAAGTTATAAATTTTTTAAAGTGCACACGAACTTTATGGACACCCTATATATATATATATATATATATATATATACACACACACACACACACACCATGGCTGGACATTTGGCCAACGTACATTTCACCGAAAAAGTACAAGTAAAAATAGTAACAAGCAATACTTTAAGTATTTTAATTAGCAGTATTATAAGGTAGAATAGGACTAATAATTACCACTGAATTTCAAGTGATTAAATTACTAAATCTAAATTTAAAGTTAAATTTTCTTATTTCAATGTTTGTTTATTGAAATTATTTTCTTTAAATATATTTGAGTGTATTTGGGTAAAAAGTGGCACTTAATTATTTAAATTCATATTTAACAGTAAGATAAAAGCTGCTTCATCCCTTTAAGATAATGATCATTAAAAGCGAAATTGAAAGATCTTTCATATCGTAAAAGCTTAAGATTTTTGCTGTAGTAAAACATGATTTTTCTCTAAATACTTATCTTACAATAATATTTGAAGTAAAATATAATATATATAGAAGAGATTTAAAAAAAAAAAAAAAACCTGTCAAAAATAACCAAAAATTATAAATTAATACAGTAAATAAATATTCGAAGCACATTACGATAAAGTGTGGGACATACATATAAGTATGCCACTACATTTTCGGTTAAATGTCCGTCAGCCAAATGCCTGAGTACCTATATACACACATTAATTTTGCCAGTCTAAGACATGACTTACATGGATATTTAGAGGGCTACTTCTCATTATAATTCTTTCAATCCCCTCCCCAATAGCTTTCCTTTTTAGAGCTTCAGTAAATAACCTCCTAAACATAATACCTGCACACTTGGCCCAGTGAAATATTTGCATAGTTTTTTTTATTTTTTAAATTTAAATACATGTCACATATACCAGTAAATATGGTGTAAGTGTATGTATGTGTGTGTGTGTGTGTGTGTGTGTGTATGTATAATATATATATATATATATATATATACACACCCACACACACATATATATATACACACACCCACACACACACATATATATACACACACCCACACACACATATATATATACACACACCCACACACACATATATATACACACACCCACACACACACATATATATATATATATATACACACACACACGCATTTTTTTATTATTATATTTTACATTTAGTGGATGTGGATACACGTCTTTGTGTATACTTCTGCTCCTTAAACAGTATAATTGTCATCTACAGGCTCAGACTTTCCTTTTTAATGTATATATTTATATGATACTGAATTATAAATAAACAGAACCCATTAATTCCTTACAAATTACTTTGTTTATTTTTTTATATATATATATATATATATATATATATATATATATATATATATATATATATATATATAAATTGGTGTGTCTGTGTGTGTGTGTGTGTGTGATCAGTGCTGTTGTATTTATGCAAATTTCACATATCAAATTTTTGTACTATTTTTTGTTTTCACAGTCAGCAACTTGGCTGTTCTGTGTTTATAAGCATTCTACAGGCGAATATATCGCAATGCCTTGTCTAGACTTTTTATTTAAATGTAGATCATGGTGGTTTGAAAAGGTGAAATTCCTATTTGCATTTATATTTAAAAACTACACAAATTAGCACATAGTGAAAGTAAAATTTATTAGGTTTTTAGGAATAAAAATACATTAGAAATTTGAATTTGCACATGCATATGCACACATAGAAACGCCTTTTCTCTTTAAGTAATTCAAATAATGTAGCGAGATATTTTAGTTTCTAAAATCTGGAGATCTTAAGAACTGCAAAAAAAATAGAAGGAATTGGACAAAAGAAATTACAACAAATGGTAATACATGAAGAAAAACACATTAGAAACAGCTGATAAAAAAATGACAAATTCTCTCCTTTTAGTTGTGTACATTATTTTTTCTCAATTGAGCTCTGAGGTGAAAGGAACAGAAAAACTCGTCAGTTGTTTGTAATATTTATTTTTTTATGTCTCTTTTTATTTTGATTGAATTTCTGTTCATTTAAACAACAAACATCTTATTTATTATAATATCAATAGCTAGAAATACCTATGAAAATTTAATGGATTTCCTATCGGAATTTTCTGACGAATCTTAATTCTTAAGTTAATGATTAAATATACTCTTTGCAAGTTCTATGACTATAAAATATTTCAAAATTCTACTATAGCATCGTTAAATATTTGAGCTTAACAAATTTAACAAAGTTTCGAAGTAACAATCTTTAGTATGAATGTAGGTCATTATTTAAACAAGGAAGAGGGTACAAATGAAAAGATTTGAAATAAGCAAGTTTTTTTCCAGTTCACTGTATCAGACATGAAACACATGAGAATCTTTTCTTTCTTCCTTTCCTTCTTTCTTCCTTTCCTTCTTTCTTCCTTTCCTTCTTTCTTCCTCTCCTTCTTTCTTCCTTTCCTTCTTTCTTCCTCTCCTTCTTTCTTCCTCTCCTTCTTTCTTCCTCTCCTTCTTTCTTCCTCTCCTTCTTTCTTCCTCTCCTTCTTTCTTCCTCTCCTTCTTTCTTCCTTTCCTTCTTTCTTCCTTTCTTTCTTTCTTCCTTTCCTTCTTTCTTCCTTTCCTTCCTTCTCTCTTTCTTTCTCTTTCTTTCCTTCCTTTTTCTTTCTTTCCTTCCTTTTTCTTTCTTTCCTTCCTTTTTCTTTCTTTCTTTCCTTCCTTTTTCTTTCTTTCTTTCCTTCCTTTTTCTTTCTTTCTTTCCTTCCTTTTTCTTTCTTTCTTTCCTTCCTTTTTCTTTCTTTCTTTCCTTCCTTTTTCTTTCTTTCTTTCCTTCCTTTTTCTTTCTTTCTTTCCTTCCTTTTTCTTTCTTTCTTTCCTTCCTTTTTCTTTCTTTCTTTCCTTCCTTTTTCTTTCTTTCTTTCCTTCCTTTTTCTTTCTTTCCTTCCTTTTTCTTTCTTTCCTTCCTTTTTCTTTCTTTCCTTCCTTTTTCTTTCTTTCCTTCCTTTTTCTTTCTTTCCTTCCTTTTTCTTTCTTTCTTTCCTTCCTTTTTCTTTCTTTCCTTCCTTTTTCTTTCTTTCCTTCCTTTTTCTTTCTTTCCTTCCTTTTTCTTTCTTTCCTTCCTTTTTCTTTCCTTTTCCTTCCTTTTTCTTTCCTTTTCCTTCCTTTTTCTTTCCTTTTCCTTTCCTTCCTTTTTCTTTCCTTTTCCTTTCCTTCCTTTTTCTTTCCTTTTCCTTTCCTTCCTTTTTCTTTCCTTTTCCTTTCCTTCCTTTTTCTTTCCTTTTCCTTTCCTTCCTTTTTCTTTCCTTTTCCTTTCCTTCCTTTTTCTTTCCTTTTCCTTTCCTTCCTTTTTCTTTCCTTTTCCTTTCCTTCCTTTTTCTTTCCTTTTCCTTTCCTTCCTTTTTCTTTCCTTTTCCTTTCCTTCCTTTTTCTTTCCTTTTCCTTTCCTTCCTTTTTCTTTCCTTTTCCTTTCCTTCCTTTTTCTTTCCTTTTCCTTTCCTTCCTTTTTCTTTCCTTTTCCTTTATTTCCTCTTCCTTTATTTCCTTTTTCTTTCCTTTTTTCTTTCCTTTTTCTTTCTTTCCTTCCTTTCCTTTGTTCTTTACACCCATTCTTTTCTTTTTTCTTTTCTTTCTTTTTTCTTTTTCTTCTTTTTTCTTTTTCTTCTTTTTTCTTTTTCTTTTCTTTTTCTTCTTTTCTTTTCTTTTTTCTTTCCTTCTTTTTTCTTTCCTCTTTTTTCTTTCTTTTTCTCTTTCTTTTTTTCTCACTAAAACCAAACAGTCTCTCTGAGATGTCTTTTCCACCTTTCCTCTCAATCAAATCAAAATAGTTCATTATTTATGAGTCACTGGCAGGGTTTCATATATATGCTAACTAAGAAACAGAGGAACAAGCAGACTTATAATACAATAATGACTCTTCTGGTCATCAATAAATAATATTAAAATCAAATAAGAGTCACACTAATTTTGCTATCAGATGAAATGAAATTGTGATAAGAATAATAGAAAACCTGGAACAAGCAATCTCACTACTATGGCCTTTAAAATATTGTGATGGGCAACAAATATACTGAAAACAGTAAAATCTCACTCAAGAAATCAGTTGTTGGTATTTTGCTCTCAATTCATATGGTTCCTTTTATTATGCAATTTTTATTATCTTGGTGGAGGTTAAATTGTGTCAGTATGAAATAAATAAAATGGATGTCTTCAACAAAAATTGATATGCAAAACTGTTTAGATTTGATAATTACTATCAGTTTTGAAACATGCGATCAGAATTATTTTCTGTTATATTTGCATGTTGAGAATTCTATTTGCCGCCTTAAACATACAGTAGAATTCATTTTTGTTTTACAAGCACATATTCTTATATTAATACTCATTTCAGTTGTTCCTGGCTTTGGAGCCTTTAGTGTATATCACCTGTACATCATCTATAATAATGGAAGATTGTAATGTTTAGAGACTTTCTTGAGAATACAAAGTGTGTCCTACAACATGACATACTGTGTGTGTGTGTGTGTGAGAATGAGAGAGAGAGAGAGATTAAGGAACTTAAGGTGTAAAGTGGCTTCCTGAAAGAAAAACTGATGATCTTCATTTATTGGAGAAATGGTGGCAATCTTTAACCTTTGTGCCTGCACAAAAAAAAAACACTGTGTGAAAAGGATGGTTTTTCCCTTGACACTGCTATTATTTTAACTACCTTCACTCCTCGGCAATGTTTGTTGTTTTAAAAAAGCGATGATTAGAATTGTAATAAAACCTAAACATATAGTGAAAGTGAATATACACATTTTTTATTTACAAAATTCTAAAAACTAATATAATTGTATTAAAACTAATGCAATTCGATATTTATCATTTACCAATTTAAAAAGAATTAAATGTGAAATCAATTTTTTCTTCATGAATTTATAAACATTTACTAAATTATTAAAATATGTGAACCAACTCTAAGGAAATCCTTCCTATTTACCATTTTATAAAGTTTGAAACAATTGGCAATTATTAGCCGATGTTTTGCTAACCATTCCAATAATATAATAGTGTAAATAAACTATTTAATAAATGGTGTTTATTTTTTTTGTTGTCAATTCTCAAGAACAAAGAAAATGTATAAATTCATTTTCATCATATGTTTAGGTTTTATAATTCTAATCATTGCTTTTGAAAACAAACACTGCTGAGGAGTGAAAGTATTTAAAATAATAGCAGTTTTTTTTTTTTTATGGGCATGAATATTAAAGATTGCTGAATTGATTTCTAAGAGATATGTGAAATGTTGGGTAACTTTGATGAGCACAGATTGAACAATTTATCATAAGTTCACTTAACTTTTTTGGTTGTATCTTACATGTGAGAAAAACAATGGTCCCTTTTCTCCTGTAAAGGGGAACATAGGTTCAAATCCTGTCGGAAGGCACATTTTTCTTTTAATAAAATTTTCCGAATTTTTTTTTTTTTTTTCTGGGTTCATCTGTCTTGTCAGTTAACAAATAAGACACTTTAATTCATTTTCATTTTTTAAATATAGTCTTTAATACAATTGCCATCTGAAAAATCAATTTTTTTTTTCTTAAATATAGACTTTAATACAATAGTCAACTGAAAAATAGATTTCCTCTTTTAGTATGGATTTTAGTACAGTTATCTGAAAAATCAATTCCTTTTCTTTCTTTATTTCCAACATATCGCTTTATAGTTATATAAAAATAAATTCTTAATGAAATGACAGGGCTATTTCTATGAATGCACAAATTGCATACAGATGAATATATATATATATATATATATATATATATATATATATATATATATATATATATATATAAAATAGCACACAGTGCTGATAGTAATAAGACATTTTTCAATATAAAATAAAACAGCTAAAATTTATACAAATATTAAATATATATTTGTTCCTCACCATTTGGTATAACTTTGAGATTCATGCATGCAACAATTGCCAGGTACAAATTGTGTGTGTGTGCGCATGTACACAAAAGTGTGGATGCTAAAACGTTCTTGGCCTGACCAAGAAACTCTTCCAAAAAACAAAATCATTTGCTTAGATTTTGAGAAGTGTATTTGGCTGAGAACTTTCTCATATTGACATAATAATAATAATAATAATAATTGGCCACTCGATATCGAGGACACCCGTTGCAATGCACAGCTAGCTAGCGCATATTGCAACATTTGCACAGGCATTTTTGCAATTTCCCACCTGGGAAATGCCCACAGAGCCCACCTACAGTTTATACTGTTATTGGCGTGTGCAGAGCCAATTAACAGTTTTTAGAGCGTTGGTGTGAACCCAGCGGGATCATAAATGAACAAGGCTGGCCACCTCAACTCGCAATCACGGTGTTTTGTGATATTGTGCTAGCTTTGGCCAACGAGGTCTTCCACACAGTTTCCTCTCCCAAATTCCCTCACATGGTTTTGGTGGACCCGTGGCTATGGAACAGACACTTGCCAAAGGTGCCCTATGCTTGGAGTCCGATAGCTGCTGAAATTAATTCCAGCCAGGATTCGAACTCGGTGCCTCGTGATTCTAAAGCAACGCCTTAGACCACTCAGCCACACTGCTTACAGTACCAGGTGTTCCCAAGCGGTCCCCCATCTAAGTACTGACCTGGCTCTACGATGCTTAACTTCGGTGATCGAACGGGAACCGGTGTGTTCAGCGTGATTTGACCGTAATACATACAATGATTGACATTCATACATATATACAGGAGCTGCTTATTCTCTCTCTCATATATATATATATATATATATATATATATATATATATATATATATATATATATATATATATATATATTCCCAAATAAAATTTGTATAAAATACTCCAAATTGCCTCCACTTGACTATGTAAATATTTGAGATTTTAGAAGGTAGAATAGTTAATCATAGTTAAGCAACAATGGGTGATGGGGTCAGTATATTGTAGAAGGGACTAATTGAGATTTAATTTTGAAATCCTTCCCACCCTACCAAGATAAATTTAAGAGGCTTAAATCCATATATATATATATATATATGTATGTATATATAATTTATTTGAAAATTGTAGTGATTTTATAACATATTTATGTTACAATTTTTGAATAAATTATATTTGCTCTACTCTGTATTGAGCACCCTTTTAAGAATAGTATTTCTTGGTTTCTGGAATTTATTCCGTATATACCAATCCTATATTTGTGTTGTGTGTGCGTATATATATATATATATATATATATATATATATATATATATATAAATTGTTTTTTTTTATCCTGCAAAGTTATGTATAAGTACACTTTTACACATTAATGTTTACTAATGCTAAATAAATATGTTGGAATAGTTTAAGGGAATAAAATAAGTGTATTAGTGTCCATGAGAATAAAATGAGAATGCCCGATAGAGTCTGCATTTGTGTCTTGAAAAGCCATGATTGTTTATATGAGCGCCTGTGTCTTGTCTCTCTGCCTGTATCCCTAAGTATCTATTTAAAAAGACTTGTGTGACTAGATGTGAGCTGAATGCATAAAAAATGAAAAATATCTCCCCCTCGATTCTGTTACGCCCAAATAAAACTGAGCATATATAATCATACATTCTCTTAAAACACAATTCTTATCAATTGTCCGTTGTTCACCAAGAAAAGTAAATCTACTTCCCAAATCCAGTCCTCTACTATCACCACCAGTTAACGTGACCCCCCCCCCCCCCCACCCAGAAATATATAAATTTATCCATTAAGTTGAATCTATTTTTTCATATTTGTCTTACAAATTGCAAGCAGAGGCCATAAGTCTGATTTTCAGGACCAGTTTTCTTTATGCAATTCCCCACACTATGTCCCCACACTATGTCCCCTGCCTCCATTATTCTACCTATCACCCTCTCCAAATACTTGTTGCATCTTTCTCCTATCCTGTATAAAAACCCTTTAAAAAAAAAAAAAAAAAAAAAAAATTCCTCACATGGTTTGAATTGGTAATTAGGGACATGCTGTTCAATTTGGAAACCATTGTTTAAACTATTACCTATAGGTGTATAAATAATCATTGTTTCCTATTACCTATAGGTGTATAAATACAAAGACTAAAATTTTTTTATGTCCAAACTCCAGAAAATCAAAGATGGCTATAAATATAAATAATTATGAATAATTGAAACAAGAATTAGAATTACTGGAAAGCCAATCCTTTTACGAATAAAAAGACAAGAGGAAAAACTATTCTTTGTCGACATATTTCATCCCTTAGAAGAAGAAACATGTTGGCTTAGAATAGTTTTTTTTTTTTTTTTCCTCATCTTTTTATTCATTTTGTTCCTTTACAGATACACTTTATCTGAAAATTATTATTTATATATATGAAAATATATCTTATGTTTTATAGATACAATTATTTAAGTAAATACTCTCTTTATAATAGACAGTATTAATTAGATTTATTAGCCTGAATGTCCAAGAAATTTTGTAGAAAATATGTGTCTTCAAATTTGCTAACCAGACACTGTAGCTGAGTGGTATAGCACGTCAGATCAAATGTAGTACACAGGTTTGGTTCCTGTTGAAGGACGTATATTTTCTACAAAATTTCCCGGACGTTCCCACTAATAAATGTAATTAATACTATCTATTATAAACAGCATTTACTTAAATAATTGTATCTATAAATATAAAATATAAACAAAAAATATATTAAAATAATTGTTGGACAGTTCATTTCATATATAATATACATACACACACACACACACACACACACACACATATATATATATATATTGTATCTACTAATTTTTATATTGATCTTTCAAGTTGTCTAATTAGTTTCTTCATATTAAAAAGAAATCCATCAAGGAAGGTACCATAGTTTTTTTTTTTTAATTTACCCAAGTACTTTTGACTTTTTCTCGTATCATTTTCAGCAGTAAATTACAAAGTCAAACATGGTACTGTAACTGTAATAAATTGAAAGACACACTTAAGCATGAGTTTGTGTAGTTAGGCTAAAAAAAATTTTAATTCTGCATTTCGTTGTCATAGTGATTTTTAAACGCATGTAAACGCATTCTGTTATTTACCAGTGAAAATGATCTTAGAAAATGTCGAAAGTACTTGGGTTAAAAAAAACTATGGCACCTTCCTTGATTTCATCTCAATATAAAGAAACTAATTAGGTAACTGGAAAGGGTTAATACAAAATAAACAAACACAATATGCCCATATTATTCAACAAAACATCTTTAAATGAAAATATGCTGCCTAAATATACATCCGTACACACACACACACATATATATAAATAAAAGTGAACATATTAAGTCAACACTTAGAGGCGACAGTCTGTTTCATTCTAGATGCAATCGTCAGGCCACCTAGCATCTAGCATGTAACATACTGT
>OZ038507.1:78132731-78165231 GCA_964036315.1 Acanthosepion esculentum
AGATCAGGTTCAAACACATTGCATATCCATCTCTGGAAATGACATTCTGCTCTTGATGTAGCAGCAGAAAGAATCTAGGTTACAGGAGGCAGGCTAAAGGACATTGCCCGTACCCGTTAAGATTAGCCAAAAGTACCATGAGAATGTAGGCCTACCGGCTAGGTTACAATCATTGGAAATGCAGGAATTTTAACACTTCAAGAAAAGATTTGCCTGTGTATAGTTCAACAGTTTACCAAAAGTGAAGGACTTAAAAAAAAAACCAAAAAAAAACTTGTGTATAGTTGAAACACTATTCTTTTGCATTAAAACTGACTATAAAAACTTACAATATACTAATCAAATAAGTACAAAAATTTAAATATTTGAGAAGTTTTTAACAGAGGATGAGAGTGCGACACTGAAATTCAAAGGTGCAGCGGGATATCCAAAGATGTTTTCCAGAAGCTGAACAAAGTAACAGGAAGAATATCCTTAGAAACAAAGAAAAGAATACTAAACTGTTATGTGATATCTGTCCTCCTCTATAGCAACGAATGCTGGACAATCTCCTCAAAGATGAAGAAGAGACTTGAAGCAACTGAAATGTTGTTCTACAGAAGGATGCTGAGAAAAACATGGACAGAATATTTGGGCAACGGCGAAAGTTGTAGAGAAAATGGAAACAAAAGCGAAACTTATACTTAACATCAGGAACAGACAGTTGAAATTTCTAGGGCATATAATGAGGAAAGAGGGCTTGGAGAATTTGATACTCACAAGACAGAAGAACAGACAAAAACAACGCATAATCTACCTAGAGAGCTTGAGTAAATGGATGACGGGACAAGGTTTTGGAGAGATAACAAGAAGACAAAATTTATTAAGGGAGACGTAAGAGAGGGAACTGGGGAGGAAGTGACACAGCACACAAAAGAAGAATTACTGGGATTCTTATTCTTCAGAATACTTTACTTTTTCTTGGACAAATCACTGCATTCTAATTCCTTTGTTTCTCTTCAGAAAAAATATTGAATTCGGGTCAGAATTAAATTTAATTTCTGATGAATCAATGGATTCTTTATTTGACATTATTATTTCCGACTAAAAAGCTGAACAAAGTAACAGAAAGAATATCCTTAGAAACATAGAAAAGAATGCTGAACTATTACGTGATATCTGTCCTCCTGTATAGCAACGAATGCTGGACAATCTCCTCAAAGATGAAGAAGACTTGAAGCAACTGAAATGTTGTTCCACACAAGGATGCTGAAGATACTATAGACCAAACATGTGATCAACAACAAATTTTTTAGAAAAAAAATGGAAACAAAAGTGAAACTTATACTTAACATCAGGAAGAGACAGTTGAAATTTCTAGGGCACTAATAAGGAAAGAGGGTTTGGAAAATCTGATACTCAAAGGATAGATCGAATGGAAACATACTAAGTGAACTTGAGGAAATCGATAGCGTATTTGGTCTCCGAATGAGATTCTTTTGCTACGAGTAGACCGACAGCCACGATCTTACCAACATAAGATACGCCGATGACATTGTATTGATAGCAGACACATAAAGGAACTCCTACAGAAGATAGTGAAGCCAATTGAGATGAAAGGACTAAACCTCAATTGCAAGGAGACAGAATGCTTGGTTGTAAGAAAAAATGAAAATCCCAACATGAAAATTACAAATTGGAGATGCCAAAATCAAACAAGTACAGCAATTTAAATATCTGTGAACTGTTTTAACAGAGGATGAAAAGTGCGACACTGAAATCCGAAGGCGGAGTGGGATATCCAAAGATGCATACAAAAACCAATCAGAGTATCAAGAAACAGAAAAAACTTTGTTAGAAACAAAGAAAAGAGTACTGAACTGTTGTTGTGAGATATTTCTCGTTCTATATCGCAGTGAATTCTGGACAATCTCCTCAAAGATGAAGAAGAGACTTGAAGCAACAGAAATGTAATTCTACAGAAGGATGCTGAGGACACCATGGACCAAATATATGAGCAATGACAAAGTTTTAGAGAAAATGGAAACAAAAAGGAAACATACTTAACATCAGGAAGAGAGAATTGAAATTTCTAGGGCACATAATGAGAAAAGAGGGCTTGGTAAATTTGATACTCACAGGACAGATTGAAGGCAAGAGGGACAGAAGAAAACAATGCATAACATACTTGAGTAAATGGATGGCGGGTCAAAGTTTAGGAGAAATAAATAAAAAAAAAAAAAGACAAAATTTATTAAGAGCTACAAAGGAGAGGAAATTGTGGAGAGCCATAATCGCCAACGTCTTGAGGAGACATGATGCATAACGAATACATACGTGGTAAAAATAGGAAATGTAGTTTTATGTTAAACTTACATAATTATTTAATAATGAATTTTATGTTATTTCATTTAATGTGCGGGAAGAATTGAACAAGAAAATACAGACCAATGGAAAGTTTTTGATATTTTAACAAATTCAAGGCAAAATTATTTCAATATCGCTGTCATTTTTTGATGGCGCCAGTAAACAAATAAATATGGAATGTCAACTGAAATTATTTTATTAATATCATGATCTCCCTACCAGCAAGAAAGAAATAATTCATAAGTTTTTCTTATTAATGGTTCCAAAGCGCAAATCAGCTTACGGCCATATCGTTGAAACACCGGTTCTTGTATGATCACCAAAGTTAAACAACGTTGAGCTTGGTCAGTACCTAGATGGGTGACCACTTGGGAATATTAGGTGCTGTAATCTTGGATGTGCAGGTGGTGTAATGGATAATGGCTTGGCACTGTTAATTAGAGAGCCGAGTTCCAATTCCAGTTGATTTCGTGATACTCACTTATAATACCCTTGGGAAATGTATGAATTCACTTCTTCTCCCTAGCTATGGGTTAACTAGTAAAACTTGTAACGAAAGATAGAATTGCATACAAAACATTTTGGCATCAAATAACCCATAGAGGTTGATGAGGTATTATTAATATGAGAGCCAAGTTCCAATTCCAGTTGGGTTCATTATATTCTCTTAAATGCAAATACCTTTGGGAAAGGTATGAATCTACCTTTTCTTCCCAACTATGGCTTAATTTGTAAGACTTGTATCACTAAAAGCATTATCATTTCAAAAAAATAAAATTGCGTACAAAATATTTTCATTTTGGCATTAAATAACCCATAGAGGTTGATATGCCTCTAAACAAAATAAACCAACCAACTGAATCACAATTATGATTTTGATAATTTGGATGTCAAAGAGAAACTGTAAAAGTGGTTAAGTGGAAAGGTGAAAGTTCTCAACTTAACTCTTTGAGACCTGACCGCTGCTTTACCAGTGGTAGAGAAAAATGACTTAATGCCCAGCCACCAGTTGAACAGTGATAGAGATTAATGCTCAGCTATCGGTTGGATGGTGGGTAAACACTTGTAACTATTTTTATATCTACCGTAAACATTACATTCCAATTATTTGCAAATTTTGACACAGGAACTCAGGCGGAAGGGTTAATATTGTTCAGGAAAAAAGGGTTCAAATGGTTAATAAGGACTTTTTTTTTTTACAATGATAGTCACCCTATATAAGACCTAAGAGCCACTCAAGGTTACAGAATAAAAGTCAGTTTATGGGAATATGAGGAAAATAACAGTTGACCCTAGACCTAAACAGGTTAAGATCAGGGTAGCATCCTCTTGGAAGTTGGTTACACAAAGCAGTGGTTTGTGAGAAGAAACTGCTCATGTGGAATTTACATCTCACCAATTGAATATGAATGGAATGATGGTTGGTTAATTGCTTTTATTTAGTGGCATATCAACACCTCTTTGGGTTATTTGATGCCAAAATCTAAATATTTTGTACACAAGCATTTTTTTTTGGCGGGGGGTAACAGTTTTAGTGATATTTCAAATTCCAGGGAAAAGTTTGAATCTACCTCCTCTTCTTCCCCCAACTCTGGGTTAAATATGCATCGTATCAATAAAAATCATTATCTACAAAAAAGTATTACAAAACTTCACAGGTAAGGCCCCACCATGCCACATAAACTAGAACAAACCCTACCCATTCATTTCCTTTGTATTCTTTTAGTAAGAAGGATGTTCCACTTGGCCAGTTTTTTCTTACATACTGCTACTTTATAGAACAGACTCCCAAGAAGATACTTTCTCTACCACTATTATCTTAACCCTCTTCAAATTAAGGGTTAACCATTATCTTTCCCACATATCCTCATAAACTACACTTTTTTTTTTTTTTAAAAGCATTTCACCCCAAGCAAGGTAGGAGTGGCACTTGCACACAAGAGACAACAGAGAGTGAAAGTAAGAGTAAAGAAGGGTTTCTGAGGAAAGGATAAAAGAGAAGGACGGGGATCAAGATCATCAGATGTCAATTGACATTACATTTGAATATTTGAAGATTATAGTTATCAGGGAAACAGTAAGAGGAAGGGAGTTCCACTGTCAGGCAGTGCAAGACAAGAAGCTGTTGGAGTAGAAGAGGCGGTTACATTTAACTGTTTCGACAGTAAAAGGGTGGAACCGATATGCCAACCTAGTAGCACGCTTAAATTTATGTAGTTAAGGCACCAATAAAAATAGCTTGTCAGAGCAGATACCATGAAAACATTTATAGAAAAGATAGAGGAAAGCCACATTACATTGGTGAGAAAGTGACTGGAGTCAAGATGCCAGGTCAGGACCTATCAGATTGCATATCTGTCTTTGGATTTTATTGATAACCTCAAGATGAACAGCAGGGCCACCAGACCACATATGGAAACAGTATTCAATGAAAGGATGAATAGTTGATTTATAGATTTGAAGGATGGACTCCAGCGAGAAGAACCTTCTGGTGCAACACAGAGAACCAATTTTCCTTGCGGTAGATGAAGCTATTGTTTCAATGTAGTTGTTCCCCTCAGGTCAGTAGAAAACGTGAGACCAAAAAGGTGCAAGGAAACGCTTTCGTGAAGTAGAGCATCAGCCATGCTGATAGGAAGCAGGGAGGTTTCTCTATCGTGGGAAAATGAAATCAGTTTCATTTTGGAGGCATTAAAGTATACAAACCATTTCCTGCCCTACTCAACCAAAGATTGTGGGTCCCTTATGAGACCAACAGCCAGGTTAACTTTGTCAGCAATGCCGGATTTAGTATTGAGACAGGAGTAAATGATGTTGTCTGCATAGATGCCGACTTGAGAACTGGTGACATTAGAAAGATTGTTGATGAAGATCAGAAACAGTGTAGGACTCAAGATTGAGCCTTGGGGAACACCAACGTTCGTATGAAAAGAACTGGAGGAGGACACATTTAGGATGACCTTCATTTCAAGATTTGACAAGAATTTGATTAAATCAAATAATCGTCCTGTAATACCGTATCCCTGAAGCTTATGAAAAAGGCAGGCATGCCAAACCCTATCAAATGCCTTAGAGATATCTAGAGTTACAGCTTGAGCTTTCCTGTTATCATCAAGGGCTTGGTATACAAATTTACTTATGGCTGTAAGCACCTCAGCGGTAGTGGGGTAAAGCGGAAACCATATTGTTTGTCCGAGAGTAGATCATGGGAGGTAAGGTGCTTAACCACTTTGGTATTGAAAAAGCCTCAAAGATTTTGCTGAAGAGTGGCAGGAGACTGATAGGATGGTTGTTAGATGAGTCAGAAGGGTCCCCAGAGTTCTTAAAAACAGAGACAAGAGATGAGGATTTCCAACAAGCTGAAAAGCAAGAGTCAGCAAGGCAATAGTTATATAGTTTGGAGAGAACTGGAGCCAGCTCAGGAGTACATTTCTTTAGGACTATGTCTGGTATCCTGTTACTACCACTTGCTTTTTGAGAGTCTAATTTAGAGATGATGTTCAAAACCATTGACAGAGTTATGCTCATCTCACTCTATAGAGCCTCAGTTCTAGGGAGAAAATCAGGTGCGGGTAATCCAGATGAGTGCTGAGGTGGATGAGAATTTCCGAGCAATGCAATCAGCCTTATCAGCTGTGGACTTCGAATTGATTGAATAGAGGAGGGATTGTTGATTTGAGTGTTGTTCGTCACACACTTGCAGAGCCGCCAATAATCTTTAGAACGAAACTTGTGAGATGCAATACGTTGTTTCATTCTATCAGCAAATAGTAACTTGGCTTCACTGAGGATACACTTGCACTCATTATGAGCAGAGACAAAGATAGATCTGCTGCAATCAGACGTGTCACTCCGGTACAGATGGGAGAAGTGATTCTTATGGGTTATAGCAGCTGAGAATCAAGGCGATGAGCGCAATTTAACTTTATATTTTCTTGCTAGGATGAAAGCCTCTAAGGGAGTGGAAGGAAATGTCAATAGACACTACGGCGTGATCAGAGTTGCCAAGAGGGCAGAGCTGCATAGTACGACATAAGAAGGGATGGAGATAAAACAGAGAAGGGATGGAGATAAAACAGAGATTGAGAAGGGAAGAGTAGCTGTCAGGTTTTCTGGGGAAATGTCTAAGAAAGTCAATGACTTGTGCGAGGGATTCGGTGATTGAAAAGTTAAGGGTTTGGATGCCAGCGAAGGTCATTTACAGAGTGTTTAGCCACATGGTTAAAGTCACCGAACATGAATGTGTGGGCAAAAGGATGTAGAGAAATAGTCTTATATATATTATCGGAAATGCTATCGAGTACACCAGAGTCTTGAGAGGAAAGTGAACAATAATAGAGAAAGAAGAGATAGCTTACTGACTTGAGGAGAGATAGACACATATACGAGTAGTCTGGAGATTTAAGAGAGAGTTCCCTAGACAGTGGGAGATGATTGCAGACAAACTCCCAGGCCATGCATATGGATTTTAGAGTCCTTTCTAAGGAGAGGAAGGTAGCTGGGAATTGAGAAATCAGAGGAGAGGGATTAACTTACTAATTAATCCATAGTTGACAGGTGAGAAAAATGGAGTTATACCTTTTCCAAGGGTATTATAAGTGAATATATCGAACCCAACTGGAATTGGAACCCTGCTGTCCAATTAACAATTCCAAGCCATTATCCATTAGAACAGCCACACATCCAAGCTGTTACCAATGTTGGTACTGGCCAGGTTCACTGTTGCTTAACTTTGGTGATAATATGGAAACCCGTTGGTTTGCTACAATGTGCATAGCATGGTGGGCCTTAGCTGTAAAAGTTGGAATTGGTGGAACTAAAGAACATTTACTGAACAGTTTCCATGGAAATAGCAATTGAGCAGTGAACAAAAGGGTCGTTGGGTGGAAAATAATTCATCACCCACAAGGACGTGGAGGCGTTCTTAGGCTGTATTGACACTGGAAAGTGAAGACTTTGGCAGCTCTTATATGGAAGCAGTAATCCATTTTCGGTCTGATCTGGCTCTTGTAAAGGTAGAGGATAGTAGGAAGAATTAGGTACTTACTGGAGTGGTACAGGAAGTCAGGTATTGGGAATTTGATGGACAGGAAAAGGCCAGTCATGGTCTTAAAATTAATACAAAATTTGATAGTGAGTTGTTAACTTCTTTTGTTAGTGGGTTTCAAGTTTAGTGCTAAGTTGTAGAAAATTTTAACTAAAACTAAAATATGTTAGGTAGTTTAATGACAAAGTAGAAAAATAAAATGTATATAACATGTTTTGTCCTCTAAAAGGTTTCATTGAACTAAGATAATATTCTTATTGATGGAATTATATACATTTAGGTGAAAGTGGAGATGTGTGTAAATGCCAGTTTTAATTATGCCACAAAACAAAATGACGAAGATGTAGAATTCTACATCCTAAATTTTGCAAATTTTGAGGTGTCTGACTGGTCTACATGCACAATTCAGCTGATATTGTTTGGTTTCCAAAAGATTTTTTTTTGGTGTTTTTAAATGTTCCACCTTGTGACAACAGAAGATATGTTATCACGAACAGTTTTGGCTTGCAGTGTTTCATCTGTGAGAAAGGGGGTTGGGGGGGTTGGGTAATGAAAAGGATGCAGAGATGCTTTTGAAGTCTATCAAGACTGGAAAGTGAAGACAGGGAAGCTCCTGCCCATGTATGGCAGCAGTTTCCCATTTTCGTCCGGATCTGACTCTTGTACAGGTAGGAGATAGTACAAAGAGTTAAGTACTTACTGGAGGGGTAGAAGGAACTGACCATTTTTCCAGCATCTTTAGCGATGAACCATATGTACAAGTTCCACTTGAGATTTGGGTTGAGTAATAGCCACATATAGAACCTCCCAGAGGTGACACACGTTTATCACAATCGGTGAAAATTCTGAGCTTCATCATTGACGACGTATCATCACTAGTTTAGTTTTTGAGGAATTGAATATTACCAGTCAGTTTTTTTTCTCACCGAGGTGTTAGAACTCGCACAGAGGCGAGATCAGCTGTCAAGCTCTGGCCATCTTGAGTTTTGAAGGTACACCCATAAATCATTGTATCATCAGCAAAGATATTCACAAAGGATCAGCGTATACTCTGAGGCAGATCATTTATGTAAAGTAGAAAGAGGGTAGGACTGAGAAGAAATCCTTGGGGGGTGCCTGTGTTGATTGCTTGGATCTCAAAGATCCAAGCAATCAACACAGGCATCCCCCAAGGATGTTAACAACAACCTTCATTAGGAAGAACTTGATAATTAAAACTCTTTTGGTGATTCCATAGCTAGAGAGCTTGTGCAAGCTTATCCTTTATGCTACAGCTTGTCAAAGGCCCTTGACATATCTAATGTGATCGTCCTTGAGATGTATTTGTTGTCAAGTGCCTTACTAATTCTGTACTGCTTGTAAGTCAAGATGTTGTCTCGTACTGCGGTGATCAATAACCTTCTTGTTGATTATAGCTTCAAAAAGTTTGCTAATGACACTGATAGGTCTATACTGTGATTGGAATTCTTGAAAACAGGGTGCATATATATATATGTGTGTGTGTGTGTGTGTAATTTGGCAGCAACTTTTCTTTCAAATAAAAAGTCTCATTTAGACCTCTTATTAATCGTATAGATTACAATATTTCTGGTAACATCTTACAATGTTTATAATATATTTAAATTTTATAACGTATTCTTCGATCTTTTGGCTTGTATAATAAAAATCTTTTACACGCTGTCACATGATAAAAATCTTCGCCATGCACGTGATAACATCATCGCTTCTTTTGAAATTAAAAGGATTTTAACGTTTATTTAGTTTGTAAAAAAAGTAGCAACATGATTACGCTACAAGATAATTGGCAAATGTTTGTTAAAAAAAACTTTGACTAAAATATTGACCCTGAAGATGAACAATGATGTTTGAAAGTGCTAGGTCATCGTACGGACAATACTTATCTCGAAATCATTTTTAAAAAAAAAGTCTCATTAGAGAATATGAGAAAATTCAAAAGAAAATATGCAAGACTATGTTGTCTTTAACATTCAATACTACATGTTAATATATATATATATATATATATATATATATATGATGAGTCCCAAATCTAGGACGAAATGGCCGTCCAGTGCTTTCTGCATTCTGTTGAGGTATCTATCAGACTCAATGAATTACTTAATTATATATATATATGTGTGTGTGTGTGTGTGTATTTTCTACAGCTGCCAAGAAAATAATTTCTGAACTTGAAAGGGTTTAAAATAAAATAGATATGTCTAAATTATTTAGCCAAACATGCTTGAAGAAAATATATATATATATATATATATATATATATATATATATATATATATATATAGAGAGAGAGAGAGAGAGAGAGATATGGGTACGATTAAAAAAAAAAAAAAAACATACTTGTACATACATATATACTTCTTTCTCAAGTGTGATATAAACAGTGCTCAATGTTATATAACAGAGCTATTTATTAGATTCCAAGTTTGCATGAAACTGAGTCATGTTATTGATGTTGGATATTATATATATTTGTGTGTGTGTGTGTGTATATATATATATATATATATATATATATATATATATATAAAGAGAGAGAGAGAGAGATAAGTAGATAGATAGGAGTCAATTACTGAGCAGAGTTCAAACTCCCGTTCATTTGTTCACTTTGTGCTAATGCCCTTGGGAAAGGCATGAATACATCTTCCCATAACTATGGATTAAATACCAGGATAGCCAGCGTTTTCTTGCCTTGGAGGGTAGACAGTTTATAAGGAAAATTTCTAATTCAGACCTGAGAATAGATATTTGGATCATTTGTGGGACAGTGTGTACCATCTATCAGTGATTAGTTCTTCTGAAAAGTATGCCTGCTTCTCCACAAGCCTTTGCTGATATAACCAAATCATCTGCACGGATAGTTTAGCGGTTTAGTTCTAAACTGAACTGTTGGGTTCATACATTGAAACTGAACCCATTTCTGTTTTAAAAAAACATTTTCACTGTATTTAATGAAGTAATGTTCTTCAAGCCATATTTAAGGAAAGTATTTTACTTTTGAAAGTTTTTTTTAAAGAAAGGATTTTGGGGTTTTTGTTTTTTTCATATCTATTGATATGGATGATCCAGATTTCATGATTTTACTAATAAGGAAAAAGAAAAAAAAACATAGAACATCACTGGAAAATTTGTAAACTTAAGGAATCAGCACATATGCTAGGCCACAAAAAAATCCTGAGCCGACCAAGCATAGAAATGAATACAATATGAGAACCAGTAATAAGGAGTGCCAGAGAAAAGCGATAACGAAAATTGCAATATGAGTTCTGTTAAAAACATGCAATGATAACAGCAAAAATTGCAATATGAGCACTGGTAAAAAATTGATTTCTGAAGACATTAGGTTTATAATACCCAGAAATTCATACACAGATGTCCTCAAGGACATATGGCACAGTGAATAAAGGCGTTAGTTAGATCCAGTGACAGGACCCAAAGAGTGTGAGTTCAATACCTGTTTAAGTTGGTGGAGAACTTGGAGAGGGGAATTAGAACAGTCTACCCCAGTGAGCGAAATAACGGGTTCAGCTCAACATTCCAACCACCTGAAAAAGGCCGGAGCCTACAACGGCTGAAATGTTGTGATAAATATGGCAACAAAGATGAGGATGATAGTCCAAACAATGTAAATAGTGTACATAATACCTCATCTCAGAAATATAGACAGATTAAAAAAAAAAAATTGTTCTAAATTCAGTTTGAAATATATTAAGATATTTTTCTCTTTGGGATTATTAAATTTAATGTATTATCTTGGAGATAGAACTAAAATTAAAACTTCTAAGATATTTATTTTTATAAATGCATTTTAAAATTGGATACTGCTGTTTTTAAAACCTTTGGGGATGGGGGGAGACTCTTACATGGATGTTCTTTGTTTTGGGATACAGAATTAAAAAGTAATTTACAAGAATTCCAGCATATGTTGACTTTCTTCATTACTTTTCTTAGATGACCTTAGATGTCACCAGAAGTATATCCTGAACTATATCACAACACCTACAAGCCTGGAGTATTGGCACCTGCAGACATCAGATTTCTCATCCAGATAATGTCAGCAAGATACAAACAAATGTCAGAATGTTTAACCACAGAAAATAGAATAAAATAAAACCATGGGTTTGTGTTATACTCTTGTTAATTTTATTCTAAAGAATAGGTGTCCCTTGACTAAAAGTGACATGGATTTTTTTTTAAATACAGATTTTATGAAAAAAAAAAGAAAAAAAAAAAAAAAGAAGAAAAAAGAAAAAATTATTATTTGGTTTTCATGTCACCCTTCTGTCTTTTCCCACCCACCATTTTTTCCTCACTGCTCCCCTGGATCTTTCTGCTATCCTCAGGGAGCAGTACCACCCACTTTGGGAATCCCAGTTCAAAATTAAACTGTCATAGGTAAAGTGGGATGAAAAACTTTCCTAAGATTTAATGGGAATCGGTATTTTATTGAGTGCTACAATTGTCCTACATTACAAGGGTTACAATTAAGTATTTCTTTTGGCAAAATTTAACGTAACCATCCACAAAAAAGCAGTGTGTCAAAAGGACATTTCTTCTCTTGACATCGCTATTATAGTATACTACCTCAATGATTTTTGTTTTAAAAATCTATTTTTAAAATTTTAATACAACCCAAACATACGAAATTGGATTTAATTTATTTAAATGACAGAATAACTAAAATAACATTTATTCAATTTTCTAGAATTATTAACACATTTATTCTGCTTTCTAGAATTAACAGACCTCTATTCTGCTTTCTAGAATTAATAATACATGTTTATTCTAGAATTAATACCAAACTTTGATTGTAATTTTTGTAATTTCGGATTTTATGGTGGGCATCAATGGGTTAAGTTTTAAATAACAATATTAGTAAAAAAATATTACACCACTTGTGTATATGGGATTTTACAAATATATGAAAGAACTCTTTGTTATTTTAAGTCAACTTAGATTAAAAAATATTTTATTTCTCAGATGAGAAAGACAGAGAAAAAAAATGTTGTGCAAATTTATGTCCATGTATATAATTTTAATAGAGAGAAAATGAGAGAGAGAGATATATAGAGAGAGAAAGAGTGGAAGAGAAAGGGAGGAAGAAGGAAAGGAGAATTGTTTATCTTCCTGAAAGAGAGAGACTTTAATGTTCCCCCATATTGAACATGTTCCCCAATTTGCCAGCAGCACCTTGCTGAAACTGTCGCATCATTGTCTGAAGTCCTTGCATTCCTCCTGAAAGTGAAGGAAAATATTATAAGTAAAACAATAAAATTATTTTGGAATTAAAAAAATAATACAAGTTGATGTAAAAGATTCTATAAATTTGGACAAAATTTTTTATTAATTAATATAAAATCATATAATCATTATCCAAAAAAAAAAAGAATCCTTTTTTTTTAAATATATATTTTTAATAATAGTGTAACCCGGATATAAGAGAAACCCGGATATAAGAGAGATTTTATATGGTCCCAAATTAGAGCCTGTGTTAATGTATATATAATAGACCAAACCCGGATATAAGAGAAACCCGGATATAAGATACTTCTTCTCCGGTCCCGACAACTCTCTTATGTCCGGGTTACACTGTAATAAATTTCCTAAATCATTATGTCCCCCATTGGTTCTTGTCAAGCATTGCAATTCTGTCTCTTGGCAATTTCTATCACACTGTAGTAGTTGTTGATATTTCTTTTGACTAACATATAATTATAATTTGACTAATAAATATAATAATAAAATGTAGTAATTATAATCTGCAATGTTATTGAACCTGACCAGGCAGCTTGGCTTCAATCACTTTCCCAATGCTGTAAAGTATGAGGGTGGGCTGAAAATTTCATAGGCTGACTATGAAGGAGTGACGCTAGAGCTGTGAAATCTTGCATGCATTAATCCTTTTTCTGCAGGTACTTGATAACACAATGATGCTAAATTATGTCCATTTTCAAGAGAAGTTGTTACGAGTTACTTTTGAAGTCTTATTTGAACACTCATATCTCAGATGACATGTAAAGAAACAATGCAGTTATTAATAAAAGTTGGAAATAATGCATACAAGATTTCACAGCTCTCGCATCACTCCTTTATAGTCAGCCTATGAACTTTTCAGTCAACACTCATAGCTTCTCTTTTCATGGTAATTCTCCTAATGAGCTTTTCTCTTTGGTACCTCAAATTCATGAATTGAAGTGCAGTACTAGATTGGTAGATAGGTCTCATCATTTTACTGTTGAAATTACTAGATGGAACTGTAAGTTCTATTCTAATAGTTTCTTCTCCCAAATTTCTTGTTTACAGAACTCTTTTCTGGCTTCTTGCTTTCCTATCAACTATAATCTTCAAAAGTCTTTAAAAATTTAAATGCAACATTAATCACAGTGATCTATTTCCTTGAATTCTGATCTTTTATTGTCCTCTCTCACAAATGTTTTCCGAGTTCCTTCTACTCTCAGTAACCCCTTGTGCTTTATCGCCTTGCTTGTGGGGGAAATTATTAAAAAAAAAAAAAAAAAAAAAAAGAAAAAAAGAGGCTTGGAAAGAAATTCATGAATATTAAAAAGAGCTATAACATTTAGTGGATTTGAGAAGTCTAATTCCCTGAAAAATACTCTTTTAATAAAAAGATTTTATAAATTTCAATTGATCTTAATTGAACACTTCCAAAAGAAGAAACAACTAAAATGGTTAACATATATAACTAGAAGAGAAGATAATGATTTTATCAAAATCTTTCCACACGACATTAAACTTAAGGTTTGGAAGGAAACTCCCATCAGTATTAGAAAGAGCTATAACATTTACTGGACTTGAGAAGTCTGATTCCCTGAGCAATACTCTTTTAATAAAAAGATTTTATAAATTTCAATTGACCTTACTTGAACACTTCCAACAGAAGAAAAAACTAAAATGCTTAACACATGTAACTAGAAGAGAAGATAATGATATCTGTTAATATCTCAAGGACACATGGCTCAGTGGATAAAGACGTTGGTTAGATCCAGTGACTAGACCAAAAGAGCTGTGAGTTCAATACCAGGACACAGCAGTGGTGAACGAAAACTTGGAGAGTTGAGGTAAAGGGAAATAACTGAGACATGAGGAGTAGGCATAGTATGTGGAGCTAGAACAATCTACCCCGGTGGAAGAAATAAAGGGTTTGATTTGAAATTCCAATCACCTGAAGGAGGCCGGGGCATACGACGACCAAAACGTTGTTAATATGGCAATGAAGATGAGGATAACAGTCTGAATGTTGTAAACAATGCAAGTAAAATAATGATTTAATCAAAATCTTGACTTTCCGCAATACATTAAACTCAAGGTTTGGAAGGAAACTCCCATCAGTATTAGAAAGAGCTATAACATTTAGTGGACTTAAGTCTAATTTCCTGAACAATACTCTTTTAATAAAAAGATTTTATGAATTTCAGTTGACCTTAATTGAAGACTTTCAAAAGAAGAAACACCTAAAATGGTTAATACATAAAACTAGAAGAGAAAATAAATAATATAATCAAAATCTTGACTTTCCACAATACATTAAACTCAAGGTTTGGAAGGAAACTCCCATCAGTATTAGAAAGAGCTACAACATTTAGTGGACTTGAGAAGTCTAATTTCCTGAAAAGCAGTTTTCATAAAAAGATTTTATAAATTTCAGTTGATCTTACTTGAACACTTCCAACAGAAGAAACAACTAAAATGGTTAACACATGTAACTACAAGAGAAAATGATATCTTGATTTTCTACACGACATTAAACACTGGTGGAAATAAACTCCCATCAGTATTAGAAAGAGCTATAACATTTAGTGGACTTAAGAAATCTATTTTCCAGAAAAACTGTTTTAAGAAAAAGATTCTATAAATTTCAACTGGCAATAAACAAACTAGTCAATGAACGCCAAGTGTTTTTCTATACGGAAATAGCTAATATTACAATTAGCCTATGGACAAATTTATTTGTTTACTTTGCTTACCCATTTGTTGAAGAATTCGAGGGTTCATCATCTTTGCCATCTGGTGATTCAACTTTGTCATCTGGGCAGAATTTACATTTTTGTTAATATCACCACCTGTTGAGGACAAAATGCAATTATAAAAATATGTTGCAATATTCAAAAGGAAAAGGAACATAAAAAATTGAAGCAGCCAATTTAACCTGAAACAACTTTTCCTATAATATTTTATAATTATCTTCAATTGAATTAATGATATTAATTAAAGAGTAATTAACTAAACAGTGAGTATTAATTAAGGAAGTAAAACAGGTTCAGAGAGAAAAAAGAAAAATTCAAGCAACTGACACAATGCGTACATCACAATACTTATTGAGCTGTTGATATATATTGTGTCAATGGCTAGATTTTTTTTCTGATCAAAAAAAAAAAAAAAAAAAAAAAATTAAAGTATACAGACCTATAATTGTTTTATTGTGAGTGATAAAAAAAACTGACAAAATTAACGTCTTACTAAGACATGATAAAGAACTAATAAAAAAAAAGCTGTTAACTTTCCATATTACCAAAAACAAAAGATTTAGAAAGAGCAATAAAAGTTAGGTTTTGAGAAGTCTAATTCCTGAAAAACCCTTTAAAAAGGGAAAAAAATTATAAATTTCAACTGATAGTAATACTGTTTGATTAAGGATGGCTGACTGTTTACTGTATATAAATTTATTTTATCTATATAATAAATCAGTGCGTCACACTTTTTCAATTAATGGGGCACAGCTCTAATTAGCTCATCTCCTTCTGTTTAATAAATGCCAATGTCAGTGTAACACTTTATAAATTAAAGGGACACAACTCTGAATAGCAAATCTATATAATAAATGCCAATGTCAGTGTGTCACACTTTTTCCATTTTACTCCTAGAGGACATAGCCTAACATATCATACCATTTTGGAATCAGGCCAACTCTGTGAGTAAATTAAAAACATTCTGGGCCAGATCTGGACCCGCAATTCTGAAAGTTTGGATTCCCAAGTTTTCATTACTGCGAATGTTTTTGGCAATTTTTTTTACATGAATATTTTTAGATAAATTTTTTGTATGATAATTTTTATAACTTGGAAGTAAATTTGGGAATAATTAAAATTAATTGCAAAATCCAGTGAAAGTCACCCATGAAATAAAAATAATTGTTTGTACAGAAAGTACATGAAATTGTCTTTAAATTAAGTAGCATCAGAAGAATTATTGGTGAACTTTAAAGAGATAAGCTTAAATATTAACGCAATACTTAAATGCAGAGATCAATTTTGAGTTCTTCTGTAGTTTATTGTTGCCTATTGTATCTACTCCTCCCGACCTATTGTAATGAAGGCCCAATCAAGAGATCTCTGTAGGAGCTTGCTTAAATGCTACCCGATAAGGCAGCTTTTAAGCTAGCACAACAAATATTTTTTATTATTGCATCTCTTATTGTCAATATTCTTAATTTGGTAGTAAATATTAATCATATTGATAGAATATTTATAGAATGAAAATCTCAGATGGAAATTTAGCTTAAGAATCCATATGGAAAAAACAATGTAACTATGTGTGTGTGTGTATATATATATATATATATATATATATATATATATATATATAAGGTGTATTTTGGCACCAATAATTCTCTCAAGCATATTTGGTTAAATGATATGGACAAGTTCTATCAATTATTTTTTTATTTAATTTTTCAAATTTCAAAATTAGGTATTTTGTGTAAATTCAAAATTAGGTATTTTTTTTCAGTAAATTTGCCAAAGTTCCTATTTATTTTTATTTTATATTATTTCCCCCCCCCGAGTACTTTTGAATGTTGCTACATTTGTTTTTAAGAATTGTTCTGTGGATATTTATGCAACTGATTTTTTTTTAATTGCTGTGTTCTCACATTTGATGGAACCAATTTTAAGTCACTCTTGTTGACGTCATATATAAACAGTCAAACTGATTTTTTTTTTGAAGTGTTAAAAAAACACAAAGAAAAACAAAAAACACACACACTTCAATGCATTTCTTTATGGAAATTTTCAATTAATTTTAACATAAGCTTCTTCAACTCTTTTTTTGTGTCATGATAAATGCAATCATGAGAGTGTATAAAAATTTTGATGCTCAAGGGAGTGCCGAAAAGTTCACAGCCTAACCAAATAGGGATTCTTTCAAATTTCCATTTGGTCATTTGTTCCTATTTTGGGAGGTGGGTCAGGCTGAGAACTTTTTGACATCTTCAAAACTATAATTCACACATGATTACATATATGAAAAATATGAGATGGTATATGATATGTGAAGCCTATGAGACGGCATCAAAAAGTTTCTAGGCTGTATATGAATAACAAAATAGAAAGAAAACTCCAACATTACATATTCAATCTATTTCTGAAGATACAGGGACACTTAGCTTTAAATTTTTAAAAAAAGAAAGAAAAAAAACTATAGTTATAAAAAAACTATAAATAAACTATAAAAAACTATAGTGATAAAAAAACTATAAATAAACTATAAAAAACTATAGTGATAAAAAAACTATAAATAAACTATAAAAAACTATAGTGATAAAAAAAAAAGAAGAAAACTATAGTGGTAAAAAAAAAGAAGAAAACTATAGTGATAAAAAAAAGAAGAAAAAAAAAAAAACACACACACTTCAATATATGGCCTGCTATTGGCTGCTTCTCTTATTACAACACCCTCCACAATTTGGAATCTTTCTTTGCACTGTGTTTTACATTAAATTTTGGTGTTATCTACTATATATGAATAATCTAGAACTGAGCCCCAAGCTATTTTCTCTTTGCATCGGCAAGACATTTTAGAACAAAAAGCCAAAACATACAGGGAATCAATTCAGAGAACTGAAGATAATCTCAACAGATGTTCACGTTTCCACACTTAAAATCATTTTTCCAATAATCAATAAAATTGTATATTTTCAAATATTTTACAAAGAGTGGCATTATTTTAAATCAATATGGAGACATTTTTTTTTCCAGAAGTAATTTAAAATTTCAGACAAGCATATTTGCAGGTAAATAAATTTAAAAAAAATGTTCCTCAAGAAAGTTTCTGAATAAAAACTGGATGTTTTTTTTTCCTGTAAGGTTTTGAAGATAAACTGTTGTAGCATACCTACGGACGATAATGTGTATGTCCACATTCACATAAATACAATAGTAAATACTGTATGTTGGTCTGCAGTTGGAGATTCATTATGAAATTCACTTGATTCAATTCTGGCAGATGACTACTACTTGCCACTGGTGAATCTTATGTGCTGTTCTTGTCCTAAGTATTATCATCTATTACCAACCTTTATTTGATTATTCTATTCGGTAACCTTCCCTAGGTTACAACAATCACCCACAGTTAATAAATAAATATGAGCAATTTAAAGAAAAATCTAATCCAACATCAATTAAAAAATTAATATTTGCTGTGTTACTATAGTCCAGTGTTTCTCAAACTTTTTCACTTCAGGGTGCACTTGTAGAATAACAAACGCCGGGGCAAACTTTAAATTTTAATAAAGAAGGATTAGTAGAAAAGATAGATTAGTTAATAGAAATTTGAAAATATTAAAAGGTTAGCTTTCTCAAAGAATATTAGCAGTACAATTTTCATTTAAAGAGATTTATAAAGAATCTGCTTTTTTCTTCTTTTCCAGTGGCTGATAATGGATTTAAATCCCTTGAGGAAGGCAAAAGGGAAAGGATTATCTACTCCTTCTTGAAGATTAAGGAATTTAGCTTCCAGTTTAAAATATCAAATGACAAAGACTTGTCTTAAACATGGAAGCCATGTGCTTGGTATCTCTAGATTTAAAAAAATAAAGACTTTTTTTTAAAATATAAAGTTAATTAATCAATTACCATTTTGTTAACTTTCAATGTTCATCCTTATATGTGATAAACATAATATCATTTCTTCATCACTGCACTTAATATTTGATTTATTTTGGCCTTTAATGTTGGTAAGTGCAGAAAAGCCTAATTCACAAATATCTGATGCGTAAAATTGCAATCAAATATTCAAAGCTTTACTTGCTATTGTAGGATGTTATTCTTGAATGGAAATCCAAGATTGATCAATGGACACCTCTTTATGATCGATTTGTAAACCCCGATCAGCAGATATAGTAACCAGTTCTACTTTTGTTAAAGAATTTGGCATCCAATTTAAAATATCAAATGACAAAGACTTGTCTTAGACATGGAAGTCATGTGCTTGGTGTCTCTAGATTAACAAAAAAAAAAAAAAAAAACAAAAAAAAAAAAAACAAACAAAAAAAAAAACAAACAAAAAAAAAAACAAACAAAAAAAAAAAAAAACTTTTAAATACAGAAATAATTCATGAATTACTCTTCTGTTAACTTGAATTACACCTGGCTACCTTTCAGGGTGCATCAGTGGGCCTGGGTGAAAAACACTGCTATCGACATCATTTGAGCGAATAAAAGTTTTAATGCATTTGTTTAATAAATTTCCAATGCATTTCTTTATCAAAATTTTCAATTAATTTTAACATAAGCTTCTTCAACTCTTTTTTTGTGTCATGATAAATGCAATCATGAGAGTGTATAAAAATTTTGATGCCCAAGGGAGTGCCGAAAAGTTCACAGCCTAACCAAATAGGGATTCTTTCAAATTTCCATTTGGTCATTTGTTCCTATTTTGGGAGGTGGGTCAGGCTGAGAACTTTTTGACATCTTCAAAACTATAATTCACACATGATTACATATACGAAAAATATGAGATGGTATATGATATGTGAAGCCTATGAGACGGCATCAAAAAGTTCCTAGGCTGTATATGAATAACAAAATAGAAAGAAAACTCCAACATTACATATTCAATCTATTTCTGAAGATACAGGGACACTTAGCTTTAAATTTTAAAAAAAGAAAGAAAAAAAACTATAGTTATAAAAAAACTATAAATAAACTATAAAAAACTATAGTGATAAAAAAAGAGAAGAAAACTATAGTGATAAAAAAAGAGAAGAAAACTATAGTGATAAAAAAAGAGAAGAAAACTATAGTGATAAAAAAAAAGAGAAGAAAACTATAGTGATAAAAAAAAAGGAGAAGAAAACTATAGTGATAAAAAAAAAGAAGAAAACTATAGTGATAAAAAAAAAGAAGAAAACTATAGTGATAAAAAAAAAGAAGAAAACTATAGTGATAAAAAAAAGAAGAAAACTATAGTGATAAAAAAAGGAGAAAACTATAGTGATAAAAAAAAGAAGAAAACTATAGTGATAAAAAAAGGAGAAAACTATAGTGATAAAAAAAAGAAAACTATAGTGATAAAAAAAGAAGAAAACTATAGTGATAAAAAAAGAAGAAAACTATAGTGATAAAAAAAGAAGAAAACTATAGTGATAAAAAAAGAAGAAAACTATAGTGATAAAAAAAGAAGAAAACTATAGTGATAAAAAAAGGAGAAAACTATAGTGATAAAAAAAGAAGAAAACTATAGTGATAAAAAAAGAAGAAAACTATAGTGATAAAAAAAAGAAGAAAACTATAGTGATAAAAAAAAAAGAAGAAAACTATAGTGATAAAAAAAAAGAAGAAAACTATAGTGATAAAAAAAAGAAGAAAACTATAGTGATAAAAAAAAAGAAGAAAACTATAGTGATAAAAAAAGAAGAAAACTATAGTGATAAAAAAAAGAAGAAGAAAACTATAGTGATAAAAAAAAAGAGAAGAAAACTATAGTGATAAAAAAAAAAAGAAGAAGAAAACTATAGTGATAAAAATTAAGACAAAAGTGATAAAAACTGAATAAGGTCAACTCGGTTATGAATCTAAATACACCAGATGCCAAAAACTTAAATTTAAAGCTCGGCACCCCTTTTATCTTCACTTTTTTCAATGTATAATCATAACCAGTGTTTATTGTATTTATCCCCCCCCCCCCATTCTATATGTATAAGACTGATTCCATCAATAAAGTCATTAGCTTGAAGTTCCTTCAAGACAAAATGTGCTATGTATGAGTTTCTGGCAGTTGGCACAGAATATTGGCTTTTCCATTTAAAATGAATGAATGTTTAGCAAATGTTTTGGAAGGCTTATTTTATTTTGTAAAATACAAACTTGTATCCTTTTTGGAAGTTTGTAGCTAACACTATGTTGGAAGAGAGAGAGATAACTCCTTTATAGTAGGCAGTCATTCTGATTAGTTCTTAGGTGAAGTGGACCAGCCTGTACTGCTTTCTGGCAAAACTGCAGAGAGAACTGACTCTTGACACTATTTTACATGGGTTTATATTGAAGTTTGAAAGTAGTCAGGAAGTGCAGTAGGATTGTCCTTTGCTTTTGTACTGGGTTTTTGATCTTTTGTTTCACTTATCCAAGTATTGAATTTCAGAAGTGAATTTAGCTGATTGCCCTCTCCTTAAGAATGTTGGTATTAATTTTAATGATCTGTTAAGGGGATGATAAGTAGGTGATATCTAAAATATATTTTCATTTTATTTATTAAATTTACCCTACGAGAAATCTTATTAAAAGAAAATATGCATTCTCTGGCAGGATTGGATTGAGTGCCACTGGGCAGAGGGAAACTGCCATTACATCCGATGTGCCTTAACCTTCTCGGCCATGGAGCAGCCTCACTGATCAAGCTTGCTGAAGAGTGCATAGTTTTCTTTAATATAATTTCTCAAATACTCAGGCCAGTAGAATAAAATAAATAAATATACTATTTAATAAATAAATGCAGTGTCTACTTCAAATATGTGTGTCCACTAAAAATCTGTCGGATTAATAAATAAATAGTTTGCTTTTTTAAAAGCAAGTTTCAAACTTTGTTTGATTGGCAAGGCTACTCTATGGCTGAGACTGTTAAGGTACATCACATCTTACAGCTGTTTCCCTCTGCCCAGAATCCTACCAGAGAGCGTATATTTTTCTTTATTAAGATTTCTCAAATATTCAGGCTGGTAGACAAAAATATACTGTTTAATAAATGGAGTTTCTATATAAATATGAATATCTAGTAAAAAAAAAAAAAAAAAAAAAAAAAATGTTTAAAGTGATAAAAATCTGTCAGATTGATAAATAAATCCATTACCATATATATATATATATATATATATATATATCACACACATTGAGTGCTGGTGTTAATAAAATAGTGCTCAATGTAAAATAACAGAGCAATAAATTATATGATTTGTATAAATTTCTCAGCACATGATTGCGTTGTGCATGAAGCTCAGAATTGTGCTACCAGTGAGACAAGAAAAGAAAAATGTATATTTATTTTATATATATATATATATAATTAGAAGCAAGGGTCCACATGTGCTTCTTATAGTATGTAAAATAGATAGGTTAGTTAATAAATCAAGGACAAACGAAAGGATACCAATATAATCAGTATGAAAAATATTTATTAAATATTAATTATTAACTATATGACAGAAATGAAGCATGGAAAGAAAAGAAAACTTTTATATCTGTCTATATTTCTGAGATGAGGTATTATGTACACTATTTATATTATTTAGACTATTGTCCTCATCTTTGTTGCCATATTTATCAGATTGTTTCGGCTGTTGTACGCTCTGGCCGTCTTCAGGTTTTTGGAATGTCAAACTGAACCCCTTATTTCGCTCACTGGGGTAGACTGTTCTAGTTCCACATGCCATGTCTAATGTATGTCAGTTATCAGTTATCTCCTGTTAATTCCCCTCTCCAAGTTCTACACTGCCTGAACCATGGATTGAACTCACATTTTTCTTTCTGTGCTTCATTTCTGTCATATAGTTAATTATTAATATTTATTAAATATTTTTCATACTGATTATATTGGTACTCTTTCATTTGTCCTTGTTTTATTAACTAACCCATCTATTTTTCATATATATATATATATATATATATATATATATATATAGTTTACGAAAAACTAGGTAATCCGTATGGGTAGACCCAATGAGGATAAAAGAGCTCAATGTAAATCAGAGCTAATAATTTAAATAAAAACAGACTACTTTAAGGTTCCATATAATAAATTATTTCACCACAGCCCTTTTAAAGGACAGCGGATCATCAGATTGCAACCTTTGGAAATAAAATCTGATGATCCGCTGTATATATATATATGAGAGACAGAGAGAGAGATATTGATGGAAATTTCTATCATCTGCAGTTGAGACCTTGAACTAAAAAAAGTGAAAAATCCTGTAACCCACAGTTAACAGGTTATGATGGAATGCCGAGAATAACAGTAAAAAAAAAAAAACCCTGTATGATTGCATTTGAAAATAAGCAAAATCTTTTTTAATTTTAATGGAACAGAATTAAAAAAAAATTTTAATTTTTAAAAAAATGTTTAAAAAAAATTTGTGTGAATCAAAAAAAAAAAGAGAAAAAAACAAAGAAAAGACACCTGGAATCTTACCTTTGAAAAGTCCTTTAATTCCTCCCATTTTCTTGACCATCTGGGCAAACTTCTTGTATTGTTGCAACAGCTCACTAACTTCTCGTACAGAAACACCAGCACCCCGAGCAACCCTTTGGCAACGAGATGGTTGTCTTGCAAAAAGCCTTTCACCTTCCAAGCTGTCCAACTCTGTCAGCAGAAAATATATATCCTTTAAGGAAACTTTACAAAAATTCTCCAAAAGCTAAATGACACCATCAAGTCACAAACAATTACTGCTTTGGTACTAGTTTAAACTGGGTAAAAAGGTCAACACTTAGATCAAGGACTTCTATGTGCTGCGTCCCTTCAAGATGTAGGTGACCACAACTTCCTATCTTTCGTAGCTATTAGTATCATTTGTCTTTTTTACCATCATTCCCAATTCCTGTTCTGTCATCCATTCGCACAAGCTCATCAGGTAAGTGACCCACTTCATCTGTGAACAGATTGTCCAGCATTCACTGCCAAATAGGAGATTAGATAGCAGTCCATTTTTCTTAAGATTTCCTTGTTGCTCACATGCTCTGTCCATGGTATTCACCAGCATCCTTCTGCAAAAACCACGCACCTATTCCTTTCAGTTTTCTCTTCATCTGTGAAGAAATTGTCCAGCATTAACCGCCAGAATGAAGGATTGATATTACATAGCAGTTAAAAAATATTTTTTCTGTTTCTCAGGACATTTGTTGAAAGAACCACATCTGTCACTTCAAGTCTCTTCTTCATCTGTGAAGAGATTGTCCGGCATTCACTGCCATATAAGAGATTAGATATTACATAACAGGCCAGGATGCTTTTCTTTGTTTCTCAGGACATTCATCAGTAGAACCACATCTCTGTTGATTCAAGTCTCTTCTTCATCTCTGAAGAGATTGTCTAGCATTCACTGCCATATAAGAGATTAGATATTACATAACAGGCCAGGATGCTTTTCTTTGTTTCTCAGGACATTCATCAGTAGAACCACATCTCTGTTGATTCAAGTCTCTTCTTCATCTGTGAAGAGATTGTCCAGCATTCACTGCCATTTAAGAGATTAGATATTACATAACAGGCCAGGATGCTTTTCTTTGTTTCTCAGGACATTCATCAGTAGAACCACATCTCTGTTGATTCAAGTCTCTTCTTCATCTGTGAAGAGATTGTCCAGCATTCACTGCCATATAAGAGATTAGATATTACATAACAGGCCAGGATGCTTTTCTTTGTTTCTCAGGACATTCATCAGTAGAACCACATCTCTGTTGATTCAAGTCTCTTCTTCATCTGTGAAGAGATTGTCCAGCATTCACTGCCATATAAGAGATTAGATATTACATAACAGGCCAGGATGCTTTTCTTTGTTTCTCAGGACATTCATCAGTAGAACCACATCTCTGTTGATTCAAGTCTCTTCTTCATCTCTGAAGAGATTGTCCAGCATTCACTGCCATATAAGAGATTAGATATTACATAACAGGCCAGGATGCTTTTCTTTGTTTCCAAGGACATTCATCAGTAGAACCATGTGCTGTCACTTCAAGTCTCTTCTACATCTGTCAAGAGATTATCCATTGCCATATATAGCTTACAGCCATATCATGTTGAAACTCTAGTTCTCGTATTATTACTGGTTAAGCAGCCTGGTCAGTACCTACATGAATGACCACTTGGAAATACCAGATTCTGCAAGCTTGGATGTGTGGGTGGTGTAATGGATAACTGTTTGGATTGAGAAATTGGAGAGCAAAGTTCAAATTCCAGTCAGGTTCATTATATTCACTTTATGCGCAAATACCATTGGGAAAGGTATGAATCCATCTCTTCTTTCCTAGCTATGAGATAAATAGGACTTTTATAAGAAAATCATAATTCTAAAAAAAAAATTACAATCCCAAAATATGTTCTAAAATAAAAATAACCTGCAAAAGCTGTAGTAAAAAAAAAAAAAAAAAAAAAAAAAACCAATAAAACAGATCAATCCATGTCATAACATTGGATATATATTTTAATATTTTCTGTTTATATGTTATTTTTATAGATACAAATATTTAAGTAAATGCTCTGTTTATAATAAGCAGTATTAACTACACTTACTTTGCTAACCAGACACTTCCTCTGTAGCTAAATGGTATAGCATGTCAGGCTATACGACGGTTCTGTGTAGGATACAGTTTTGATCTCTGTCTGAGGACATATTTTTTCTATGAAATTTCTCGGACATTCAGGCCGGTAAATGTAGTTAATACTGTTTATTACAAACAGAGCATTTACTTAAATATCCGTATCTATAAATATAATGTATAACCAGAAAAATATTAAAATAACTGTCGGACTTAGTGTGTGTGTGTGCACACACACACACACAAAAGTAGTAATCCATTGGTATATAATCCAAGGTTATCTTAACTGTCTTTCTGAACCAGAAACTCACTTCTCCTACCATGACATTGGAGTTGATTTAAATTTCTGTCTAAATTCATTTGCAACTTCCTTTTTTATTCTTCTTTCTCTATTTCTTTTTCTTCTTTGTTTATTCTTTAAATGTTTAAATTTTAAGCCCCTATTTTATTTTTTTTATTTCTTCACAGCTCTGAAGTTCCCAAGGCCTACAAGTCTTGGGGACTGGGATACGTATTCAAATGAGGTCATTTTGGATTTCTATTCTATGTAATATATACAAGTACTCTTTCTTTTTTTAAAAATATTTTTCTTAGCTTGACAGAACTTCTGTGTCACATTTTCAGCAACTACATTACCCAGTTAAACTTTTGATTTGGATCTCTCCAGTATATTCTTCTATATGTGCTGTGTCAACTCAGAATGTAAGCGAATATAGCTCTCCACAACTTCCTGTCCAGTATATAGCTTACTAATTGGGCTGTCTTTCGTTGGTAAAAGACAGCCCAATTAGTAAGCTATATACTGGACAGGAAGTTGTGGAGAGCTATATTCGCCAACGTTCCGAGTTGACACAGCACATAAAGAAGAATATACTGGAGAGATCCAAATCAAAAGTTTAACTGGGTAATTTAGTTGCTGAAAATGTGACACAGAAGTTTCACCATGCATCCTGCAGTTCTACAGTAAATAGTTTGTCCTTTCTTCTCACTTTCCTTTACTACATTGTCTGAAGAGTTCTTTCAGTGTTCCTTTTTCATCTGCCATCAACTGTTTCTTTCCAGTGTCCATTTTGTTCCCATTTTCTTTAAAAATTCCTTATTGCACATATGCTCCATTTGTGGTATTCTCAGCATTCTCCTGTAGAATCACATCTCTGATGCCTAGAATCTCGTCTTCATCTGTGAGGAAACTGTCCAGCATTGCTACATAGAGGGATTGATATTACACTGCAGTTCAACACGCTTTTCTTTACTTCTAACTAAAATTCTTTTCTTTCTTATAATTAGAACTAAATCTTTTACTTTGAGAGTGAGCCAGTTAGACTGTCAGCATCAACAGATTTTATACTGATGGTTCTTTTCTGTCTTTTTTTTTTGTTGTTGTTTTTGAAAACTAAAAAAGAACCCTTCAGATTTCATAAAGATCTTCACTAAAAATAAGAAAGCAAACTAATAACCAACTCGTATCAAAAACTGAACACAAAATAATTTGTATTAGAAACCAGCCTCTTATGGGAAATAAGAGATATAATTATCTGCCCTTGGTAGATTAAGGTTAGCCAATCAGCTTACAGTTGCTGATTGGTGCACTTTTCTACCTTTCTTTTTTTGAAGAACACTCACTCTTGGTAAGACCTACAAAATGAACACTTGCAGAACCAGCCAGCTCTACAGCATTATCATCACAGAGTCTGTAAATGGAGAAAACATTGAATCTTCTTCAGCAGATAAGTTTGGTTGCAGACACCATCAAGTTTGCAAGGACTTATTTGTGATATTGTTTAATACGACTTGTATAAATCAGAGGTCTTTATTTATTATGTCAACATCCACCATGTGGAAATCTTATGTGGGGCCCACTTCAATTCCCCATAATCTCTAACAAGGGATTAAAAAGAAAAGAAAAAAAAATTTCACCAACTAACCTGTACACAAAACTATCAGTGAGCCAGATATAACATCAAGCTATACCCAAAACCACCGCAATTCAAAATCTTTATCTGGCCTTAAATAAATCAATAGTGGTTCAAGGTCTGTTAAAATGAAACAAAACCTGATGGATATAAAAGAGATGCTGAAAAGATATCAGCCTGATCCACTTCCCAGAAATCTGACCGAGCATAAGAATTTCTTTTTTGAATCCTTTCAAGCTGAGACGAAGAAGTTTTTATTCAGCACCTCCTTGGATATAGTACAGAAAAGTTTTAGAATATCTTTTATTATAGTCATTCACTCATTATAAATGTTAAATAAATAACATAAAAGTAAATAAATAAAAACAATGTAATTTAAAAAAGAAAATTAAATATGCATATACACAGGAAGAACTATTTTGTAAAACAATATCTAAAGACCGACCCGGTCATACTCACCCTGATCATTCATGCTGTCCATAATGGTCATGAGTTTCTTCAAACGAGCCATAGATTCCTGTTCACTACCTTTGCTCATAAAATCGCTTCCAAAACCAGGGATCATACCCTACAAAATAAACCCAAACGAAAATTGATATATAAATTATTATATATAAAAATATATAAACTATTATATATAAAAATTACTATTTACACTTTTTATACCTGGACTATTGTCCTATTTATATTCAAACTACTATCTGAATATAAATAGTGTAAATAATGATAACTCCTCCCACCCCAAAAATTCAGACAGAAAATAAAAAAAATTATACAGGGTGAGGCAAAAGTCATGTATCCCTGGGGGATAATTTATTAAAAGTATAATTACACATGAAAATTTTAGTTATTTAATTCTGATATGTGCTGTTCAAAATGTCTTCCTTTTTTTTTTCAAAACACATTTCAAATCTGTGCCTGCATGATTCATTAACACATCAGAGTTTCCTCTGTAATTTCACTGCATTCATGTTTAATTCTTTAAGTTCCCCAATATTTCTTGGGCTTGTCTGACAAACAACTGATTTCAAATGGCCCTATGAAAAAAAAAAAAAAAAAAAAAAAAAAATCAAAGGGTATGAGGTCTAGTGGCCTCTTAACAGGACCTATCAATACAAATTAGACATTTCAAACATGATTAATTAACCCCTATGGTGCGCAACTTTTGTCTCATCATGTATATAAAAATAGGTAGGATTCAACCCCCCCACCACCACCACACACCTCAAATTAAACGGTCCCTAAAGAATAAGGAAGCTTTTTATTCTTAGTTTTCATTTTATTGATACAAAACCTGAAGGGAATAAACAAATCTTTTTGGTTTGGTTTGTTTTACAGCTTATAAACCTTAATGGGTTATTTAATGCTGACAAAATTTGCTGCTAACATTTCTTTTCTTCAAAAATGTATGGCCGCTAACATTTATTTTCTTCAAAAATGTATGGCCGCTAACATTTATTTTCTTCAAAAATGTATGGCTGCTAACATTTATTTTCTTCAAAAATGTATGGCCGCTAACATTTATTTTCTTCAAAAATGTATGGCCGCTAACATTTCTTTTCTTCAAAAATGTATTGCAGGTATTAAAACCTATTTTTTACACTTTCATAGTGTTTTGACTCCAGTTTGGGGTTAACTATTTTTCCATAGTTGGGACCCTAACAGGTGCTACCACCCTGGCTCAGGGTGGACCTGGGAACACCATCAATTAAGAGGTGGTTCCACGCTCCTCGAAGCTTCCTGATCAGAGACCTTGCTGTTGGATGTAGTTTTACCCAGGATGTTTTCTTTTTGCGGGGAGGAAAAGGCAGGTAAGGGGCTTTAATTTTAATTGAACCCGAGTGCATGGCGTTCTATTTCTCTTTCTTGTCCCCCACCAATTTTGGAGAGTCAAAAGAAAATTTCATTAAAGCTCAAGGGAAAAAATAAAAATGTTTTTTTTATTCTTACCATAATTTGTCCGAATGGTCCCATTTTCATGATGTTTTGGAACTGCTCATACATGTCTCGCAATGTAAACTGACCTGGACGAGAAGGAAAGAAAATTCTACATTGAAGACAAGGAGAAAAAAGCCCCCACTTCAAATACTGCAGTTTCAATGCAATAACAAAAAAATCATTTTAAACACTGAAACTTTCAATTTCTTTTCTTCTTTCTTTTTTTTAAAAATTACTAAAACAAAAAACAGATTTGATTTGAGGATTACCATAGGTACACGTTTATAAGCTTACTTCAGTGTGACCCTGGAAATTTTTTTGTGGAAAATCTGATTTTTTTCATATAACTCCTGCCAGCTTCTGATCAATTCTAGTAGGCCTACCATTGGCAAATACTGTAATAAAAGAACTATTTTCTTTTTTTGTAATGTATATATTCCTGTATAGTTAATACATGTTCAGTAAAAAAAGTATTTCCTTTGGTGTATTGTAAATAACTTCTTCCTGTAGCATGAACTGCAATACTTTGTGTATAATTTATATATGAATAGTGGAGTACGCTTTTATAATGCTTCTCAATTTTGTTGATTCTTATTGATAATATTATCATATACTCCTTACTTTTCTATAAACTGTGATCTTCAAAAATTTAAATGCAATATCAATTGTTATCTTCTGTCTTTGTGAATGCTGCCCCCCCCCACTTTCTCTTCAATAACATTTTTTTCACTTTCAGTAATCCCTTGCAGCTTAGTGGCTTTATGACACTTCTCGCCAGTTGGTCCTTGATCAATTCCTGCCCCTGGTCGTCGAAGTGGCCATCCCAGTCTGTGCTCTGCTCTGCAATGTTGTCCTTTTTGATCATGGAGCAAGCAAATACTGAGTTGTCAGCAATTGGAGTGTTGGTTCAAACCACAGTGAGGCTATGTCACAAGGAAAAAAAATGAACAATGTCCTTTACAGACAAAATAAAAGAAGACAGGAAATTCTTTGGGTCAATTTTCTATGTGGCATATATCGTTCTTTGTACAGAAAAATTAACCCTTCCCAATTTGAATTGTATTATGACACTTTGCTCATTTTAGCTAAATCTGGAACAAGGATGAAGTTGGTAGTTCTCTTTGCAGCAAGTCACATGGGCTTCGACAGCATGTTCATTTTTCATCATCAGCTTCTCAAAAGCAACTCTGTCTTGGTCACTTCAGTGCTCTGCTTATATTGACTCTTACCCAAGACTGGCATGAGGGCTGATGTGTTTGGGGACTCGGGGTCCCCGTCTTCTAACAAGAGTTCTTTGTTGCCTGGCTTTGGAAAATTTAATTATCTCTCCATATTTGGGAGATCCCTTTTTCTATGGGCAGTGGTCGCAGGTACTGATCCACCCATATATCCCTTATTTAAGTCTCACACCTCCCAATGGGTGTAAGCAATTCTTCCATCTCTCTTGGTATCTAATCTAAGCCTTTTACCTTGGTTGTCATTTTGACAAATCCAATTTTTAAACTTCATAGGTGAAAGAGTTGGGCTTAACCTCTGGTCATTAATCATAATTATCACTAATTTTTGTCAGCACATTTTTTACCAGTTTGGGATCAGAAATTTACCAGCTGTTTCCTCTGACAGCTATCTCCATATCTTGTTAACTCAATTGCACTCATGAACCCTAGGCTGAGTCTTTACATAAAGAAATTCTATTTCTTGAGTCATTTACAATTTTCACTTTGATAGTTGGAATAAATCAGTTTTGCAATTCTGACTTGTTTTAAAAAATTACCAAATATTATCTTCTCAATCGACTTTCTTTTCCAGCTGGTCCCTAGGAGATGTTTTCATAACTTCCATTTTAAGGCAGCTCTTCTCTTTGGTAATATCTTTCCCCAAAACAACAAAGTCACTTTCTTCAAGCCGTTTCTGCTTAAAAAACAGACTTTCAAAAATAAAAGCAATTTCATCTCTTCTCTTAGTTTATCATTCTATTCTTTAACCCTTCCATGCTGTTTCAAGTTATATTTTAACTTAACCCTTTTTCGT
Source organism: Acanthosepion esculentum (assembly GCA_964036315.1). NCBI lineage: Eukaryota > Metazoa > Mollusca > Cephalopoda > Sepiida > Sepiidae > Acanthosepion > Acanthosepion esculentum. The sequence goes on from OZ038507.1 coordinate 78,164,567, forward strand.
TTTGTTCCAACCTCATATTCCAACAATATATATATATATATATATATATATATATATATATATATATATAGATAGATAGATAGATAGATAAGGCACGGTGGAGTAATGGATAACGGCTTGGATTGAGGAATCGGAGAGCCGAGTTCGAATTCCATTCGAATCCATTACATTCACTTATGGGAAAGGTGCGAATCCTCTTGTCTCTGCAGCTATGAGTAAATAGCAGGACAGACTGGGTTCTATAGCCTTGGATGGCAACTGGTCTAGAAGGACAACTCTGAATTCAAAACCAGCGGAGGGTCATTTGGGGACCCTGTGGCACATAGTGCACCAAGTCTCTGTATTCAGCCCTTCAAAAAGTCTGGATGGTTCTGCACAAAACCTTCACCACTTATCAAATCTCACTGTGCTGGTGCCGGGCTGTCATTTTCCTAGGAACTGATCTGCTTGACCCTCATATGTCGAATTCGACAGGAGAGTCGAGGGTATATATATATATGTGTTATAATATTTAAAATCATCACTTGATAAGACACTGGAGGTGTTGAAACAAAATGGCTATTTTTGTAGTGATTTTATAACATATTTATGTTATAATATTTAAATAAATAATTATATATATATATATATATATATATATATATATATATATATATGGAGAGAAA
>OZ038507.1:78170231-78192731 GCA_964036315.1 Acanthosepion esculentum
GACTTTAAATGGTTCAAAATCATCAATATGTTCTCCAGTACCAATAAAAATCACAGGACTCTTTGTGGCAGCCACACTGAAGAACAATTAAAATATTTTGTTCATTAGAAAACAAATAACTAATTTCAAAAGTAGTTTTAAAAGAATATTTGAAAACAAATGAAAAATATTTAAAAAAAAAAAAAATGTCTAACCAAAATTAGTATTGGGAGTCACCTTCCTTTGATTAATTTTGAATCACCTGGATGTTTGTTCTACATGCCAATGTGGAACCAGACCAGTCCAGGGAGTACATTAAGGAACGATTTACATGGTCATTTTAATTGTTTACTTTGTTTGCAAAGATTACATGTGATGAGGGCTGAAGAATGAATTGCCTGAAATGTTGGGAGTTATTTTCTTCTTCCTGTTTAGTAGATTCTTTAAAGAAAAGTATTGAAGAAGGCACAGTGGAGTAATGGATAGTGGCTCAGATTGAGGAATCGGTGAGCTGAGTTCAAATTCCAGTCGAATCCATTACATTCACTTACATGCTAATACCCTTGAGAAAGGTATGAATCCTCTTCTTTTCCCCCCAGCTATGGGTAAATAGCAGGACAGACCAGGTTCTATAGCCTTGGATGGCAAATGGTCTGCTGCAGAAAGAAATAGCAACCTACTACGGGAAAAAAATCTGCCTCGTCAGTCATGTATCGAAAGATACATGATTGCCTAAGCGTGTATCACATATACTGACTGACTGAACTGAACACCTGACATTGTACTCTAAACACAAAATCTAATAATATTTAACAATTATTCAACAAAACAATAATTAATAATCAGAGATTGTTAATTAGTCTTTGTCTTAAATCTAAAAATCCTTCATGATAAAGTTGTTTTTAAAAGATTTTTTGAAAGGAAAAAAAAAGTGTTATATTTTTAGTATTTAGAACTGAAATTAGAAAAAAAAAAAAAAAATAGAAAAGGAATGAGTTTAAATTTAAAGTTAAAAAAATGTTAACTGTTTCATGATTGATTTTTTGATTTTATGGTTTATCACACCAATGCAGGTTATTTAAAGGCAGAAAATATTTTTTAAGTTGGCGGGGATAATAATGATTTACTGATACACGCCTTACTAATTAACCCATAGTGGGAGGGATAAGAGGTGGATTCATATATTTTCCCCGAGGGTATTTGCATATAAGTGAATATAACGAACCCAATTGGAATTTGAATTCAACTCTCCAATTTACAATTCGGAATAGTTATCCATACATAATACCACCCACACACAGTCACCTATCTAGATACTGACCAGGCTCTATGTTGCTTAACTTTGGCAAACATAAGAGAACCAGTGTTTCAATATGATATGATTGTAACCCATAAATATTTTCAGGCAAACAAACATATAAACATTATGTACGAGATAAAAAGGAGCTTTAAAAAAAAAAAAGAAAAAAAAAAAGAAAAAAAAGGAAAAAAAAAAAGGAAAAAAAAAAGGAAAAAAAAAGGGAAAAAAAAAAGGGGAAAAAAAAAAGGAAAAAAAAAAGGAAAAAAAAAAGGAAAAAAAAAAGGAAAAAAAAAAGGAAAAAAGAAAATGTTTTTATTTTAACAATTTTTCATGGCTGAATTTTTTTATCCCTCTTTACCAATTAACCTGTTTGTATTCTTGTATTATTTCAAACTACTGTTCTCATCTTGGCTGCTATGGATGTTGTTATAGACCAGGGGTGGGCAAACTGCGGCCCGCCAAACGATTTCGTGCGGCCCGCTTTAAAATGTTATTAAAACTATATTTTTCCTCTAAAAGCCCTTTATTTTGCCAATTTTAAATATCAATTATTTTCGTTTATATATACTATGCGGCCCAGTAAAACTATAAATTTTTAGAATGCGGCCCTTGTACTAAAAAGTTTGCCCACCCCTGTTATAGACAATGTTTTGACCAAGTACTCTCTGGTCATCATTAGTTATCTCCCATTGATTGGCTGATATGGGATATCTGTTGATACTGTGATATTTCGTCCCAGTGATTACAGTTATTTGTCCTGCTGAATTAGTGTTTCACTACCAGATCCAAGGATTGAACTCATTACCACTATGAGACTGATAGTTTGTACGAATACAAGAATATTGAGACTTACTCCTCTCAGAAATGAAATACTAGCCTGTTTGTGCAGAACTACTTTCTGTGTCCTGATTGTATTTGCAATGAAGCATAAATACATGTTTTTTTTTAAGCAAGAAATAGTTATGCACAACTTACGCACTGAGGGCTCCTCCACCTTTTGCATGACCATCAAGCTTCGTAATGATAACAGAGCCGATATCTACTTTTTCTTTGAAGGCACGTGCCTAAAAAAAAAAAAAAAAAAAAAAAAAAAAATTACAATAAGTCAACATTATTTTGCATTAATGTTTAAAATTTGTTTCGCCTCTTAATTCTCATAACAAAAATAAGGAATCATGCAGTAAGAGTTTTGTATACTTTTTTTTAAAGTTGCCCCAATTTCTAAGATGAAACATTTCCATTATTCATTTTTGACTAGTTTTTCTTTCATCTTGTTGCCACTGAGGTGGCTAAAATTCTATGACTGTAAAAGAAGCAGGCAGAATTGGAAATAGAAAAGTAGCCTCTGATGAGATTTGAATTCATATTTGTTGTATCCTTCAGAGGTTACAAACAAAGTGTGGTACTCGAGTGAAAGAACAGCAACACGCGCATAGGTGAAAGAAAGAGAAGTTTATTGTAAAAGAGAATATACTACTGAAAGACAGGGAATCGGGTGGCAGGCTAGTAATTCCTGAAGCAAGCCCCCAGGTATATCCTATGCTCTCTATATAAAGCTACTGATATGTCAGTTCACACAGGCGATAGGGAGTGTGGGACATTCCATCACAACAATATTCACCCCCTTGGGAGTTCATCTAACATGTGGAACACCTTTATGTAACAAAATACAACAGGATCATTTGGGTGCAATTGGATAGGGACTGAGAAAAAGGGGTCTGATTGGCTATTGGCAAACAGAATCTGTCAAGGAAGATCCTGATTGGTTGTTTGGCCTCATACAACTTTGCCAGTGCCTTTGGGAAACAAGAAAAGAAATTAAATTTTCTAAGTAAAGAAAAGGAAAAATCTAGTTTAATTTGGCAGATCAGCCCTGAACAGTGAACAGAGAGAAAGCTAGTTGGCAACTGATGTGCTTCAGTTATTTGATTAAAGAGTAACAGTCATAGCAGGAGAAGCAAGAAAAGACATGAAGCAGGAACCTAATATGTTTACCATCTATATGTTATTGCCATACTTTGTCAGCCATCTTATATTTTGGAAAAGGAATCACTTTCAAAGTGAAATAAGCATAAAATAATGCTTCTGCTCCTGACAAGGTTTTTCCACAATTTTTTTTTTATTTAGTTGCATTTATGCCATATCAATTTGGCCACGGACCCCAGTCAGCAGACAAATCTTATTGAGCAAAATTCATTTTAGATCTAAAGGGAGGCAACTCCATTATTTATGCTGCTTATGTTCACGGGATATAAAATTGACAGAGCAACAATAAAAAGACAAATTTCTGGCCAATTTTCTGAGATGGCAAATTATCTTTAACTTATTGAACTCATGGAAATTTCAACTAAGATTATCCATTAGCTCACACCATTGCTCTTCTCTCTCCCTTTCTTTATATCCCTTCCAATACAACTAAAATTATCCATTATCTCATACCTATGCACAATTCTCACTCTTTAACTGTATCTTCTCATTCTCTCCTTATCCCTTCCAATACAACTAAGATTATCCATTATCTCTTGCTTCTGTCTTCTCTCACTTTTTCTCTACTTTCACATTCACTCTCTTATCCCACTAGCTGGACCCATCACTTGTGCTGACAATTAAAATTACCTATTATCTCATGCCTATGTTTTTATCATTCACTCTCTGCCAGTATCTTCTAATTCTTTCCCTTATCCCTTCTAATTTGCCACTGGCCATCCATATTTTTATATAAATGTTATATAATCATGGATTAGTGTTATTTATATAAAAAGAATAAGGAATGTGCAAATATTTTCAACTGGAACCTCTCATATCATTTTTTTTGCTTAGTCTCGTTATAAAGAAGTTTAATGTATTACAATGTTTGTGCATTTCACTCTTGGTCTCCAGATATCCAGCCACCAAACCTAGCTATGTCCTTCATCTATGTCCTTTTCTCTATCTGCATGTATATATTTTTTTCATTCTCACATTTTTTTTTGTTTTTTCCAGAATAATATATCTCCATTAATTGAATAAAGTTTTTGGTTTTAAATTTCCCAACCATGATGCACCTGAAGAAGTTTAGAGGTCACAATAGCCAAATTGTAACTATGACCACCAAGATTAGAATATCAGAGAGGGGGGGGGGAATGGAATATAAATTAATCAAAAGTTAATTAAATTTAAATGTTTGGCATTTAACATATTTTGCATATTATTATCACATTAATGTACACAATTCTGCTTAAGTTCTTAAATTAAAAATTTAGAGTAATATCGATGGCCTAAAATACATTTTGAATACTTAATAGGATCAATTAGTTAAAGGCAAAATGCTTTCATGTCTAAACTCGGAGTTTTAAACTAAAAAATGAAAGAATATGAGAGAACAATTTGTTTCAAGTTCAAATAACACAGTACAGGTTGAATATCTCAAATTCCAAAATACAAAAACCTCCAGAATCCAAAAGTTTTTCAGGTGCTAATATGACTTGCCACAAATTGAAAATTACAAATAGCAACATGGCTACCTGTAGCATGAATATTTCATTGAAGTGTTACAAATAAAATGCTGACCTTTTTTCAGTTTACATTATATTTAATGAACAGTAATCAGAATTCATGTTTCATTTTTATACAAATACTGTAACTGTAATATTTTAATCAAACATGGCATCATTGGTAGAGACTGATAGCTTACTGAATTTTCCTTCTCACACCCACAGTGACATAATCGATGATGTACCCACTCCCTCTAATTTCTCACAACTGATGTAGAAGTAGTGTTTGGTGTTGTACTGATATTTTTTGTAAGTAGTGATCATGTTTTTTTGTACACATACAGAAAGTACAAAACATTATTTTTATATGAAATAATTTCATCACTGTGCGAGCATTACATGACTAACGTTATTACCTGTATCTGTATGTACACAATTTATTAAATTTTATATAAAATTACATTCAAGGTATATATTTATATAAAACTACCTTCAGTAGCTGTGTTATGAAATGTAAAGGGATATTGTGTTTATGCTTGGGTTCCATTCCCAAGCTGCCCCATTTTATACATGCTATATCCAAATTAAATAGCCTGTATTCCAAAATCTCAAAACATCTGAATACCAAATTGCTTCTGGTCCCACAAATTTTGGATAAAGGATTCTTAACCTGAATATACAATGTTGAAAAAAAAAAAAAATTTTTTTTTTTCTTCAAATATTTAATACAGTACTTATTGGATAAGAAAAGGTAAAATATTTTGTTTAAAGATTAGAGCAAGAACTATGATGACAAGCCATCAAAACAAAGATGGTGGAGAGACTTTGATCGGAATGGTTGATAAGATTAAAAATTGTTGTGCTCTACTTAAACATCAATATTTTCATGACCAAAACTGTCATGGAGAAAAACAGACACTTGTAACACAGGATACATGTTCAAGTCTTTTTGGATTTAATAGCAGAGCCACATTTCTTGTCTCCACCAATCCAGAATTTCACATTTAGGATCTGCTATGCAACACACACAGTCAACTCATCGTCATTCTTTTCTGTTAGGAAGAAATTCCACTTAACTTCTTCCTGAGAACTGTTATGTTGTAGAACAGACACCTGAGAGAATGCTTTGACATCTTCAAGTCTAGAGTCAATTGTTATCTACCATACATATCATTATTATATGCAAATTTTACTCCTTCCTTATACACCTTTACCATAAAATTATGTAGTAACCCTCTACTTTGAATGGCTATTGAGTGAATATTAGTATTAAAACAATTATTTCCAATTTTGTGTTGATTTTTTTTAAACACTGTTTTAGTTGCTCTCATGGTGAAAGAATTTACCAACCCAGAGAGTTGTGATGAAAAGTCATAATAATAAAAAGAAAAAAAAAATACTAAAAAAATAACATTAATAATGAAAATTATTAATGCGGTGTTGTGATATAAATTGATAGTAATAAAACTAGTAAAAAAATAACTGTAATAATAAAGTGTTACAGAATGCAAAAGCCAGAGCCAGAATGGTCAGCAATTTGGCTGGAGTGCCGTGTTGGCAGGGTATTCTGAGTGATGGATTGCCTTTGTCTGGGTTTTGGATACAAGTCCAAAATGGGGTGAATTCAAAAGAGGGTCACAAGAATTCTGAAGTGTCAATACGCCTCCCACGCCCAGATTAGCAATTGGCTAAGACCATCCGCAAAGGGATGCGGAGCCAATGTGCGACATGTGCTCCCGTGACATCATTCCTCCTACAGCCTCTTAGAATCCAAGCTGCCACAATTAAAACAAATAACAAAGAAATGGTCCTTTTCGTTGATCCAGAGACAACACAAAGTGCAACATATCACAATTAAATAGGGTAGAAAGAGCAATAAAATAATTGTACATTTTAAACAACTTTTGAAAGGAGCAAAAAAAAAAAAAAAAAAAAAAAAAAAATCACTAACCTGGGATTCACAAGCCTGACCAATGGAAGCATCCATCACAAAGACAACATTATTAGGATGCTGGAAAAAAAAAAAAAAAAAAAAAAAAAAAAATCAATACTGTAAATGGAAGACAATGTTTAATTTTCAATTCTTATAATTTTTCTATCTTCAAAAATTACTTTTCCCTCTTTGATAAAATAAAGAACAAATAGAAAACACTTATCAAATTTTTAACATGTTTCACTTTTATTAAAGCTTTATCAGAGAATGAGAAAGAGAAAAAGAATAAAGAAATTCTGGTATTTTTTTACTTTCGTGTTGTTTGATTTTCATTGTTTAATCATGTTTCACATGCATTCAACTTGTTTAACAAACATTAGTGAGAGACGCCGTGTCCATTTGAAATCTCAAGAAATTAACAGATTCTAAACCTAACTGAAAAACCTTAAATATTGCTTTAAATAAGTGTATAATAATTCAAGTTTGTCTATGTGGCTTTCAGATGATCATGTATATTCATATGCGTATGTCTTGTCAACATTATGTTTGTTGGTTGGTCTTTTGTATGTGGATTTGGGAATGTTTTTACATACATACTGTTTATTTTAGATAAATATATGTTAGATTCTTTAAGAATCGATTCAATAAAGGTTGGTGATGTAATATGCTTCTGATGTGTGTTTATAGTTGGTATTTTTCCCCTCTTTACAATTTATAGTGATAATTGAAAAACCTATCCTATTTTTGTTTTTTCTAAATCTGTTAATTTAGTAGAAACACGAGTACAGGCCTACTCTGAATGCCTAGAAAAATTGTTGACCACTGAACAAATATTTTGAAATGTTATAATCTCATATTTAACGTCATTGTCAACAAAATAAAAACTTTAAATAAAAGAAATATACAACAGGTTTGGTGATTTATTTTTACTATAAACTTCTGATCTCGGAATTTTATGAACAATTTCAATTTGTGAGTCCCGAACTAAAGAGGTTATGTAGCTTACAATACTAAAGGGGACAAAAATGTTTCTTCATAATTCAATGAAAGACATTCAGAACACTTTTACTGTCATGATTTTGGGAAGACTGGGCTTTTCTGATAACAATGCATGGCTGATTACATTAAGCAAAGGATAGAAAAATTACAACAGATTACATTTACTGATATAAATTCTGTTATTAAATTCATTGAAAAGATTTTTATAAAAATAATTAATATAAAATTTATTCACATGTCTATTTTTTCTTTACTGTTTTCTTTTTTCAATTATGCACTATCTCAGTCCCATAATAATTGCTACATTTGCATACACATTTCATACATGAAATGTAACAACTATTTTGGGACAGAGGTAGTAAATATTATTATCTCTGTCCCATATTAGTTGTTACATTTGCATACATATTTCATACATGAAATGTAACAACTATTTTGGGACAGAGGTAATAAAAATTATTATTTCTGTCCCATATTAGTTGTTACATTTGCATACATATTTCATACATGAAATGTAACAACTATTTTGGGACAGAGGTAGTAAATATTATTATCTCTGTCCCATATTAGTTGTTACATTTGCATACATATTTCATACATGAAATGTAACAACTATTTTGGGACAGAGGTAATAAAAATTATTATTTCTGTCCCATATTAGTTGTTACATTTGCATACATATTTCATACATGAAATGTAACAACTATTTTGGGACAGAGGTAGTAAATATTATTATCTCTGTCCCATATTAGTTGTTACATTTGCATACACATTTAATACATGAAATGTAACAACTATTTTGGGACAGAGGTAGTAAAAATTATTATTTCTGTCCCATATTAGTTGTTACATTTGCATACACATTTCATACACTAAATGTATCAACTATTAAGGAACTGAAGTATTTCTAGTCATTAGCCATGAAAAGATTCACAGATAACTTCAAATAAGAGAAGAGTGGTTGGCATACACTTTTCTCATAAGGATCAATATTTTTTTTTTTTGGTTCACTACATTTTACTAGGCTGCTTAAGAAAAAACGTAGGGATTTATTGCTGGTTTGCTAAGTCATTTTTTTTTTTTAAATGAAATAATTGAATCAAATTTCCTAAACAGCAATGAGAAAATTAATATCAAACTGTGACAAAAATGAATAAAATGAAATGACAATATTTATGAAATTTGTAAAAAGAATTTTATAGTTGTGTTAACAGGGAAAATGCTTATCACCACCTTTCCACCCCTATTAGTATCTGTTCTAGTTTCAAGTGTCAACTAGCAAACTACACCTCTCAAGTTGTCATAAAAATTATTAGTAATTCAGTTAAAAATGCTACTGTAGTACAGTTAGGTAGTAATAACACCCCATGGAAATATGCACTTTCCTTTTCATTAAGAGAGTGACAAAGAAAAATCTCTTTATTACACATATTTCCTTTCCTTCGTTCTATTGTTCCTATCTTTGGTAACTGACATAACTCAGTTTATGTGGGTCAGTAAACATAAAAAAAAACCCCAATGACAACATGTCTAATCAAAAATCAAACGGAAAACACGGATGTGTCAGGCCCAATAAAAAGAACAAAAAAAAAAAAAACCATGTGCATGGCAGAAGAAGCAGAAGTGGGAAACTGGTTCGATGTAGCAGTTCAAGAGGCAAGGGTTGGAGATTCATCAGAGGTTGAATTTGAGCGGACATACAACTCCAGAAGAAAAAGAAGAAAGGATGAATTCCACAAACTAATTTCTGTCAGCCAAAAACACAATGACCTTGCATGAACTCTCAAAATCACAAAAAGGACTAAGACGATTATCACCCACTTAAACCACTGTAACCAAATGGAGTCAAGAATAAAATGGTACTATAGAGAGTAAATTTGACCTTTACTTATGTATTAGCCCAATCTTCATCTCTATATACCATATGTTCTTGTGCCCAAAATAAATTAAGCTTTCTTTTCTTCTATTGTTCCTATCCTTGGTAACTGACAGAACCCGGACATAGCTTATGTGGGTCAGTGAACATCATAAAAAAAAAAAAAAAAAAAAAAAAAAAATCAACCAATGACAACACATCCTGCCAAAAAATGAAACGGAAAACACGGATGTGTCAGCCCCAATAAAAAGAAGAAAAAAATATTGTGTGCAGCAGAAGAGAAGAAGCAGGAGTGGGAAATTGGTTCGATGTAGCACTTCAAGATGCAAGGGTTGGAGATTCATTGGATATTGAGTTTGACCAGACGGGCAACTCCAGAAGAAAAAGAAGAACGGATGAATTCAACAAATTAATTTCTGTCCACCAAAAAGACAACGACCCTGTATGAACTCTCAAAATCACAAAAAGAACTAACACAATAGTCACCCACTTTAATCACTGTAACCAAATGGAGTCAAGAATAAAATGGTATTATAGACAGTAAATTTGGCCTTTACTTATGTATTAGCCCAGCCTGCATCTCTATATACTATACTACTTACATTTTTTATTACATTTATTTCCCATAAACCTACCTATTAATTCCTTTTCCTGAAGCCAATTAATTTAGACTACAAATTTCATCATTACTTTTTCTAATTTATACTCTTGTTCTGCATGTTTGTATGTACAACTGTTAGTGTTTTCTATGATCAGAGTGTAGTATCTGCTTGATCTGCAGCCCTTCTGAATTGAAATCAGTCATGCTTTCTGCTAAAGAAATTTGTCTAATAATATTCATTGAGAAGGAATTTAGAAAAGTGGGCGGAAAAGATGATATGAGAAAGAGATAAGATTTTTTTTGTCTTTCTTAAAGGTTATATATTCTCCAATTACCTCACAGTTTTGTTCTATAAGTTTCACACAAACTTCACTAATAAGATTGTATTAGTCAACTAATGTTTTGGGACTACTGAAGTTCTCTCTGCAAAAATTCCCAGGGTGCTTTGTTTACTCAATAATAAATAAGTTTCAGTATCTGTTGTAGCTTCAAGTGTGAACCAGCAAACCAACTGTTAAACCGAACAGATTGTTTGGTTTGGTTTATTTTGTTTTACGTCATATCAACCTCAATGGGTTATTTAATGCTAACAAGATTTTTAGGATATGTCCATATGAATTGAAGAAATCAGTTTGTAGATTAGGTTTCATTGAAATATTTTTGTAAAGAAGTTTTTAGCCGAGAGTCAAATGTATTGCTGGTAATTTTACAATAAAAATCTATTTTTATACTTTCATAGTGTCTTGACCCCAGTTTATGGGGACCCTAACAGGTCAGATTGGTAGCACTTGTTAGCAATTTAAAGCAATTAAAAAGTGGTTCCATGCTCATACTCAGGATGACAGATTTCTTGAACCTACAAGTTTTAACACTACACCTATAAACATGTCACCTGAATTATCAGTAATTCAGTTAAAAATACAACTTAGATATTTTTCACGTATCTTTTCCATAAACCTGCCTACCAGTTGTTTTTCCAAATCAATTAATTCCATCTTGTTCCTATAAATCTCATCAATATCATCACTTTACTTGATTTTTGTTAATTTAAAAAAATATTAAAAAAAAGAATTCTTATTAAATCAGATCACTTCTGTTTTCCTTTAAGCAAGCCAAGTAAACAATAGTTGGTAGTTTTCTTTCACTTTATTTTAAAAAAATAAAAAAATAAATAAAACCTTCCTCAGAGTTCATAGAATATGTTGTACAATAAGTGACCATAGTTAGATAAATGGCAGAACTGCTCAACAAACTGAATTGACAAAATTTGTAATAAGCAATAAGCAAGAAAAAGAAGAGAACAGGGAAAAAATAATATAAAGCAAGCAAACAATATATGCAAGGCAAATTAACAGTAATAAGGCAAACAGTTCACAAACTAAGAATTGGGGTTGACGTGGAAGAGCAAATTCAGATAAATGACCATAGCATTTTGACTGCAAGGCGAGACAGACTGGGACTGAGTCATATGAAAGTGAGAATTGGCTTATTTTATTGGCTAAGAAAAAATCCCAGCATGCATTTGTGTGCTTCTGTCTAAAAATTGGGATGGGGGAAAGTATTTTGCAAACATTCAAATTTGAATTGCAACCAACATATACAAACCAAATTTCAGAGCTGTACATGGAAGGCTTTGGTTGTGCATATTGAACAGACAAGCTTTGCTCAATGCTAGACATAGAAGCTTATTTTCAGAGCCAACTGCCAGAAGTAATAGACTATGGCTGTCAGGACCAACAAACTAAAAATAAGAGTGGGTAGCCATAGATTTTTGTTTTCTCGAACCAATACAGTTTTTCTGTTTTATTCAGTGGTAATGGTAAGATTAGCCTTTTTCATACAAGGAAACATTTCACTGACCAACCAGCTGGTTGAAATTTATAAAATCTTTCTCTTAAAAGCATTTTTCAGAAAACTAGGTTTCTCAAGTCCACTATTGTCACTCTAGTACTGACGGGAGTTTTCTCCCTAACCTTTTGTTTAAGGTAGTGTGGAATGAAAATATTTTCATTATATTTCACTTCTAGTTACATGTGATGTCCATTTTAGTTGTTGCTGCTGCTGGAAGTTTTCATGTGATGTGGTTTTAGTTATTTGGTAAAGTTCTCTGTGATTCTGTAGCACCATTCTTGGAGATCTGATGAGAGATACTAGTATGAAAAAAAAAAAATGTTTAATGTAATCTGCTCAATCTTAATAGGAGTAGATAGTTTTACTCTTGTCTGGTTCACACTCCACCCCAATCTTTTGAACAGGAGTAGAGGTGTATCCCTTGTTTTCTGTGTAGGATTGGGTTTTCAGTTTCTGTTATAGTCTCCCTCAACTCTATACTTTTAGCCTCTTTGCCAGAACTCTGAAATTTTATTTACTAATTATTTTTTTCTTCTCTTCAATAGGAGTAGATATGTTTGCCTATCATCCAGTTCACACATCTTCCCAGTCTTCTGAATAAGAGTAGAGGTTTATCCTTTGTTTCCTGTTTAGGAATGGGCTTCTGGTTCCTTCTAAAGCTGCGGTACACAATGTGGAGTTCTTGCCCACAGCGAGGCAATTTGATTTTTAAGGGGGCATTTTGAAAATGAGATATTAACAGAATTTTTTTTCCAGTGTGTCTGTGTGAATATAAGAATGTATGCGAGTTAATACATACAGTGCATATATAATATGCATACATAAAAATATTTGTGTGTATGTGTGTACATGTGTAATTACATATGTACTATATATATATGTGTGTGTGTGTGTGTGTAGTCTCTCTTGAAGCCTGTTTAGAGCAAGTTAATGGCCTTTTAGACTTCCTTCACATGAATAGGATTTCACTTTTTGAATAAGACATGTCATGGGGAGGGAGCATCAGTACTTTAGAGATGCTTAGGTGGGGCATGGCAAAAAAAGGTTGGGAACCACTGGTCTAAAGTATTTTATTCTCTTCAAATCCCAGTAGCCCCTTGCATCTTAGTGAATTTATAGTCTTGCTTGGTGAATTAAAAAAAAAAAGATTATAAAGCCCACAATTCAACCATAAGATGCTTTTAGATCTATTCTGTCTTATAAGAATCTCCATACTCACAATGGCATTGTATACTTGTAACATTTCTTCAAAGAGGGCATCTTCTTGCTTGTGTCGTCCACTTGTGTCAACAACAATGATTTCAAAATTCTCTGCTTTGAACTTCTCTACACCTTCTTGGGCAATAACAACAGGATCAATTTCTGTATAGCTGAAGAAAAAAAATCATCAATGAATTGGGTGAAGTTCATTGAAGGAGAAAAATAATTAATATCAGTTAGTTAACGAGACCACAAAAAGAAAAGAAAAAATCCATTGTCAAATCTATAAAAAAAAAAAAAGAAACATTTCACTGCAGCAAAAAAAAAAAAAAAAAAAAAAAAGAAGAAAAAAAGAAGTTTTTCATATGTCCAGATTTTAAGTAAAAAGAATTGTCAAAAATTTAAATATTCATATTTAAATTATCTTATAATTTTTTTTTATATTTCTTGTGTAGTTGGCATTGTTGCAAGCACTTTTAACCAATTCACTATTTTCAACAAGTTCTTTGTTAGTATGTTTTTCTGTGTATGCTTAAAGTTTTATTGAACAGAAGCAGCAGTAGTAATAATAATTCTACTGAACAGAAGCAGCAGTAGTAATAATAATAATTCTACTGAACAGAAGCAGCAGTAGTAATAATAATAATTCTACTGAACAGAAGCAGCAGTAGTAATAATAATTCTACTGAACAGAAGCAGCAGTAGTAATAATAATTCTACTGAACAGAAGCAGCAGTAGTAATAATAATTCTACTGAACAGAAGCAGCAGTAGTAATAATAATTCTACTGAACAGAAGCAGCAGTAGTAATAATAATTCTACTGAACAGAAGCAGCAGTAGTAATAATAATTCTACTGAACAGAAGCAGCAGTAGTAATAATAATTCTACTGAACAGAAGCAGCAGTAGTAATAATAATTCTACTGAACAGAAGCAGTAGTAATAATTCCATGTTGAAAATGTTTAATGAACTGGACAAAAGTGGTTGAAACAATAAACACTTCAAACAGTTTCTACACTCTCTGAAATAAAAGGAAAGGAATGTACTTTATTTAAATAGCATAAAAAGAGTCTTTCTAAATGCTAAGTCCTTTGTGACCGAGTGATAAAACATGCCTGATAAAATATATATATGATAAAATAAAGAACAAATAGGAAATGTATACCAATCTGGCATGTTTCCCGTTTATTGAACTTGCCTCAGAGATTGAGAGAAAACCGACAAAAAGACAGAAACAGAAAAGACAGTATTTTTAATTTTGTTTGGGTCAGTTGTCAGATACATGTCACATTAAAATCATAGATAATTCTATGTGTATGTGAGTTTGTGAAGATTCTTATATGTCTAAGTGGGCATCTGATTGAAATATGTATTTGTAATTGTGTGTAGATGTGTTTGTCTAGTGGGAGTTCTGATGTCTTTTGTGGTCAAGCCGGTCCATGGCTGACCTCTTTAAGCATGTATTCTTTGTATGAGATGAAAATAAGGTAGATTCTTTAAGAATGGATTCAAAGAAAGATAGCAATGTAATGTTTTAACTGTGTTAGAGAGACATCATGTGATCGAAAAGCCAGCGTCTATGAATACAAGAGAGAGATGTGTTAGGACAATCGATCTCTTGTTTTTTCATCGAAACTATGCTAGACATAAGTTTGATTTCACAAATTCCAACCTTATTAAAAAGAACATTTTTTAAGGAAATGAAAAAAAAAACTTGAAAAAAATGAAAAATTTAAAACTTAATAACATTATTGTCAAATATAAGCATGAAGACGTTT
Organism: Acanthosepion esculentum; assembly: GCA_964036315.1. NCBI lineage: Eukaryota > Metazoa > Mollusca > Cephalopoda > Sepiida > Sepiidae > Acanthosepion > Acanthosepion esculentum. Next base: position 78,185,223 of record OZ038507.1, read on the forward strand.
AAAACATTACATAACATTTTTTCTTGATATTTCCTTTAATTCTGTAAATAAGTCAAACGTAGAAAAATGGTAGAAAGCAGAAAATGGTTATTTGATAACTACGTTGTGGGAGGACATGATTCGACCTGTTAAGCAAATGTATGTAATATTGACAAAAAGTTATGGACACAATGATATGTTAACCTAAGTGAGTAAATATTTGTAGGATTGTGAATTAAACATTAAAGAGAATGTAAATAAACGATTGTTTTACTCGTACAGGTGTTCTTAATACTAGTGCATATCTCTCACATATGTGTGGGGGGGTGCATCTTTTGTTTGAAAATGTTTTATTAAATGAACTTGACATGGAAGCTCTGTCAGTCTTTTTAGTGAGTTTTTCTTGGTGTCAAGTAAGTTATTGGGTGTCAGGTGGAAATTTGTAAATAACCAGCCAAAATTGTGTATAATGTCCAGAATACCCATTGTTGGCCATTTTCAAAGAAAACATGTAGATATCAAGAGCTACCCAGTGGAGTGTTTATGCTGTTAATGGCCCTGAGTCAAGTTGCAATAAAAAGAAATAATTAAAGATAACACTGTTGCCATGAATAAGACTTGTATAAAAACAAATATAGCACTGAGAGAGATTATGGAATGAATGGTGGTATATGGATTAGATTTTATCTGCAAAGTTCTTTTTGGCTTAGTAGACCCCAACACACCCACCCCACGCCAAAAAAGTCCATTCCAGGTTTGGATACAACTGGTGATATTTTTACGCATCTGAAGAAACAAGAATTGAAAATATACACTAAAAGGCAATTGTAAAGGCATTTTGGTGATACATCTTTTAGAAAATGCATACAAGTGTATACAAAAGAACAGAGCTTTGGCATCGAGGAGTACCTTCCATAGAATGGTATTCTGGCTTTAGTAGCATTCTGTTTCAACTGATCAAAGGCACCGGCACGAAAGGTATCAGCACAAATCAAACACGTCTTCCACCCTTTCTTGTGGTAATAGTAAGCCAACTACAAGAAAATGAAAAAAAAAAATAATAAACTCCAACAAACAAGCAGACATTATTGATTTTCAAACTCATGTTTCAAAGGCATCATTAGTGTCCCAAGAACAGTTTAGATTATTTCTCATATTCTTTGGAGCGATTTTTATATAATTTATAGTTTTTTTTTGTTTTTTTTTTACATTTCTTTAAAAACACTAACAGATACCATTTCTGAGTGTTCTGAAAATAGCAATTTCAGAGAAAAGTCTCCCTGCAAATCTGTTTTCTACATTTCTTGGTATTTCTTTATTGGAGGGATGGCAAAAAAAATTAAATCTAATCTGATTTTTCTTTCACATGACTCATTGTTATTATTACAAATTTACATTATATATTTCTTCTGGTATCCATAATATATATATAAGTGAATTAAAATTAATGAGGTCCAAACAAATTACTTTATACTACTTCCCCCTTGGACGAAATGATCATCTGTATGAGGTAATTCGTTTGGATCTCATTAATTGTAATTCACTTATATGCTATATAATAATAATTATATTGAGCTCCCTTTTGTGAATCAGTTTTAATATTTTATAATAATAGGATCTACTTGGATTACTTACCCACATTTTTTTTTACCTGCTTTAGATAGATAGATAGATAGATATTAAACAGACAAAACTACATATTTGTCTCCCCACCCCGAAAGGTAAATTTTTTTTTTCTTTTGGGGGGGTGGGTGGTCAACACCTCATCAGAAGGATCGTTGCCAACTAGTAAAATGTTAGCAAGAATTGCAGGGTGATAGACAAACTGGGAGGAAATGAGGAACTGCAACTAAAAATTTAATATTAAAAAGGGAGAAAGAAAATAAAAGGAGGAGGAAAATGGCAAAAACCAGAATAAATAGTTTCAGTGAGCATACAAAAAGGAAAATAGACTAACACAAGCCTCTCAGTAAAGAAAAAGAACAAATAAATTTCTCTTTCTGTCAGCATAAAGATGGTCAGTCTAATTTAATCTATACTTCCTATAAAGTGTGCAGATGTTTTACTGACTGTGCTTTGCCCAAAACGGAAGACCGTGAATCTGTGTATTTGTACACACAATCGTATATATATGTATGTAATGTATAAATATATAGGATTAATACAAAGACAAAATTTGTCACTCAGCTGGTTCATCACCCAGCCTCCACAGTTTTGTAGATTAAACTTTGTATAATCATTCGGTCCACTTGTTAGCAATTGTCTGCCAATTTTCTCATTTTCATTATTTTTATATTAAAAAAAAAAAAGAAAAAAGAAAAAAAAAAAGCACTTTTTTTTTATTGATGTTAGGCTGATTTTTTTCTCTTCTTGCTTGTGTATTCGTCTACACCTGTGTGCATGTGCACAACGTTGTGGTTATTTCTTCTTTTCATAATTTCGTTGTCTCCTTATACTCTCTTATTATTCCTTTTCCTCCTTTTTGGCACTGAGTGTCAAAGATAATGTAACAATGTTATTGCCAGTATCAGAGACATGGCTTATTTATAGGCTAATTTTTCTTGAATAGTCTGTGTTTTTCTAAAATCTTTTGAAAATATAAGAGTATTCCTTTTTTTTTTTATTTCTTGTTAAAAGAATTTTTAATTTTGTGTGTGCATATATATATATATATATATATATAAAAACACATACACACAAGTATAGGATTGGTTTTCTGATGGTTTGTTTGGTTTTACGGCATATCAACCTCAATGGGTCATTGTGGCAGACATGATGAGGCAGAACCTGGGACGAGCACAACTGGTTCCGACTTGCCTTTTCCCCGCCAAAAAAGAGCCCGTATTTGCTTAGCATGTAGGGCTACTGCAGTTGAAATGAAGGAGAAAAAAAGAAAGCACTTACCGCTCTGCAGTAATCCGTCCTCGGCCAGATAACGTAAAAGAATAAGGGGAGACTTGCATCGCCTTTTTATGCAATGAATATGCAATGCATTATGGGACAGAGACGGAATGAACTACGGGATCGCATGAAGACGCAAGGGATTATGGGTATATGGACAAATATAAAAGCACATAGTTTTTCCCAGTTTGGGTAAAGCTTGGAGTGATGTTCCCGGTTGGTGGCTGGAAAAGTCTGTTTGTGTGATTTTGAGACGGAACGACTAGAGGTTGGATTACCAGTTGGGAGAGCTCGAATTTACTCGCTGGTGGCCGTTTTTCTTTTTATTCCATCACAGTCATTTAATGCCAACAACTTTTTTATTGTTGGTAATATTTCAGTTTTGTCAAAAATCTATTTCTAGTAATATTTTTTCCTCAAAATTGTATGGCTGGTAATATTTTTTTTTTCAAAAACGTGTTGCTGGTAAGGGTTTTTTTTCTTCAAAAATTTATTTCTGGTAATAATTTTTTACAAAGTATTTTTGGTATTAAAACCTATTTTTACACTTTCATAATGCTTTTTACCTCAGTTTCGGTGTTAACTATTTGCCCATAGCTGGGACCCTAACAGGTACTACCACCCCGGGTCAGGGTGGACCTGGGAACACCAGCAATTAAGAGGTGGTTCCACGCTCCTCAAAGCCTCCTGATCAGAGGCCTTGCTGTTGGATGTAGTTTATCGTCTTGCGTATAGGATTGGTGTATATGGAATAACCAACAAATACTATTCTTAAAAGAGTGCTCAATACAGAGTAGAGCAAATATAATTATTTATTCAAAAATTATAACAAATATTTTATAAAATCACTACAAAATGGCTATTTTTTTGTAGTGATTTTATAACATATTTATGTTATAATTTTTGAATAAATAATATATATATATATATGTGTGTGTGTGTCAAGACTGAGTAGCAAGAGTGTTTCATGCTCAATTTTCAGGCCATATGTGGATTGGTATTGACCTTGGTCTCCACTTTTATATTCTATACTCTATCCCTGATATTGAGCACTTTTACCCATAAATATAGCATGCTATAAAATATATATATATATACACACACACACACACACACACACACACAAGAACATATATATATATACACAAGAACAAAGTGTGACAATTATTTTAATATATTTTATTGTTATACATTATTTATATAGATGCAAATATTTAAGTAAATGCTCTGTTTATAACAGTCTTAACAACATTTACCGGTCTGAGAAATTGTCATAGAAAATATATGTCCTCCAATAGGAATCAAACCTGTATCCTACACGGAACAGTCATATAGACTGACGTGCTATACCAATTTAGCTACAGATGAGAACCTGGTTAGCAAGGTCGATTTTACTGCTTTTGAAGTACAATCATCCATGATTTCCCTCGAATGATCATATCTGCTCGAAGAGTATCTACATGTAAACAAATGACGTCACACACTACGAAATAGACAAAGTCCGACAATTATTTTAATATATTGTTATATGTTATTTATATAGATACAAATATTTAAGTAAATGCTCAGTTTATAATAAACAATATTAACATTTACCGACCTGAATGTCCAAGAAATTTTTATAGAAAATGTGTGTCCTCCAACAGGAATTGAACCGGTGTCCTACATGGAACCGTCATATAGCCTATTTGTAGTTTTTTTTCTGCCAGTCGTAGCAAATGTGAAGTATGTGCAATGGCTTTCATGTTACCATCATCATGTTTATGTAGAATTACTCCTATATTTTTTCTCTTTTTCTTTTTACACACAAATAAAAGAAAAAATATGAAACCAACCTGGTTTTAATTTGTTGTTGTCACTTATGTGCACTGAAACAAAAAGTACTTTTTCTTAGTCTGTATGAGTTTTGATTCCCCATTGACACTGTTATAACTTACTCCTAGTTCTTTATTTAAAGCATCTTGCCTAGTTCATTTGTGTTATTGGGAGTGTTTTATTTACCCCACAACAGACTGAATCTTGGATTGTACATTTAATGGAATCTAATGTAAACTTTAAACTTAACAACTCAAAAACAAAGGATTTGCAAACATATATTTATATGGACTTCTGTCCTTGTTTTAGTGTGAGGAACCTGTCCCCAAAGTTTATAAAAGTATTCTGATAAACTCTATATATGCATGTGTATATCAGGAATCCCATATCAAGTTAAACAATGATTCCAGTGTCACTATTTCAGATTTTGCTGTATTTTTTTCCTTTTTTTAAGTGCTTATGGAGAGGGGAAAAAATAATTTTAAAAAATTTAAAAAAAAAAAAAAAACTTACTTTTGTACAAGTGGTGGTCTTGCCACTTCCTTGAAGACCAACAAACATAATCACATTGGATTTGCCCTTTGTTGGTTGCCATGCACGGACTTTGGGGTCAATTAGCTACAAGACAAAAGCAAAAAGAACTAAAAGGTAAACAATAGTAATAACAGAAAAAGGAAAACAATACATAGTGTGTATATTTTGAACTCTAAAAAGTTATGAATTTTGGCAGTTAATCCTCAGAGGATGAAAGCATTGTTGATCAATTATGGTACCCAGGGTAAAAAATAGTGTGGGGTTCAAGCTTATATTTTTGTTAATTTTTATTTATAGATACATTTCAGTCATAGGGTATTGAAAACATTCTCAACCTGACCCACCTCCCAAAATCTGACTAAATGATTAAACATCTTTTTTTGACAAGATTTTTTTTTTTATTTTTTAGTTGGGCCAAAAACTTTTCAGCACCACTCTTATCAATCTTTCCTCTATTAAAACTTATTTATTCTGCTTGTGTTTATATGCCAAACAGCAGTAATGAATTTCAGAGAGCTACAAAGAGAAAATTCCAATCAAATATCAGGTCGAGTCAAAAGTTTGTTTTTTGTTTGTTTTTTTGGATTGTATCCTCACATTATATCATAAATTTGATACAACTTATTTTCCAATCATTGCTGAATTGTTTATTCTTTATTTTCATATATAACATATAAACCATAATTGTTTATACTTTATTTTACAGCTTTGATAATGAGTAGTGAACAAAATTGCAATTAGAGCCATTTTATGCTACCTGTGGAGAAAAAGGACTAAGTGCAAGGGTCACGTCAAATGAAAATTATATGGAAGGCCCCAAAACTGTCAATGAACGTATGGCACAAAACTGGTTCGGAGGTTTCAAGGAAGATGACACCACCCTTGAAGACAAACCAAGGTCAGGAAGACCATCTATTGTGGAAGAGGAGGCCTTGCTTGAAATGGCTGAACAATGGCCAAGTACAGAGGAAAACAGTGAGTAACCTACCTTACAAATATTTAGAGCTATGTAGAATAGGAAATTGTAGAGAGCCATGACAACACATTTCAAGTCAAGAGTCAATTGCTCTCTATCCTTATTCTCATAATCTTTACTTTCTACCAATCCCACACCTTGTTTACTAAGCTCCTACTCCAAGTCACTTCCGAGCCTTGTATTGGATGAACTTTAGTATTTTAAAAAATACTGAAGGGTCATGGCACATAAAAAATTCATTTCTAAATCTTAAAAAAAAAAAAAAAAAAAAAAAAATAATCAAGATAAAACTGCTACTACTATTAACTCAACAATCCAGCGTGGAAGGTTTCGAGAAGAAGAAAAACAAAGGGGAGGGGGAGGATGGAAGCATTTTTTAATTATGTCAACTTTGATAGCTTAAATTAATACTTTGGATATATGGGAGATAAGTTCAAATCTTGGCAAGAATGATATCTTACGATTTACAATTTGAAGAATGAATTTGTTTAAGACATGATACCCCCCCCCCAAAAAAAACAAAAAAACAAGAATATATAAAATGAAAATATCTATAAATATCAATAAACTTATCAATGTTAATGAAGAGGTTCATGCAAGGTGTCAACAGACAGAAAAGAAGCAATCTCACTGAATTTGCTTACTTTTTCTCACTAGTCAGAAAAAAAAAAATAAAAATAAAAAAAAAATGACAACCTTTTTGTTCAACTTCAGTGTTTGTAAATCTGAAACATCATACTACTTATTAATCTTTTCGTACAATTTCAAATCCACCATAAAAAAAAAAAAAGAAAAATTGTCAAGAAATGTTTAACTTCAGAGTCTTGGTTAAGAAAATCTATTTTTAATGTGCTGATTCAAGAAAAGAAGAACCATTTGTATTCCACTTGGCAAGAATGCCAATCATGCTGATGTCTAATTGAATAGAAAAACAACTGCAAACAACTGATAAAGAAGTCCATAGCAAATAGCAGCTTCAAGATTAAATACGGACAGCTGAGCTTAATCTTTCATTGGTTTCTGAGGTGAGGATTAAAAAATTATTTTACCTACAGACCAATTAATATTTACCAAAAACATTTTGAAAATATTATATGCTATATCCATGAAAATTCCAGTTTTATTATTTGAATTTCCTGATGAATCATTATATATGCGTGTGTATGTGTGTGTTACCCACGGATTATCTTTTCTTTTGGAGATACAGATTGTAAAACTTAGAATTCAGATATGCTGATTTTAGGCAGAAATGCTGACCCATGGGTAAATAACTCAATATTTTTTGTCAGGTGCTATGCTAGTGT
>OZ038507.1:78197731-78200231 GCA_964036315.1 Acanthosepion esculentum
AATACCCTTGGGAAAGGTATGAATCCTCTTCTTCTCCCTCCAGCTATGGGTAAATAGCAGTCCAGACCAGGTTCTATAGCTTTGGATGGCAACTGGTCTACCACAGAAAGAAATGGCAACCTACTGCAGGAAAAAAAAAAACTGCCTCGTTAGTCATGTATCAAAAGATACACGATTACCTACACGTGTATCACGCATGGCACATAACTGACGGACATGGCTGAGCAATCTTGCCTCATTCATCCTAAATTAGTCCTGATTTGGCACCCCCAAAACTTCCATCTATTTGGGTCCAAGAAGGAGGCACCCAGAGAATAGCATTTCTCCAAGGAGGTGAAATGAGTAACTCAGACATGATGAAGAATCAGCCAAGAAATGTCTACAAGGCAGGCATACATGTCTTTGTTTAAAAGTCGGAATGTAACAATTGAGAAGGAAGGAGAAACAATGGTGACAAGATTGGGAATCATGAGACATTGTGTGCTTCTACTTTTAAATATTTAAAAGGCATAATATGTATAATATGCCTTTATCCATAATACGCACCCATAAAATTGTACTGAAGTGTTGGAAAATGCTTCTATTCACGCATAATACACATCCCATTTTTGGTAAGCAAACTCTATAAATTGTACCTCTCCAATTTCATTATGGTCAGCATTTCCTACTCTTATTAAAAATAAAAAAAAAATGGTTTTAAACATAGAATAATATTATTCTAATTTAGTTTTATGATAATTCTTATTTTATTTTACATTTGTAAGTATTGTTAGGTACATATGATTGTATTTGACATCCGTATGGGGTTGCAATTGCTGAATGTTAGCACCAAATTGTCCTAAGTTTGTGGTGAGTAGTCATTTCGCAACTGAAATCGACTAATGAAACGGTAATTTTTTGAAGATTTTTTTTTGTAACTGTGTATAATATGAACCCCTAGTTTTGCTTACTATTTTTTAGAAAAAAAATGCGTATTATACATGGGGAATTATGGTAATTGAGTTATAAAGGCATGTTCTCTAACAGTATCATACAAAAAAATGAAATGTTAAGCCTCTAAAAATAAACAAAGACTTTAACCTAAAATATTATGATAAATCTTGAACTTTCTTGGACTCCATTCCACTATACATACCATATTTCCCAGTCTATTGGACACAACTACATATTGGATGCACCCAGATTTTGGACTGGAATATTTAGGAAAAAACAAAAACAAAAAAACATGATCTTTATATGACCTTCTCACTAACCATGAAGATACACAGTATTAACACAAATTATACTACTTTTACATTTTTTTTTTTTTTAAAATAGAAGTGAAGTAAGGTTTAATTACTAGGATATTTTTTAGAAAAAAAAGAATGTATTTATTGAAAATTGTTTTAGTTGTTTTTCAGGGAGCAATATCTGAACATACAGTAAATTCATAATAGCTACAAAGAAATCTATTAGTATCAGTGAACACTGGTACGTATGGTCATAGGCAAAAAAAAAAGAAGAAAAAATGGTACTCATTGGATTGGTAAATGAAGTCTCATACCATAAATGTAGAAAAGCAAATTTCAATACCTGTATATCAACAAAAATACACACAAAGCAAATATTTCTGTAAAAATCTAATATTTCTACAAAACAAACAGGAAAATATTGTGCCATTCCATAAATTTCTTAATTTCTTTTCTTTGGGTGAATTTTTCAAGGATATTTTTTATTGATATCTTGTTTGTTCACCTCAAAGTGTCCTAGTTTTAGAGCTAAGCTCTATGCATGTAATGATTCCTGGTGAACCCCACTTTTTTTTCATGGCCTTCAGTCCCTCTCATAAATGATACTGCTGTATTGGACACAGGGTGACTTTTTGGAAAAAAAAATCTGTGTCCAATAGGCTGGTAAATATAGTTAATTCATTGCTGAAAGTATTCCTGCTTACCTTCATAAGTTCTTTGAAAACTGCAGACTGAATCATGCGGCGTTTATTTAAACCTCCAGCCATTTCATCAAAATCTATCACAGTCCTGAAAATAAGCACAAAGTAAATTCCAATTAATGAGCAAAGTGACATTATTAATTCACAGGAATTCTGCATACATTTATATAGAGCTATTTATTTTATTTTTCTGATCCACAATACTTCACAGTTTTACAGAGGATCCTGAGAGTTTCAATACAAGCCAACAGAGATAAAAATAAAAAAAAGTCAAAATTTAACATTTATTTCTTAATTTCTGTCTGTAGACCAGAGCTTGAGATTAATATCACCCTGGATATGACATGACATTAGTTTAGGATTGCTGGTTAAGTTTGGGAACAATGTGAATTTTTTTTAAAAATTCTACTATATGTACTAACAGCAACTAATTTCTTAAAAGAATTCTTACTTCTCAGCAATAGTGATGAGCTTCTAGTAAATGGATCATATGCACACACAAAAATTTATGGGCTTTTTTTTTTAATTGGCAAATTCAAAGTCAAATGAAAAGTGTTGATAGAAGGATTA